>WBMV01004568.1:237132-360532 GCA_013396655.1 Campylorhamphus procurvoides
ACGCCCCCCCCTCCTCGCCTTCCTCCTCCTCCTCCTCCTGCTGCTGCCGCCGCCGCCGCCGGGGCTGGGGGCGGGCGGGGGCGGTGCGGCCGCGGTACCCGCATGTGTGTGTGGCGGGGCAGCCGCTGCTCCGCGCCCTGCCCAGGGAATGGCTCAGCCCTCGGGATCCCGGCGGACAGGAAGCTTTAAATTATTGTAATTGCCTCTCCGTGCGTGAGTGTCGAGCGGCGGCGGCCGCCGCGCCGATGCTGGGGATGCGCGCAGGGGAGCGCGGGGGACACCGCGCCGGCACCGCACCGGGAGGGGGGCACCGCGGCCAGCTCGGCGTGTCCCTGCCAGGCACCTGCCCCGCCTCTGCCCGAGCAGCAGGGTGGCTCTGTGCAAGGGGCTGGAGGCTCTGGGCTCGCTCGTTTCGGCTGCTTTGCCTTCAAAAAGAAAACGGGTCGGGGGGGAGAAGCAACCTCCCGGTGAGGGTGCGGAGCGCGGCCACTCTCGTCCCCGCGGGTCCCCAGGCACGGGCGGTGGGAGCGAGCGCTGCCTTCTCAGAAAAGTTAGGGGACTTTATTCCAGCCCGACTGCGATCCTAGAATAAGCGGAGCCGCTTGCCGGGAGGAACGTGATCGGCTTTTCCCAGGGGATGGCATGCTGCCTCAGCCCTGTACTTTGGTCAAGGGTAGAACCAATAGGGAGCTGTGGGATTTTGGGTAATAAGTGTGGGAATCTGCAAGAGGAGTAGGTCTAAGAGTGATTTGTTTTCTTACTGCTCATGAATAATGGCCTCGAGCTTTTTTTTTTTTTTTTAAACCAGCAGGCCAACGAAATAGGCACGTGGGAGATTTGTAGGCGTTCGGCATCGCGATCATCATCAACAACAACAGTACAGTAGGGACGTCCGGGGGGATGGTGTCAGATGAGAACTGTTTTCTCTGAGAGGCTGATATCACACGCTGGCACAGGTAGCTTTGCCTCTTGTAAAAGGAAAGCCAGCAATATCCTAAAATTAGGGAGGAAACGTTTTGGGGTTTTTTTGTTGTTTGGTTTTTTTTGTTTGTTTGTTTTGTTTTGTTGTTTTTTTTTCATAGAGCTGCGTTTTGCTCCATCTCTCTGTCAAGGACTGGAATATTAACTTTAGTTCAGATTAGAAAAGGAAGTTTGACTCCAGCTGTAGAACTGTAGGATAATGTGTCCTGGCTTTCATCCTCCCAGTTTAAATGCAGCTAGCTGTCTGCAGTCTTGCTGAAGTGAGCCACTCAGATGAAAAAGCAGCTTCATATAAATGAGGAGCTACTTACCACCAAGTTCTTCATCAAAATATTCTATCACGTGAAACTTACCTGAGAACAGCTATTTGTATCTGCCGCTATTTATATATCCTCTTAATCCTTCCCAGCTCTGGAAATACATTATTGCCTGAGAAGTTAAGTCTTTGTCCTACAAAATATACTATTGACAGCTATTAAATTGGAATTGCAAAGGGAGGGTTTTTTTTAAATTTAGCTATAATATGTGGCCAGGTTAGAGCCAGCTTTGTTTTACGACGTTTCTCCAGCTGAAGAGGGAGAGGCTGGCATGGATGTGTTGCATTTTGCGAATGGATAGCATGTCTGTTCTGACAGGATTTGAACATGAAAACCCAATAAACACATGGTCATTATGCATGGAAATCTCACAGCAGAGCTTTCTGGTTGCACTTAGACTGTTTTGGTTGAGAGTTACACTAAAGGGAGCACAAGACTTGAAAGCTGCAAGTGGCTTGTGTAAACAGATGGACATTTGAGATGTATTGATGGTTTTGAGTTGATTCAGTTAACATGTGGGTGCACATGTATTTAATTTAGCCTAGTATAAGTTTCTGTAAGCAATGGAAGCTCACACATGCTTTTTAGGAAGAGAGTAAAAGCCTGTGAATTTTGTCTGTAGGTGTTGGAGCTCCAGCTGTAGAGGTTCTTAGGGACTGAGATCATCCTGATGTGATCTTGTAGGACCAGGTGAGACTTAACAGAGGACTTACTGTTTTTCACTTATGTGCACAGGTAGCTTGTGGATGAATTTTGGAACGGTAAGGTACCCTTTTGAGGTCTCTGCTGAGAAAACATGAAAGTGCTTAAACATACATCTTGCTGCCCTCTTATCGTGCGTGCTGCTTGCCAGAACCAGTTAGGTTGAGCAATATCATTAAACTGTCAGATCTATTGTTTACAATGGGATAGTTCCTCAATGCTCAGGATGAAGAAACACAGCAGTTTTCTGTTACTCATCGTAAAAACGTACTGCCGTGTTCCAGGAAGGTTTGTAAGTGGCATAGCTGTTGCTGCATAAAGCACGGGTGGAGATGGGGACTTGGCATCTCTGGCAGTGCCGCTGCACGGCAGCGCGTGTGCAGGAGCTTTGCTTCTGCCTGCAGTTCCTCCTTACCCTGAGATAAAACACTCTGATGTTGGCACATGGATACACCAAAAAAACCCAACCAGATCGTTTGTTGAAAAATACGAATTCCAGCATCTAAGAGAAAGTAAATGAACAGTCCTTCTAAAAATACAGCAGTATGCTAAAATATTGCCAAAGCACTGCTCTGACGCTGTTGTAAGCTGTCATATTTTTGACCATTATAAATAGATTAGTATTATTGTAAGGATTTTTTTCCTATTAGCAAAGAAGTTTTGGGTTTCTTTCCCCCCTGTTTTCTGCATAAGAATCCTCATGCGTCCCCTGAAGAGGCAGAGCTGTGTGTGCATGGCAGGTGGTGGGAATGTTGCTCGTGAGGATGTGGGCTTCTGGGCCCTACACCTTGGGAATGGCCCCTGTCATGCCTTTTAAGTCTGCTGTTCTGTAAACTCCAAGTTTTTTATAATAAGTTTTTCTTAATCACAATATAGTTTGTAATCAAGTTCAGACCCAAAATTTGGTTTACACAGCATTTGAATTGGAGCCTGAAACAAGAAGTAGCTCCTCCTCTGTGGCACTAAAGCACTGGGGACTTTTGGGAGTTTTCTCCCTTTTTCATGGTGTGCTCAGACCCAGTTAGGTAAATTTCCTTTCAGTTTTGTGACAAAATAGTAGGATTAGGAGCAGCCTAATGTGTTTGGAAGCCGGATCTGTTTCTCTCTGGGAAATTTACTACCAGATAAGAACATTCAGGTCCAGACCAGAGCATTAGATTCTCATCCTGCTGCTGGTCATGCCGCAGTTCCACCTTCTTTTGCATGGACAGCAGAGGCTACAGGTAAAGTGGATTTCCAATGGTTTATGTATAGTCAGTCTGTCAAAGCAGCTCGAGTCCACGTGCTGCAGAGTGTAAAATGATCACTTTGCAGTGCCTTTCCCCATGTCTCCATCCTCTTCAAGCACGTGGTGAATGCACAGACACAGGCACATGCATGGTACATTCTGTGTACGTAAAGCGTGTTGTCTGAACAAGTTTTTGTTGCTTACAGAGCACTTATCCTTTCTGGTTGCAAAGCTTTCTAGGTGAGGAGACCATACGCTTCATGACAGCTTGAGGAGGGTCTCCTGTAATATTTCTGACAGCTTTATTTTCTGTCTCCTCCAACCTCTCTCTTTTCCTTTGAGCAGCAAGAGTAGATTGAAATGCAAGTAATACATAAGAGCATCCTTTAATATTGGCTATTTCCAGAGGCACAAAGGACAATTACTTTCTCTTCCTACTAACCTCCCGCTGGCTTACTAGCTGCTTGGGAGGCTAGTGATTTTAAGAATGCCACTTTACCCAGTGCCTCAAATACGGAGCAAATCTTTGCTCACCAAGATCCCAGTTCCTACATCCCGTGGTAACACCAAAAATTGAACTTGAGTGGTCCAGAGTGCCAGCTCCTACTGTGAAGACTCATACAACCATCAGCACTTTCTAGAGTTAAATTTGATCCATTGGCCCTGAGCAGTGCTGACAATTGTCAGCTAAAAGACCTTGCAGTGAATTGTCCTTTAACAGAAGTCTTCTTTTTTTCCTCCCATTTCATGTTATTCTTTTAAATAAAAAGAAATCCTGGTGACAAAGCTGAAGTGTATTCTGTGATTATTGTTTAAAGAAAAAGTATTTGTCTATATTTCAAGGAGGTGAGTTGCTTGAAAGTTGCAGGTCAAAACTGCAAAATCTCAAGGAAAAAACCTCACACTATTTAAGTTATGTATTTATGTACTAGTATTGGTCCTTTGAATAATTATAGTTAAAATACATGGGAAAGTCTGTAGTCTGTACTGTATTTGTACTGTACTGATCTGATGAAGGACACTGAACACTTACACCTATCTTTTTTGGTTTGTGAGCATGTTCTGAGAGAAACTGAGCAGGTTCAACTGGTCAATGCAATTTGATTACATAGTTTTACGGAAGGAGGAGCTAAATAAAACCACATGACAAAGAGGAGTGATTTCCATTGTAGTGTCCTGGTCCCTGGAAGGGTGGTCCAGGTTTTAGTAGAAGGTCTTGGGAAAGCTCCCTTCTTGCTAGGCTTACGTTTGCTACGTGTGATACTTGCCTTTGCCAAAGGCTGGGGAGATGCTTTAGGGACAACTGGAGTATTAGTAAAATGGTATTTAAGGTCCTGCTCTTAGTGGCAGTGATGTTAATGTATTTAATTTAATTTAAACCCAGATTTTCAGCACTGGCTTTTGGGTTAGGCAGTTAGAAGGTTGGCTGATACAGCAAAGAGCTGATGGGATAGGGTGACGTTGCCTGCTCATAACTGGGCTCCTCCTGCTCTGAGAAGTTGCTTTGCCTGCATATTTTGAGGAGAGGTGGCAAAATTCAGGTAAGCTTGCTCTGCTCAGGTTTGAAACACTGGTAAATATATCTATAGGGAGTAAGTGAATAAAACACGTTTAAATTCAACTGAATGTCATGTTTTGTTTTGTAGCAATCAGTTTAAAGATACATTTAATTAAACTGGTTCAATATCTAAACTAGGATTATGGAGTCTATACTGCTATAAAATCCTTGTGTATGAGTAAGCTTTCAGTGTAATGAAAAAGGCTGGGGGACAGTGTTTTAATCCCCAGCTAACCAATTAAATATTTACTTAATAAGGATCTAAAAGTTAATTTTGCAGTCCGTTTTTTTTTTTTAAATGAAAGCAAAATGCCTGTTATATGGCTAAGTCAGTGCTTTTAGTCAGTGAATAGAAGAGTTCCTTTTCTTAGCTGGAAACACCATTTTAATGTCAAAACTGACCTTCTAGCAGGAGATTAGTCCTAATAGACCAGGTTTATACTGAAAAAGATTCAGAAATCATTAGAAAAGAGCAGAAAATTAGAAAACGTATGGTTTTCAAGTTATTTCAGAGTCGACTGAATAAAAACCAGATGCTGACTTCTGTGTTAAAGAATTTTTTACAAAAACAGAGTAAATACCTATTCTGTAACAGTAATTAATCCACTAAATCACACTCTGGTGGAGTCTCCTCTACCGACTGGAAGGGAGCCTGGGGACATTGAGGTTCCCAGGGAAAGGCAGCTGTTGTGGCTCTCTATGTGCTGTCCTTATGTGGCATCCAGTAACACACAACTGTCTTTTCAGTGAAATGAGAGTGCTCCTTACGCCATGGCATTAAAGATCATGCTACTCATGCTAGTATATAGACAAATGCATAAATAATAGCAAGAAATGCAATATATGTGTCAATTACACGTCTGTTTAATAATAAATTGAACACATCTGCTATGAAGGGTATGCAAAATATATAAGAAGCGTATTCAGTCACAAAAAAGTGAAGGTGTTAATGCAAAATTCTGCTTTACGAATTCAAATCTGGAAGAAGAGCATGTTTAGTGGGAGATGGTGTGCTCTTTGCTGTGCTTCAGATTGATTTTATATCTGTAATTGTATGCAGGCAGCTGCCAGAAGCAGGACTTAGGATTCTGAGAAAAACAAAATGATTTGTTCCGATTCCTGGGAACGCGAGTTTGTTTAGTGGCACCATGGTGCATTAAGTGTGTTGTGGTTGAGATTAACAAATGTAGGACAATTAATTAGTTCAGGTTCGGGAGTCACGCGTAGGTTATTCGGTCTGTACATGCACACGTGGGGTGAGCCTTTTAGTTTGTGAGGAAACTTGTTGCTGAGATCGTTTTGGTGCCTCTTACCGACAGTCAGTAAAGACAGAGCTGGAGCAGAAATAGTGAAGTGCTTGTCACTTCTGTAAAATAGTTTCCAGTTGAAACCTGAAATTATATACAATGAGGCATCCCTATAAACAGGGTTGCCGTAGGTAAGTAGCAGTTTGCACGGGATGATGGAAGTTTTGCGACTGTAGAGGAATAATATTAATTCTCAGGAGAGATTACAAATGAGTAAATGCTGATGAATATGTACAAATGTGTATGTGTGAATTTAGTGCTTCTGAAAGGCAATTGACAGTTCTGGAAACTGAAGGCCTCTCTGTGCCAGGAAAGTGCTGTGGAGGAAAACAATGCAGTAGAAATGTGGTGCCTCCGTGGTGCAGTGACCTGGCGTGTGTTCTGTGGGCAGCCCTGGCCAGGGTGAGGAGTGAGGTCGGATCTGCACCCACTTGGGACCCGCTGAGTACAGCACTTGTGGATGTGATTCTCCAAGAGGGCATCTGTTAGATTACCAATGCATTTAAAATGCATGGTTGGGAACTTTATGTGGGTGCTTACCTTCTCCCTCAGTCACAGAATGCCATTAGGCCTGAAGTTGTGTCAGGGGAGGTTTAGGTTAGATATTAGAGAAGAGTTCTTCACTCAGACAGTGTTTGGGCACTGGAGCAGGCTCCTTAGAGAAGCGATTGCAGCACCAAGGCTGACAGAGCTCAAGAAGCATTTGGATGACACTCTCAGGCACATGGTGTGACTCTCGGGGGTGGTCCTGTGCAGGGCCAGGAGCTGGACTCACTGATCCTTGTGGGTCCTTCGAACTCAGCATATTCTGTGATTCTGTGGTCTTGCCTTAAATAAGACATGATCTTTGAATGAGAGCAATATGTGTGTTTTTATGAGGAGTAACAGAGGAGGGGGAACTAAGACAGTCTTGCACCTTCTACTACATGCCCTGCTGTTCTTTTAATAACTCATGCAGTGCATTGGTACAGAAAGTGGCTCCTAGTGAGAAGTAACAAGCAATGGGGTAGGAAATGGTGAAACCAAGAGACTGTGATCCTTAAAGGTATATTGGAGGTAAAGGCATGGGTACTCTGGCGTCAGCAGCAGCAGCAGCTACATCCCCAAGCACCTCTGCAATGCACGCAGCTACAGCATAAAGAAGGAGAAGTAAGAGGCAACAATGAGGAAAAAGGCTGCTACACAACAGTATAAAGTTTCAAGAATGCAAGATTTTTCTTCTTGCTTTGCTTAGTTTTAAATTCTGGGGGTTTAAGAAAATGGAAAATATTTACTTGTATAACCATACAGCTTTCTCGAATTATTTTTATCTCAACACCTGAGTGTGATTTTTAGAGGTGTGATTTATGGCCCTTATTAAGAGCAGTATTAGAGTATAGGCTTAATTTTGAAACGTGGCTTAGTTCATTTAAATTCAGTAAAAGGTGAATGTTTACACAAGTGCAGTGTTAGAAAAGTGAGATTCCAATGCAGCTAAAGTCCCACTTTTGGAGGTAGCTCAGTTGACCTTCGGAGTGATTTAGGTGCCTAAGCCACTCTAACAAAAGCAAAAAATTTCTTTTCTCATTTCTTAAGTTGCCTGCATTGTTAAACATTGTTCTGAAAACTTCCAGGGACTGCGACAAGTGAATGCAAGAGGTGTCTTCGAGGAGCTCCAGCAACTGCAGGATTTACATGGATTCCAGTTTTAAGGAGTGGTAGTGAGAACATTTTAAATGGTTAATCACAGTAGCAGAGATTGGCTTCTCTAAGTCCTTGTATGGTTTAGTTGTCTTTCATATCACTGGGAATGTTGGTCAGGTGGGACCTCAGGAAGCACCTGCACGGGCAGAACGAGAGCTAACAGCAGATAGGGACAGCCATGGTTTTGTCTAGTTGAGTCTTGAAAACCTTCGTGGATGGAGCTGCAAAAACCTACCTGTGCAGTGTTTGGGTTGTTTTAGAAGGCTGTATTTTTCTCATTGTATTTTGGTTTGTGTTATGTTGCTGTTAAGTACACCTGTGTTAGCTTTATGATGGTTTCTGGTCTTTTTTTTCCAGGTTTGGTACACTAGATCAATAATAGGAATATATGTAGGGTCTTTGTGGAGCGGATCCTTCATGGCACCCTCCATCAGTGGAGAGGAGGTTCCTGCAGAAAGTACTGCAGAGAAAGAGCTTCCATCTCCCCATTAACAGTGATAGAGACGACTCACCTCAAGAGGCCAAACTTGTGTGAGAGCAGAGCCTAAGGGACAGGAGGGAAGCATCATGGGCCTGGTTTTGTACCCACTGCTATCAGGGCAGGCTTTGCTATTTGTTTTAGTCTGTTGATGCTAAAACCCTGCGGTGGTGAGGCTGTGGAAGCTGTAGCCACTTGAGCATGCATCCACATGGGATTTCCAAAGCTGCAGAAAGAAGTTCAGCAGTTGGTGTTCAGTGGTGTTTGATGGGTTTAGGAACACAGCTGTTTCGAAATCCAGCTGTGTAAAAAAAACCCAACAAAACTTTCAAAAAAATCTGACTGAAACATTGTGAGTTTTGCTATTATTTTCCTTTGTTTAGTGGGACAAGGGTTTGCCCTCTCTTTGCTGTTCAGAAAGCGTGGAGTCTTTTCAGTGTCTTAATGGGGTTTGGTTCAGCCCCTTGTACAATTTCCCATGTAGAGCTTTTGTTTCTTACAGCTCCAGCTCTGGAGAGCAGTGAGTGGGGTGTTTCTGTGGAGCTGTGGACTTTTTATTGACTGAAACACGCAGTTTAAAGAAAATCAGGATGTGTATGGGGAGCAAAATGAAAGCGTATGGTTTTTTATAAAGTGTCACCTGCAACATGCTTTTAAATAAACCCCTGTATGGCCATGTATGGGGGTTTTTCACTTGAAAGACACTATCTCCTTCTTCTAAACATTTGCACAGCAAAGTAATGCATTATTGCATTTTCATAAATAATTGAAAAGCAACTTAAAAGAAAGTAGGCCAACAGAAAAAAAAAGTGTCGGTTTCAAATTTGAGAGAAGAAAAATATGTTTGCTTCTTGGTAGCAAGTCAGTTAAATGTTATTAAATCCCATTCTCCCACCTTGGCATGACCAAAGACAAATCTGACAATTGACAGTTTCATTTTAAAAAGAGAGAAATGGGGGAAACAGTTTTGGAACGATGAGTTTGATTTGGTTTGTTTCTACCTTTTTTTTTTTAATTCTTTCCCCCCTCCCTTGGTAGGAAAGGAATTGTGACCCCTCATCAGTTTG
Organism: Campylorhamphus procurvoides; assembly: GCA_013396655.1. Classification (NCBI taxonomy): domain Eukaryota; kingdom Metazoa; phylum Chordata; class Aves; order Passeriformes; family Dendrocolaptidae; genus Campylorhamphus; species Campylorhamphus procurvoides. The sequence continues at coordinate 246,454 of WBMV01004568.1, forward strand.
CTCATGACTGAGGAGCAAGTCTCTGGAGGTCTGTGTGTTGGCTTTTCAGTGCCGTTTTCCATGCTGGGCTGTAATAATGCAAGTTATTTTAGAACTGTGCATACGTTAGTGTTCTGGCGCAGCATGATACAATAATGTGTGAAAAAGCATAAGATCACACCTTGGTGAAACTTGCAGATTTCCTGCATAATCCGACAGTGAGCTCTTGTCAGGTTTTGACTATATGTAAAGTGAGAATAAAGTTTCCAGAAGCAAAGCGCAAGCCTTGGATGCATTTTGAATGGCTGTGCAGGGATTTTGGCCCTGACGTGGTTCCGAATGTGCCTGACTTTGAGCACTTTAGTCCCATCGTAGCCAGCGGGTCTCCTTCAGCACTCAAAATTTGGCAAATGCTTTTAGCCCGTCACTGAATTGTAGTTTTATTTTTGCTGGTGCTGGGGAAGATCAAAGAGCCAGTGTAAATAATTTCTTAAAAAACAATGGGTGACATGAGCAGTTTTCATGTCTCAGTGGCAGAACCAGGTGCTGTCTGTGGGAATGGGTTATGGCCATGGGTCTTTTCATGGGGCTGCAGGCACTATGGTCTGAGCTGGCTTGGCCAGGAGAAGATGTGCATGTGGGACGTAAGAACATAGTTTCTAATGGACTCAGTGCAAGATGAGGATCAGCAGGGGCTGTGCCTGGGCTCTGGCCATGGTTTTGTGCAGTACCAGAAGTCAGAGGGAATTGCTGGGTGGGGTTCTTCCATCAGGTAGGAGGCCTGACCTGTGAGTCCTAGCAGTCCTTTTCCGGCCTGGAGATCAACAGAGTGGTGATTGCTGGTGTTAATGTGTTGCTTTGTGTGCTTTAAGATTATTGCTGCTCAAAGGGTAGACCCCAGTGATGGTAAGCGTCATGCAACTGATCTGTCCTCCAGAGCAAGAAATGTGTGTTCTCTCCTGCTTTCCTCCCAGCTTTACTCCATCTCCTTTTATTTTTTATCACCAGTGTGGCTGTATTTCAAGTCCCTGCCCACCATTTCCAAAATGTGTGATACATTAGGTAAGGATTTGGAATTTGGGATGCTTCGATATAACTTTGTGTAGGTTTTATAGAAACACCTGACGTGTATGTTTAGTTCCTAAACACCTTCTGTGCTTGATTTATCCTCACAGGTTGTCAAGGTATTCAGATGACCTGAAACTGAGGAAGTGAGAGGGAGCTCAGCTGGCAAAAGTCTGACATTGAGTCTGACTGCGGCTCAAATTTGTTTTGCAGAGTTGAGCCCAGGCTGCGTAGGCGGTGAAGAAAGCCTTCTTCACTTCACCATTGTATCCAAAAAGCTTTGAGCAGCATCATTTCTTTGCAGGTGATGAATAACCTAGTTAGCTCACATTGTTTCAATCCAGTGACAGTTCTCCTCTGAGAAGGCATGGTGGTTGTGAGAGAAGGCTCATGTTCAGTCTCAGTGATGGAGATGTTCTGGTGGTTCTCTGGTAGGTCTTCTGAGTCAGAGAAGCCGCACCATCAGCCATCTGACAGGGACCACCATGCACTAGTTCCTTCTTTGCATTAGACACTGCTGTTTAACATGGCTCGGCAGCTTGGCTTCTAGTGAGGCAACAACTTTTACCCTCACTGGGTATTTTTAAGGTCCTATGGCAATTGTGGTCACCAGAGGCAGGCACATCTTGAGACTGAGTGTGTGGAGGATGCTTATAAAAATGGTGTCTTTTTCTCATGTTGCAGAGTTTCCTTTCCCTTTGGCATTCCTGACCAGTGTCTCTTAGGGCATAAGGCCTGTCTTGGAAGGTGTCTTGCACAGATTGAAGGAGGGCTTTCTGGGCAGAACACAGAGTCATATTGTTGACACAGCCCAGTGTACATCACTGTTTGAGTTATTACTGTTTTATGTATCTCTATTTGTAAGTACAACATATTGATGACTTCATTTTAAAACTCTGTCTTTTAGTGCCTCCTTTTCTTTCCGAAAAAGAAAAAAAAGCTACATTCTTTCATAGAAAAACACAGAGTTACACTGGAGCAAGTAGTAGTGCTGTGTTCATACATGATCGAATTCTGGAAGATTAGGGCACGGTGTATAAATTGCCTTCCTGTTCGTTGGGTTAGCAGCTGTCAAATAAGTGATTACAGGCATTGGCATAGCTCTTCTTTCCATAATCGCTGTGAAACAGCGATGGAAATGTAACAGATGCCATTTAATATGGACCAGCACCTAGGTTCTCCTTCTGGGTCTGGCTCTTTTTGCCTCGTGGCCAAAATTTCTTAGCATCTTTTTGCTTGAATTCTCCACTACTTATAAATGGAGATAATAGTACTCACTCACTGTACAGGAGATTTCTGAGGCTGTTTGTTGTATTGTTTGAGTTCTTGTGATGAACATTATGAAGTATATGCAATGGCATTAATGATAAGATTAAATAAAAGCATTCTATTGAGAATGAGGAAAGCTATTGCTCCTAGATGAGTTTTGCTTTGCCGGGTAGTGTTAACTTTTAGCAGGAAGTAATTTGGTCCAAGACTGTGTTGGGGTGTCATTTCCTGGGATTTTTTTAATTTGTTAACTGACAAGGCTTTTTGATACCAGGCACTATGCTTGAAGTCCTGTTGAAGAGCAAATGAAGTGTTGTGATGCTATTTTTTGCAGCATAGGAGTCTATGGTGACTCATTTAGTGTTCGTAATGCCTGTGACAGATTAAAAAAAATGAAATCAGTTACTCCCAGTGAGACGGATACACTCAGCCAGACCCTATTTGAGAATTATTTGCAGCACTGTTAAGACCAAAGTACACATCTTCCCCCTCCCCCCTGAAGGAATCCAGCTTATCATGAAATGTTTATCAGAGCCATATAAACATTTCTCGACTGCTGAATTTTGAAGGGAAATTCTTTTGGTCTAACATATGTATTGCAAGCAAAACTCTTCACAGATTTTTTAAAAATACATAATTAGCTTGGTTGCAGCCCTACTTATTACCAAGCATGCCAGCATCTGGCAAGGGTACGGTGATCTGGGAATTCACTGCTTGAAGCCTTGGAACAAAGTGTTCTGATCCGACCCCAGGCAGCGAGTCCAGGACTTGAACTGGAATCTTCAGGAGCAGAGAAGTCTTAAGTGTCTGGAAAATTGGCCTGTTGAGTCACCACACAGGCACTAAAACAAAACTAATTTTAAGCAGGTCAGAGTTCAGTGATTCCCTCTGGAATCTAATTTTTTTTCCTTAAAAAAAAAGAAGTCTTATGTTTTAAGTGAAAAGGGTCAAAGTTGATGCACTGCTACAATTTTTGAATGCTTTCCCTTAAGAACAGCCACCCAGGCTAGGATTAGCATGAAGGGCTGCTAGGCTGGCACTTCAGGGTCTGGGTTAAAAATATTTTAAAGCAGTAAATGCAGTCAGAACGGAGAGAGAGAGCCCTGGGAGCCTTCCTATTCAAAAATGTGCGAGCTCAGGGCAGCAACTGCAATGTAATTTAGGGCAGTATATGCTTCATAGCTTTGGAGAATATTGCCTCTTGTTAATGTTGCATTGGAGGACAGTGGGATAGTAGTAATTTTAGAAAGGTGGTATTCCTTTTTGTTTTACATTGGAAACTTCAGAATAAATAAAAAGAAGCATCAATTGAGGAAGAAATGTAACTGCCGAAACCCAGCAATGAATCCACCTCTGAGCAGACTATAGAAACGACAGGGGAGAGAGAGTATCGAAACATTTTCGTGGGAATGCAGCTGCAAAAGGAACTTAGCAGACAAAGGCAAAATCAGGTATGTACTTTTAAAAGGCATGTGGGCAAACTTTTGTCTGAGAGCCCAGCAAGGAGCCTGCTCACACTAAATTACAAAATGTTTGGGGCGATCAAATGACAGAAAGCTTGTATTGCTTTTCCATTGCTGAAGAAGAGAGACTGTCTATAAGGAGGGATGATTCAAGTAGCTGTTTTAAAAAAAAAAACGCGAGAGTGAGGGAGATTTTTCGTTCCCATTCCTTTATTAAGACAATTTCCTTCTTTTTCCCTTCGGGTCTTGCAGAGTTCCCTTTAGATTTGCAAGTGAAAAGGATGGGGTCTGGCTACCTAGGGAAGCTTGAATCTGAACTCTCTTTGTGTCAGGCATTGTGAGCTTGGTGATCTCTGTTTATCTCTTAGGAAATAGTCCTGCTTGCACAACAGGGCAAATGCAATGTGCAGATGTCAGAGCTGCTAGAGCAGAGAGGGCTGTCTAGGAAAAGCAATGCCAAACCTAATGGCTAGAGTGGAAAAGTAGCAGCCAGGACTTCAGGCTTTGCTTCCTCCCTGTGCCTTTCTATGGCTGTAGGCAAACCTCTAGGCCAAACAGAAAGCTCCTTATTCTTGGTAGTGAGTTGCAGCTCCTGCAAACTGTACTGCTGGTAGGAGTATGCTTTTAGGAATGGTTAACCGCATCTGGGTGGAAAGATCTGTGCTTTGGTCATTGGTGCAATACTCAGAATGGTCTGAGAAATAATACTTATTCCACAGGACTTCCTCTTCAATGTGCAGTAGTTGTTGGGTATGTGGCTTTGGCAGTGAAGGAGATAAAAAGCTTGAATTTATTAAGACAACCTCCGTTTGCCTTGCTACTACATGAAGTTATTGGGATGTCTCTCCTTTGTATTCCCGCAGGTATACAATGCATGGGGATTTGAATGGGAGGATGTGTGAAGCCCTGAGATCCCATTTGTCTTCCAGGCTCCATTTTTCCTAGACTTAACAAGTAGCAACCATAGTTTACTAAAATATTTATTTATATTTAGTGAAAAGTTACTGACACACAGTTGCTTTTGTGTTTAAGATCACAGTTTATAGCCCTTTGAAGTCTGCTTGTCTGAAGGAAAAAGATGTGCTTAGGATAAGCTGAACTTGAATTAATCGTGTAGGCAGGTAACAGATTGAATTTGTGGTGTGGCTCGTTTTGCTAAGGGAGTAAGTTAAGCAATGAGTAATGCTGGGCCAACTTGTATCACAACAGGAGGTGGTGTAGCTTTAGTGCAAGGTGGTGTGGTTCACTGAATTCAATATATTGACCAGTTCTCCAAACTTCAGGGATTATGGTGGTTCTGAAGAAAGGAAGTTAATTTATGATTTTTTTTAGCTTTTTGATTTGGAATTGTGAAGCTCGAACAAATCACACGGATTTCCAGACCTGATACTTTAATCTGCAGTGATTTCGAACTCTAAAATTGCAAACAGTTTATAGGTTTGGATTTATATTTTGCTTTTTGAATGATATATATCTTTTCACTAGTATGTGACCCAGTGGAAACTTTGCAATAAGGAAGAATTTTAGGGAGCTAAGAGGCAGAATGTGTTTTGGGTAGCTCCTGAGCATAGTACTGATTTTGTTTGTTTGATCTCTGCATTACTAATTCCACAGTTGTCTTTATATCCAGACCCTTATAAATCTTCTCTCAGCGCAAAAGAGTTGCAACATGTACATGCTGTGCTGATCCTTTTTGTTTAACTGGCGATGCCTTTGCTCTCAAACTAGCTATCAGAATGTGATGGGTCAACAGGATCGTTCTCTTTATCACGAAGCACACCTGAAATATCTGCTTAGCTAGTGCCTCTGATTTCTCAGCAAATATTCAGCCCGGTGGGGAGCTGCAGGACTCACCTCCATCTCCCAAGGGTTAACAGTAACCTATAATAATAATCTTGTGGCACAAAAATGCTTCTTTTTATGCATTACCTATTTCCAGAGGCCTAATTTAGGTTTTGTATCAAAATGGATATCACAAACGTTTGAGCTTCCCGCTGGGAATGAAAGTGCTACCGAGAGACTTAGCTCTCTGTTACTCTCATGGTGTCCAGGAGGGGTGAGGAGGCAAGGAAACAATTGCTGATATCTGTAGCAGTAAGTATAAATAGTAGCAGGATGGGGTTGCAGAGGTAAAATAGTTTGACAGCATTGTTCCTGTGAAAGCCTGACCTTTGCGCTCAGTTAGAATATATATATATGTGTGTGTGTGTGTGTGTAGAAATATATGTATTTTCGTATAGGGGGCAAATTAACATATGGACACGGAAAAAGTTAGGTTTATTTTGCAACTGCAGAAAAATTTCACCAATCACCAAAACGAAAAGAATATTGTCACAGAGTAAAGTGAGATGGTGTGTTCATGCTTAGATACACAGGCAGCTGCGCTCAAGTGTGCTGTGTGATGAGCACACGTGTGTCCCTGCTCTCTCTGTGCACATTTCATGCCAGATTCTGCTGCAGATCCAGTTCAACTGTTTCCACCAGTTCCTTTCCTCAAGGATCTGTCTGTTAAATATTTTTGCATTAAAAAAAATCATGTTTGGATTTTTTGTTGTTGTTGTCGTAAGGAGTTGACACAAGGAAAACAAAAGCTGGATTTAAAATTTTACTTTGAGGTCAGAAATGCTTACTGAACACTCAGATAGTTTCTTCCTCCCTGGTGTTGATTTTCCATTGGAAGCAGATGTGGAACGAGAAGGAAGACTTTAACAAAACCTACAAAATACTTGTGTTTCTGAATTTTCTGGCAGTTGTTATTTTTTCCTGCTCTTTTATGCAAAACTTTGTTGCATTGAATTTGTCCCAAACCCATCCTCCTCCTCCTCCTGCTCTTGCCTCTCAGCCTGGCTCCTTCTCCTCTCCCTGATGCCTGCTTTGGGCAGAGGGACAGTTCTTGTTGGGGAGCACATTCTCTTTGCTCTGCAAGGAAGGTGTTCCCAGGGTTCCTGTAGCTCTAGCGTGGCAGGTCCGGGTGCTGAAATGTGGATGGGGTGAGAAATGCTAGCCTGGCATGCCAGCTCCACGGAGTTCAGACATCTGAGTTCTAACTGGGCACAGTGGTGGGTTCTGGTGGGGAGAGAGGGAGAGTCCTGCCCAGTCCCTGATGCAGGTCTGCCTCAGCGTGCTGGCCATCCAGATTGGATGTATGGTGAGTACTTGGGAGTGCATGAATGTGTGCGGGTACTGCCTCAAGTGCCCTGGGAATAGAGAGAGCAGAGCCAGGTCGGGCCTGGTGGGTTTTATTCCATTGGTTTCAACCCTGCACACATAGGGTTGTATTGGCTTTGGCTCGCAGTCACCTGGCTGAGCATGAAAGTGGTCCTTGAGCAGACCGGCATTCCCAATCCCAAGTGTGGTGGATGAGTGTGTGGCAGAGAGCATGGAGAGCGTGAGCTCTGCCACTGAAGTGCTCTGGCGTGCTGGGTAATTCTCTTGACCTTTTGTTCCTGGGTTTTCTTGTATTTAAGGACGTACAGACTTGCCATCACGCATGGGTGTTGCAAGAATTAATTAATTACCATTTGTACCGATTTGAAGACTTATAACCCTAAATAAGCGAGAACTTAATCAGTTATTTTTCTTCATATTTATGCTATAGGAAAAATCTACTCATTTATTTCCAAGCACATGACACACACAAAGTCTCTTCACACTTCTGAGTGAAGCTGGGGCTTGATGCCAAAGCCTTTTTTTTGCCTGGAGAATATGGTATACTCGTACACTCAGATCGAATGGTACAACCTTACGGTTTCACTCGGGAGGTGGAGATTTTTTTCTTACTGTGTTTTTGTACTTAGGAGCTGTAAATACCAGGCACTTCTCCAGTCAGGCTCTTTGTCCTCACAACTGCACCCATTGCCAATGTCCTTTAGCATGTGAACTTGCTTCTTTGGAGCAGCTCTGACTAGTGAACTGGATGTCTTTTTTCCCCATATGTTCTGCCATCTCCTTCTACATTAATTATTTTACTTAAAGATTCTGGGAACTAGGGAAGGAGAATGGGGAAAAAGTATAATAGGGTTGCTTATCAGCTTTATCCTCCTTTCCTTTGTGTGAAGAGAAGCCCTTTAGTGTTTCAATGTGGGAAGGAGATGTAACTCATGTCCCCACACCTGATGAAGCCCTGCAGAAAAGCCATACGGTGCCCTGGTTTAATGTGGAACATCGAGGCACAACAGTGTGAAGGAAGTCAGAGTTCGTGGCTGTTTCTGCACTTGCCCTCATAAGGGAGTTAAATCAGAGCTAAGGGTTTCTTCTTTTGTGTTTTAATTTCCTTTGTTTTAAGAAAGTATTTTTTAAATGAAGTGGGGGAGGAGAGTAATACACGACTGACATGCTTTGGGATCTAAGGCTCCTGTGGACCCCATAGGATGTCAATGGACTCATTAAGATTTAGCCAAGTTTTATGCATTATTCATAATATACATTCACAGCATGCACCCTAAAGACTGTCTCCTGTGAATGCTTAGTCAGAATCATTTGCATTCTGTATTATGGATCCATAATATAGAATACATTTAGCTACGTTTTGGGTATTATCCTTTACACATATTTCCAGCCTTTACTGTTCTGGCATATGCAGCAAATGTGTTTAAACAATAGCATGCAGTTATGTTTTGTTGCTCCATAAAAACTAATGCATAATAAGGACCCAAATGAAAATTAATTATTGCATAAGAGTAATGGACAGGCTTTTTCCTCTTTGCAACTTTAGTGACATTTTAAATTTACTTTTCTAACATGTCTAAGAAGTGTCTTAAGTTCTGGACTGATATTTTGTAAATTTTTTGTTTCAAATACACACAAAAATAATTTTTGATGTGGAAGGTTGGCAGGTGATGAAACATCAAATTGAAACTTAGATGCATAATAATCGTAAGAGTCTTTTGCTGTAAGTTTACTCTAATCCTATGAACATTATTTCTGCTGTACATGACAAGACGAAAGAATCAACAAAACACCACATCAGGAAATTAATTCTCTTCCTGTCATCTGAAGCACTGGAGCTTCTCTGTTTTCTTTTTCTCAGCTGGCAGTACCTCATGGTGATGGGTCTGATCTCAGCTTTGCCACTGATCCACAGAGTGGCCAAGACATGTTCCTTAGTACAACTCTGCCTTAGTTTCCCCATGGGAAATGGTGCTCCTTAAAATCCTCTATAGTAGATGTCTGTTCAGATTTACTCCTTCAACACCCTGCCACTGCCAATAGAGAACATTCCTGTGGGAAATAGTGATTTTGCTGGAAAGTGGGATTTCTTTTGGGGCCAAGTTGTAGTAGAGGGAAGACAGGGAGGTATGAGGATTATCTTCCTTGTGCAGAATTGGTTAAGGGATGGTTTTTATGAAGTGTCTTCCATTTTGGGGACCATGAAAATAGTTCTAGTTCCCAGTCCCTGGGTGAGAAAACAACAGATAGACAGAATCCAGGATCTCATGACATCTTTTGGAGAACCATTTCATTTGGGGCACAGCCCCTGTATATGTTTGGGAAAACACGGGGAATGTCAGCTTTTCATCCAGTTTCTTGTTCAGGGGAGGGCTACAAGGTTGTGCAGGTGACAAAAGAGCTGTTGGGAAGGTGATGTCCTTGTCTCAGGAGCCTGGCTCACGGTGGGCAGCAGTGTTTCCTTGAGCCTAAATATACATTGTATGCAAAAAGGATATCAAGTGACTTACTACGTCAAGTTCTTTGCAAATGTTGTAATATTTGATTAAAAGCCAGGGCTTATCAAAACACTTAAAATAAAAAAAAATAAAATCTTGATATCACATAAGATTGAAATGTTTTTTTTCCCATCAGACTTAACACAGGAGAATGTTTTGGCAAAGCTGAGTCAGGAGGCAAATACTTGGTATAAATTTAGTTGAAAATCTTAGGGATCATTTACTCTTTTTCTACTAGATCTTCCAGTTTACCTTTAAGCAGCATTCATACATATATGCCCTGACAGTACAGTAGAGAGTTAGGGAGGATTTTGCTGTGGTCACAAAGTGGAAACCTTCTATCATTTGGTCCAGACCCGTCTCTTGAGCTCTCAGTAGCATAACATCTAAAATATAAGCATTTTATTGCCTTTCTGTTCAAAAGAGATGACCAGTTTTTCATGAGAATTTTTCACAAGTAAATTGAGAATTGTAAATTTGCAAATACTTTTGCAGTATGCCTTTGCTGTTAGTTGTTCCTTTTGCTTACATAGCAATCGACAGTTCATTATTTTTAAGCCTAATGCATAGAAAAGAAATACTTATTTTTTTCTTGTATGTGAGATGTAGTGCAGTGGAGTTATCTATGTGTAGTGTAGTCATAGTCTACATAGAGTGTAGCATTGTGAAGTAAAAGTAATCATTGTGGAGAGAATATTAGTTTTGAGAGCAAATGTTATGATGCATTGCCTGGTGGCTTTATGTCCAGTGGAGCAAAGCTACCTTTCACGTTGCATACGTGGGACAGGGGGCAGGAAAGAATTTCTCCTGAACTCCATGGGGGAAATTTTTCTTGTTATCTCCCTTGAATCTTGAGCTTTCCCTCCGTGTCCTCTTCTAGTCCCTCTCTTTCCTAGCTCTTGTTGCAGCCCTGGCACTATCTGCAGTACCTTTTCCTCCCTGAAAGGTCCAGCATGAGACCCAAATTAATCTGTACGTCAAAGATTGTTAGCTTGGTCTCGGCCATGTGCTTATGACATGCTGTTGATCCCTTTCACTAGTTGGACATCAACATTGGGACCAGTGAGAACAGATTTTTGCTTTTACAAATCAACCGAACAGGAACATAAACAATGCTCAGAAAATCAAGACGTCAAAATACCACTGTCAGATTCATGAATATGCTATATATAAACCTAACTTCTGAGATTTTCTTCTATTCTCATGAATAGCATTTACATTTGAGTGAATGCAAATTCATTTCTACTTTTGATGCTCTGGAAGCTGCTTCTGGAAAGTGAGTAGAATGTGCCCTTTAGTCCAACCCAGTTCAGGCCCCAGTGCTGCATGTACAACCCTGGGATTTCCAGAGCATTTGGCAGTTCTGCTCCATATGTTTTTCTTTTCAGCAATCTAAATTCATATTGTAAAATTTGCAGTGGTGCAATGAGCATGAGTTTTGTTAGTGTTATTAGGCTTGTGATGTGGAAAATAAAGAACTTGCTTCCTACTGTTTAGTGAAATTTCTAGGAAGTTCCTAACAGTTGTATTTAATAAAAAAATACCTATTTGCAGTGGGTACCTTTGTCTTTCTAAATGATTTCAAACAGTCTTTCTTCCATGAACAGCTGTTTAAATAGGAACTAGGGTACATAGAAAATGAGCATTGTACATTAGCTGGACTCACAAGGGATGATAAGAGAAGGCGAGTTTTCTTTTCCTGTACTAATTTCTGTACCTCCATATAGCATCTGGCCTAAAAGAGCACCTGTATACCAGGTTTCAATTCAAGACTTCTCAGGTACTGTGCTGCCATTATTGAATTACACTATAGAAGCAGTGGTTTGAATGGATGGATTTAAAAGGGTTTCACTGAGTTACCTACTTTCTTTTTAACCTGTTTTATGTGGAGTTTTACCTCTGATTCAGTTCATCAGAGGAAATCCAGACTTTGCAGACTTAGCTGATACTGTTGTATACTTTGTTCTCTTGGTGTTCTCCCTGTCCTTTGTCCAAAATCATCTGCATAGTATTTCTATCCATCCCTAGTGTTAAAAAGTCTACTGTCAGAACCCTCATGCATCATAGGGTTTTAGAAGTAATAGACTCTGATTTCCTTTATATTAGCCCTGGTTCTCAGCCTTTATAGTTCAGGGTCTTTAACTTTCAACCATAAAATTCAGCACTTTAAAAAAAGAAACAGAGATTTTCATATGATCACAAGCTTGGAGGCTTTAAGGAAAGCACCAGGTATTCCAAGACAATAGGAAAAGTTCATGGGTGTTTGAACCCTGGAACTTCCTGGAATATAGGATTAAAAGGGTCCACAAAGACTCTAAGGTTGTGTGTTCCTCCCACACAGAAGACCTTTCACCTTGTGGTGCTTCATGGGGTGCATAATATCCAAAGGAAAAAAAGGATACTATACCTCTCATATCCCTGTTCTCCATACAGTGGAGTTGGGAGCAGAGGGACACTGAGAATGGTGAACTGCATTTAGTGAAGATAACTCTTCTCTTCTTTCTGCTTAGCTAATTTATCTGAAGAATAACTTTCCCAAAATTTTAATTGAACTGAATTCCCCAAAATATAATTGAAGGAGAGGTGCAGATTCACACAGATTTCTGTACTGGAAAGTTTGACAGACTCCGAAGACCTGTTCCTTTGAAAGGAGTATTCCTCATCAGTGCTCTAAATCTGCCCCTTTCCGCTGCCCTTTGCTTGTATCCTCAGGAGGGCAGAGAGCAGATGCTTCTCTCCTACTTCTGTCTCCTTCCTCACCAGAGCCACAGAAATCAGCCATGCTCAGCCAGCAGGACTCTTCACCTCCCAGTGTTGTCTGTATTCTGGATTTCGTTACATAAATACTCAGGTCTCTGCTGTGAGTCTATTCAGAAATGGTTTTCTCTGCTGTTTTTCTGTAACGTTTTCTGTGCGCATACAAATATCTTCCAGGAACGGCACCAAAATTCCCCCAACCCTTTTGTGGTGATTGCTAGTAAAGCTTTAAGTCATATTGGGGCTTGCAGTCCTTGCCAAGCTGTTCCTTCACCTCTGTTGCATCTCATCCTCAGACAGTTAGCAGGAGATACAGTAGCCTGCCTGGTCAGCTTAAAAACCTCAACTTGCTATTCACCATTTTCTCACTTTCGCCAGTTTTACAGCAGTGGCACTGCCCTGATCTTACTGATTGTTTTAGCTCTGAGACCATTTTGTAGTGATGGATGGAAAAGCAAAGAGGAGTTTAGAGCTGCATTCATTCATCTCTGTTATTTTAAAGCTAAATCCCAGTGATAAATATTATTTTTATATTACTGCTGATTAAAATGTACAAGAAAAAGACTCTTGTTTTGAAAATCAGACTTCTTTGCTGAGTAGAAGGCATGACAGCCCTGTTGAAAAGAGTAAAAGCTGAAGAGCCCGGTAGGTATGTCCATTTTAAATGTGTGCCATGTGTGCTGAGGGTGACTTGGTTCACACAGAATATTTGCAGTCAAGTCAAAAATAGAACTCATAACTTGCATGCTTGTGCCTCCTCAGTCCAATCCCTTCAGAAACAAATCTTCACGTTATTTAAAAAGAACAGAACTGAAACATGACCTCTGGAGTTTGCACTGATTGCCTGTTGATGTAGAGTGAGAGCGGGGTGAAAAACAAGGGACAAAAATTGGTACAATATATAGTGAGGCTTATGCAGATGTTGTGAGTGCTGTACCTGCCCTGCTTTGTAGTACTTTGGTCTTCATGGGTGTTGGTGTGGCATCTCCTTTGAATGCTGGATTAATACAAATATTTCAAAACTAGTGCTAGTACAGTGATTATGTATTACTCTATTTCACTGGGACAAGGGATTATGTGTAGTAAATAAAGCACAGACAATTGCAGTCCTGGTTAGAGCTGGCTTGTTTCCTAAATATTAATACTAATACTACACTGAAAAGTAAAACAATTTAAAAGAACTGGCTGCAAAATCTGTGCAGGTGTAAAAGTTAAGCATATGGCAGAGAGGAGATTGTCAATGAAAATGACAGATGATTAACATGCATTAAAACTTTCAATTAACACCTTGAAAAATTCCATAAAATAATACTGCATCTAAATAATGTGTGATTTCTCCAAGCATTCTTGTACCTGTTTTTAAGAGAAAGGGAGAGTGAGAGAGAGAGGAGAGGGCAAGTCTATTCCAAAAGTACTTAATATAAAGATTTTTTTAGCTCTTGGTTTGTTTGGGAGTTCAATGGTCAAGTGATGAATAAATCAAGTGTGAGCTGTCAGTATGGGAAAAGATTTGGTCTGGATAAAAGTTAGTCCTAGATTTTCTTACCCATATCTTTATAGAGAGCACAGGAGAGAACCCATAAGAGACTGCAGGACAGTGTGAAAGATGCTCTCACCAGTTAGCTAATTACAGAGATGAGTACACGACAGCAGTGGCAGTGCTGCCTGTGTCATTTCACGTTCTGTCAGCTTCAGCAGGATCTCTCTGGTTATGAAGGATTCGAGGTCTGTGCCTTCTCTTGCTGGTGCATACACATGAACTAAGGAAGAAACCTCTCTCTTCTAAGTAAGCTTTATGACAGTAAATTAAAAAGTCAGCATTAAGAGCTGACTTAGATGTTGGTTCTTAACATCAGCTGTTAATGATACTCAAAAAACTTCCAAAATCAGGCATTCCCTGGCTGCTTTGACCCAAAGAATTGTGCTACTGGAGGGAAAGAAGCATCTCGGTCTTGCCAAAGCAGGTGTGTGGTTTAAACAATGCAAATAAATTTGTGCGACTGTTACCTATGGATCCTCTGATCCTTGGGATTTGATGTCTTTATTTCCGAAAGCATCCATTGACACTGGCATGTGCAATCTTTGTTCTCTTTTTCATTACTGAGTGCTTCTGTGGTCCTGGCTAGACTCAAGTGCTGCAGAGCTCTGGGGCTCTGGAGATCTGGTCTTAATTTCCTCTACTCCATTCCTGTTTGGAGTTCCTGCATTCGTTACCTCACCATCTTTGTCTGTTCTTCATCATTGGGTCCAGTCAAGACATGAGTGTGACATTGAAAATATAACACTCACACCTCCTGCTTCCCTTCCTTTCTAAAATGCTACTTCGTAGGTTAGGAGTGTGTGTGTATACGTTGTCATGTTTTCACACTGTTAGTGTCCTTGAGCTGCCATTTGTTTGAGGTAGCTGGGGACTCATGAAGAGGATGTGATGGCTAGTAAAAATCCTATGAAAGAGCTTCATCTGTAAAACTCTTTGCCTTTGGGGTTGTGGGAGGGATGGAAGGATAAGTAAGAAACCCTCTACCTGAAATACCAATTAAAGTGCTAAGTACCTACTCAGGCCACTATTTTATGGACATTTTATAGATATATTATCTATTATATAGATACTTATTTTTTCCAGTTTTAACGTTCTTCTTACCACCACCTGTAATGATTGATTAGACCTTGCCATATCAAGACTGGAGTTCATTTTTCACCTGATTGCATCTGCACTCCAGCATGGGCTTTGCCTGGCTGAGAACCCTGGTCCTGATACCAGCTCCGTGGGTTGGTGTGGGGCCATTATGCTTTGGGCCAATGCACTCTGCATTGAATGAGCCACCTCCATACATATTGCAAAGCTGTGGGTCTAAATTTTTCTTGGTCTTTGTGGTGTCCCTGGGGTGGTTTTGTGGCACGTTTTGAATTCTGGCAATTCAAAAATCCAGAAATACTGAACAGGGATTTTTCTATAAAATATTATTTCTATAAATATTGGGTGGGGTTGTGGATTTTTCTATATAATGCCATTGGGTTGCATGTTTCATATTCTGGGTTATTGGTTTGTGCATGCTAGAAAGGTTGTAGGAGCCGAATTTGGCATTACATGTAGACATACTCTTTGTGTAACATTCATGCTGGGATAAACTCTCCTGTCAGGCTGTCTCCCCTTGGAACATCCTCACAGTTTGTTCCAGAAGGGAACTAGGGAGAAGACTAGGGTTTTTTGTTTTTTTCAGTTCAGGAGTAAAATATGAAATGAACTAAATAAACCACGTTCACACATCCATCCTTCCAGCTGGAGATTCAATGAGAAAGCCAGGTTGGAGAGGCAGCATCAATTTAAGCAGAGTAGCAGAGGGCCTTGACCTCTCCATTTGATCCTTGGGACCCCCTCCCTGAAACAGCATGCAGATAATGGGGTATGGGTAAATAAAAGTATAATTAGAAGCAACAGGAGGGAAAAGAAAAATCTTCTATCTTTTTGCATTTGTCTGCTCTTGGATTGCTGTTTTCAAAAGTGATCCACAGTGGCATCTCTTGGCTTCCAGGAAGGCAATGGGAATTTTATAACTGACGTCAATGGGAGCAAAATGAGGCTGATTTTAAGGGCTTTTTTTATAACCCTGTCCCTAGTGTACAGTCAGTTTCATTGTTTTCCCTGATATTTTTGTGGGTGTTGCATAGATCAAGAAGGAGAAAATAGTACTGAAGAAAGACAAGTTGTGATTGTGAAACCACAGAACTGTCAGAAAGGCTCTGGGGGGCAGCTGTGGGGCTCATGAGTGCTGTTACTTTGATGTTACAGATTTGAGTAGATCTCAGTATGACAGTATTACTTTGAGCACCTTTCCTTCCCGAAGGACACCATCAGTAAAGTCCACCTTTTCTGACACAAGAAAATTCAGGGCAGTTCTACTGATGAGCTTGTGATTTGCTGCAGATGAGTTCAGCCCTTTGGATTCCAGTTCATGTTGGCCACCTAAAGCCTGACACTGCTCATAAGTTCATGCATTTGGCATGGGATGTAGAAGGAATACATATTTTCCTACAGCATTTTGACAGGCTGATCCATGGTGAGACCTTTACACTGTGATGTCTACTCTCCCTTGATCCGTGTCTGACATTCACTAACATGGATGGCCGATATATGTGTGTGTAGAAGGGGCTATTCAGACCTCAGACTTGCTTATCATAGCACTGAAGCTAATCTCTTCACTCTGCTAAGGTCAAGGTTGAAAGATGACTCCAAAGAGCAAAGAAAGGGAAGACAGGTTTGAAAATGGATACAGGGAGAATAGACAAAATATGCTGCTGTAAATGCTGATTTGTAATCTCCCCTTTCCTCCCTTGCCATCCTTTTTTTGTTTCATTTGTACGGGTTATCCATTAAATATTTATTGAAATACATGGTAAAAAGAATTTGGCTAACACCTGATGTGCTGATTTTGGCTTAGGCAATTAAGTGGTGGATTTAAATTTGGAGAATTCATTTTCACCAAATGTCTGAGGGTGAGGTCAGAAGTTACCTCTGCAAACTTCATTGGCCTGACAGCACATATTCTCACTCGGTGCAAGAGAGTGTTCTCATGGCATGTGGGGGAAAATTGTGATATGTGGGACAAAAAAATGATTAGGCTGATCAGCCTTTGCCCCTTCTCCAGGGGTTTGCTTTTTAGGTCAATCAAGAGAAATCTGTGTGGAATGTAATGGCATTTGTTGAGCAATCAGAAACTTACCCTTGAGCCTACAAACTGCTCTTGTAGTATTTAAGAAGGAAAAAAAAAAAGGATATAACCTGTGTGTCTTTTGCTTTTTTTGCCTTTCTTTAAGCAAGGAAAAATAGATGTTTGACACTGGCAGGAGTCTGTCATGTTGTAGTTGTGTTACTGTTTTTACTTGTGTGGTTTAAAAATCGTATGAGGGATAGTCTTAGCACAGCTAAATTAGAGGATCCAATAAGTCTTTTTTTCAGTAGTCATGTAACATCATCATATGTAATACAGTATTTTTTTAACTTATAAATGCAGTGCAACATATGGGAAGAAGCCAAGCCTTGCACTGAAAATATTGATTTCATTGATCTCTATTCTGTATATTTCTTTGTGTTTATTATTTTAATAATACTAACAAAAAATCCACCTCTCTCTTTGCCTCAGTGTCTCCTTCTAGTAGAAAGAAATAATAAGGTTTTCATCTTTATATCTCCTCTGAAAACCTCACATGAAAAGAGCACTAAAATTATGATTAAGTGCAGTAGATTTGTAAAAGTGGACTCTTTAAGATAGCATTTAAGTGTGTAAGATGAGATAACTTCCTGCTCCAGAGCTCATTTAATCACGCATACGAACTCCTGACACAACAGGAGTGGCAGAAGCCTGACTGCTGTACGGCGAAGACAGCAATCATTTCAAACCTCAGCAGCCCCTCAGGTGAGTGTTTCTGTCTGCCTGTGGTGGGTTTTTCTTCAAAGTGAAATATGTGTTCGGTCAATCCCCCATTGTGCAAGTTATTTTGCAAGAGGAACACCTTTATGGGCGCTCCTGTAGCAGCATAGAAGGTGATGAGCCTTTGCATGCAGCCGTCTACACGTAAGTCTGCCAGGACTTTGGCCTGAGCTCTCTGGCTTGTGATCTGAGAAGAGAGAGTTCACCCTTCAATCATGAGGAGGCTGCTTTTTCTGCTGTTGTATATATAAAGCCTGAGATTGTCTTTGTTTGAAAAGAGTTTTGGCTTTTTTTTTCTTTTTTTTGTTTGAAGCATACCATGTCCTAGCATCATCCAAGTGTAGCACAGCATTTGCTTTCAATGTTAGAAAGCCAAAGCTCTTGTAAAGATTTTAAATTATCTGATAATATTTAATCAGTTCACAGACTGTGCGTGCTTGAATAGTAAGCACTCCTGAAGAGCTTGCACCTTTAAAAAAAAAAAAAGTGAAGTACACTGATAATATTGCAGGGTGTAGAGAGGTTTAAAATTATTGGAGCACTTAATTTTTTCTATAATTGCTTCAATTTGAAGGGAACTAGGCAAAATACCAAGCTGAAAATGAGTTGCATTAATCGAAAAATTCATCAGTCAGAAAGTAGGATTTAAACCAAAACGCCCAATTAGAACAAAACAAAACAAAAAAAGCCAAAACCCACACTAAAACCGTTGGAGCTAAAGCCTTAAAGTGATGAGCCTCATATTCCTCTGTGTTGGCTGTGACTTCAGAGAATATCTGAATATTTCCACACATCCATGTCACTGAAACAGCAGAGGAGCTAAGGTGGAGTTGGAGGCGCCTTGCTTGGGAAGGAAAGCAGTGCACAGGGAAACCCTGGCTCCTTGTGCTTCACCACAGTGGATAACCATCAAATGTGAGGATAGATCAGCTAAAGGTTAATATCTTTATATAGTAAGCTGACAATAAGCTAAAAAATTTAACACCGCTGTGGATACCTTATGGCGGGTAAAGAGCTTTTTGGTACAATGTAATTATATTTCATAATGCTTTAATGAGCCTTATTAAAACTGAGAAAAAGTTGTATCACTTGAAAGGTACAAACCAAAGCGAAAATGAGGCATGTGGCTGCAGCTCAAGGCTCTTCTGAAATTTTCAAGTCAATGAGTTTACCATTCAAAGTCAGATTTGGCTAGTAGTCTCTTTTTCTGCTCTGACTTAAACCTGGCATAAGCAGTGATTGTTACTAAACAAGGGAGAGCAAAAAGAATTTATTTTTGAAAGAGCATGAAATACTAAGTGTGCATATTATATGTCACTGGAACTTAGTAGCTCCTAACGAGTCTTGACCACATATGGTTTCAGTACAGCACAGGGTAGATTTTTATATACCATGTTTCACTGGGTTGTTGGCACTGACACAAATAGACATCCAGCTTTCAGTATGTCATCTTCGAGTCCGTGGGACAGCTCACGGACTGGAACTTCACTATGGACTTGCCTTGTTCAGCCTTTCTTTGCTATCATGCAGAATATTTCATGGTTCTGTGCTTTGGCACGATGTGATTTCCTATTCTGCCTTTTACTTTGCCCCGTGTAGAAGGTTGTGATATGCAGAGGCATAGCAGGTGAGTAGTGGCAAATGTCCTGGGGAAGGCACTTGATGCACTCTCTGTTCTGTGTGGATCCTGAGAGTGTTTGGTGTGCTGGTCACCACTGGTTGATGTGAAGGTGGCACAGTTTGCATTTTGCCTGAGCTCCCTGTGTGGCCAGCTGGGTTCACAATAACGCTGGGAACAACAATTTCCTTGGCTTGGATCACCACCTGGGTAGCTGCAGAAGTGCTTGTCATGCTGGTTGTTCCCAAACCACATGTGAAGAAAGGTCTCAAGGAAGGTCTGCTGTTGATCTCACACAAAAATGTGTCTGGGCCAGAATGTGTCACCAGTGGGTAAGTGGAGTTCCATTAAGCTTTTAATAAATCCTGAGTGGAGAAAAGAAATGCCCTTCTGTTTATTTAAAGTCTGATAATTTAATGACTGCTTTCAAAGGTTTATACTCCTTTCATTCATATAGGAAAAAGCTGTGTTTTGTGTATATCCCTTTTAGCAGGACTGGTCTGAACCCACAGCCCTTTCCAAAATAGCAAAAAAGGTTTGAAGGATGGAAACCTGCATCCAAGTCCTTGTGTTTTTAGCTGGGGAACAATTATCTGACGTAGTAAAAACCCTGTTAATTGGCTTGACTGCAAAGTGATGTTTTCCTCAGAGTATGATATTGGGATAAAAATATCTGTAGCCTTGGCCCTCACACGTGTCTCACAGGGAGATACCAGGGGATGCCCAGTGCTGGTAGCAGGAACAATGAGGCTGGACACAAGCACTATGTGAGGGACTCATGTCAGAGCAGCAGATGAAGGGGATGTTTCTTGTTTGATAAAACCAAGGGGCCTGGAAGAGCTGTGGCCTCCTCACAGGTTCTTTCCGCCTCATCTTTGTAGTCATGGGAGGACTTGAGCTGTGTGCCTCGTGCAGAGCAACCTGGGGATGGAGTAAGGCAGTCAGGTTGGAGGTGGGTGATGGTGGAGCCTGTAGGAAAGACAAATGCTTAGTTTCTTGTCCAGATTTTACTTCTGCTCTTCCACAAGCACGTGTTGCTTTACAGGTGATGCCACTATGTTCAGATGAGCTCAGTGTGGGCTCTCAGACCAAGGACATGATTTGTGAGGCAAATTAAAGGGAAACACTTGTAGCTGTGAAAACAGTCTGTTGTCAGGCCTACTATTATGTTCTCAATATTCCAACTCATTTACTTAGAGATGATGAGAGATAATTAAAATTTTGTAGCATTTCTCCAAAGAAAGGAATGAAGGATCAGATTTTTGAAAAACTTGAGAGTTACGTCAGTCAAGGCTAGAAAAACTTTCCTGAACCACCACTGACATTGTGTCTGAGTTTCTATTGCCCCTGGTTTGCTGTATCAGCCTCCTCACCTCACCATGTGTTGTCTTGTGGTGGCTCTTTCCTGTGCTACACACACCTCAAATTTTCCTCATTCTGATCTTTCAGCTGTGGTCCAGCCTGATGCAGATAGTATGCAACTATTCATCTGAGCTAATATCATGGGAAATTATTTTTACTATTTTTACATGCTTTTTTCCTCAGAAATGTACACAATAATTATCAATCATTTCAAATTCTAGAGCACTTGATTACCACTTCAGATGACCCAATTGCATGGCAGATTTTTATTTCTGATACTCAGCTTCCATTTGTTTCTCTTCCCTCTCTTTTTCATCCTTCTTCTTGCTGGTGGTAATATAAATCATCCTTGGGAGCAGAGACATTCTGCAAGTTGCTGTGTTGGAAGTTAATACCTTAAATAGTCACAGAATTTGTTTTTTCCCCTTTTCTCACCTGCACTTAATCCTGTCTTCAGAATAAAAAGAATAAAAAGATGTGAGAGGAGTGGCAGTGATGGTTGGCTATATTGCAATTACCCTGCATTTTGATTAGCCTTAGGCTCAGTTTGCTTGGATTTGTAATCCACTCATCAAGGTGGATACAAACAGAGAAATTAAACCCCTACTATGTTTTTTTGGAGGGAATTTGCTGTTCTCTTTTTGTATTGGAAACCAAATTCACACCATTAAGCAATGGTGATGGAAGAGGGGAGAAGTTGCTCTCTTTTGAAAGTGTGTGCATATTTTTATATTAATTTTTTTATTCTTTCACTACTGTGTCTGGTAGTATTGGAAGGAATTGTTGTGAAATATGCTTATTTAAGTAATAAAAGCTATTCTTTTTTACTTCTCAGTGAATGTTACTTGCTTTTAGGAGCTACAAAGCTGGCCCGTGTGATCTCCCTCCTGTGTTCTGTCTTTGTAAGATATGTGTGAATACCTGCAAATGTTTCCTAAGATCATACTTCTTCTGGAAATAAGTATTTTGTTGGAAATAGAGAGTGAATCCAAAACATTTCAGTCATCAGTCCTCTATTACCCTGCTTTAATATGTACAATGCATTCAGTTCCTTGGTTTTAATCATCCTTTTTTGTTGGCTTCTCAATGCATGTGGAATCACAGGATATTTAAGGGACCTGTGAAGGGTGCAGTGCTCAACCTCACTAGAAACAGGGACAGCTTTGAATTTAGATCCTATTTTAGAGTTAAACCAGGTTGCTCAGATCACCCATCCTGCCAAGCACTGCTGAGGATTAGGCACCAAACAGATACAAGTACAGTTGTAGAGTTTTCCTCCGCCTAGCCTGGCCATGTAAACTCCAGCATCGACACTTCAGATGGGCACCCTGAAGGAGAGCTCCTGTTTCCAGACACACACTGGCGCCTTGCTCTCTGCTCCCTGTGAGGGATGGGAGGGCTCAAGGACCAAGGGCTTCATGCATCTGGTCTCACAGTGCTCTGTGGTTGATGGTGAGTAGTACTGAGCTACTCTGCAGCGACTCTGTGGAGTCCACAGCTGAAATGGATGGTCTTACTTTATTTTGAATGCAAATATGGATGTTTTCATCCACACATTCATTAATCTCTCCGAGTCCTGCCAAGCTCTTTTAGCTAGTGTCTCAAGTTAATTACATGTTACAGAGTGTCTGTATCTTTTTATAGTTCTTGGAAAAGTGTTTTAATTTTAAATACATTGTATGCCCTTTAACTGTGTGTCTCCTGTTAAGAAAAGGGGTAAATACAAGCAAATGATCTCTGCACCATTTACCATTTCACATTAATGCCCTCTATGAACCACATTTTTTTCAGGATGTCATGTAAACTTATCCCACGCTTCCGAGTATGGGAATGAGAGGAGAGACTTTCTTTCCAATTTGTCCATTTTAAGATAGAATAATCAGAGCTAGCACCACTGGCAAACATTGTTTTTAAAACAGGGCGCTCAGTCCACAGAGGATTTGATGGGAAGTTCTGCCAATTCTTTTATTTCAGCAAGGTACAATCATGGTACAGGAGTCCTTTTCCCAGCCTTTTCAACAAATGCTGAATGATTGTGGACTCCTTCAAAGTGCCTGTGAATGGTAGCTCAGAAAAACAAGTGGTTCTCTATAGGCTTGAAGTCGTGTAGGGAGCTGAGTTTTTACTGGGAACTTGGTAAGCTTTCTACAAAGGAATGAAGGTCATAATATATTTTGTTAGCTACTGATAGTTTTAGACTCAATGGATTAAAAGTGAAAGACTCAAACTACACCTGTATAACCACTTGAAAGTGGCACCAGAATGGGACGTCCCAGTACAGAGTGGTCACACATCCTTTCCAGTAGTGCTTCGTAGTTGTGTGAGAAGCCACAAGGAACTGATCTGGCTGCAAACTAATGTTTAGTTAGTTTTTTAATGACACACCCTGCCACATAAACATCAGCAACTGTCCTGATGGTGTGGCAGGAACACGGCGCTGAGGGGCAAGGGGGAAAGAGAAAACTCCTTTAGCAGGTGCTGAGTTTTGTGTTGGCTCCTGGCTCACCCTGCTCTGTTCACAGCTGACCTTGTGTTGCATAGAAGGTCTGCTGAGATCCCTCTGAACCTCAGTTTTTCTATAATCCTGTGGAAATTGTGGTGGACCTGCAGCATTTCTTTTACTACTTCGGTTGGTTTGAGGTTTTTTCCCAACTGCCATGTCTGAAGTAGCTGAAGGAGGGAATTTATTAGTCAGGTGATAAAAGCATGGATTCTGCTTGCTGAATTGCCTTCTTGGAGAAGGCAGGCCCCTGCATCTGTGAACTGGTTTCCCCTGTCCTTACTGCAGCTTTGTAGTATATGAGGAATATACCGAGACTGTAGCTAGTGGTGGTGGTTCGAGCTGCCCAGCAGGAGCTGTGAATGCCTGCTTTGCATTGATATATGAGGCAGAGACATTGGGGGAACCCCATTGTGGGCCTTTATTTTTGTCTCAGAAGACATAGGTGTAGTTCGATCCAGTTTGGGGCCAAGCATGGACTGATATTTTTCGTACAACTGTGAAGCTCTTTGTCACAGGAGGTTGTGAATGGCCTACAGTATAACTGTATTAAAAACCAAATGACAAGTAGATGGAAGAAAAATCCATCAGGTTGAATACAAAGAAGTAGATGCATCCTTGAGGCACAGTCTTGGAATACTTGGGAAATCTGTGAGCTCTAGCTTGCAAGGAACTGGGAAGATACATCTGTGGAAGAAACACTCTGATTCTCTCCCACAGTCTCTCCCTGGATATATGTTCCTAGTTATTGCCAGAGAAAGGAATGGATGGGCTTTTTTCTTGACTGTGTATGACCTTTTATACAACCCCATGAAGTCCTTCTGAAATCTGCTTTATATGGTTGTGAGAACTGGGGACTGTAGCTGAACTGGTGATGCTCTTCATGGTGAGAATTTGCTACTTGGAGTTGAAATAGCTTTGAACTACTTGATGACGTGTACTGCCATTTAAAAAAACAACCCAGTATACTAAATGTCATTGTTATCTTTTATTATTAGACTTATGTTTGCAGAACCAGCTGTCATTGTAAAGCAAACTGAGATCTTGACTGCTTAACTCAGAGCCCATTAAAGTGGGCTAAGGGCTGAATATCCCACACCAGGCTGCTTGCTGTTGTACTCAAGTGTGCTCAGGTATGAGTAATGTTCCTCTGAGACCTTAATAAAACCTAGGTGAGACTTTATAAACCTCTCCTACTCTGTAAAACTGGTCCACAAAACTGACTGTGCAGCAAGGGAATACTGATAAGTGATTAATGATTATGCACTTACTTGCCATTTGAAAACAAGACAAAAAGAAGTTAAACCAAATATTTTTTTAATTCTCTTTTATTATCCCTATTTTAAAATAGCTCTTACAGTATTTCTTAGGAATTAAGGGTCCAAATCTTGCAGTTAGGTTTCTGTGCTTTCGCAGGACTAAAATCGGCAGGGCTCCACAGCAGCCCAGGGGTTTGTCCCTTAGGATCCAGCTGCAAGCCTGGAAGCAGACTTTGTTTGTGTGTTGGTCTCAGTTGCTCTGGACTGGAGCCAGAGCTTGGCCTCTGCTTAAGGACAGAATTGTACTCTGACAGGCCTTCTGCTGGTGCAAAGAGCTGCTGTTCATCCAGTAGGTTTTAAACATATAGTGCAAGTTATATGAGCGACCCTAACTTTTCCTCCTGAAGTCTGGTCTTACACATTTTAAAGTTCATACTCATAATAAAGTTAATGAAAAAGCCCTTCTTTTCTGTGAGCAAGACCTGGTTTTAAGAGGCTTCATTAGGATGGTGTGTGCCTGGGAGCTGCTTTATGAGCTGTAGGATTTGCATAGCCTCGTTTGTTTAATCTTGTAGACTAGTTATGGGCTTACATTCTTTTTCAATGTCTGTCTGGTTTGTTTTCTCAAAGTGATGGGCAGGCCTTTCCCAAACAACTCTGATCCTCTAATTGATCTGGTTTTGGAGCTCACATTGAATTCAGTAGATGTTGTGAGCATGGAACAATTACAGGATCAGGACAATGTCTATTTAAGTCCAGTCAAGTCATATAAAAGTGTCTTTTTTCCCTCCCTTCCAGCAGGAAATTGATTTCATGCTTTTCAATCTCTCAGTATATTTATCAAACTATTATTTATTCATTTAGTTACGTTATTGTTTAATTTTATAACCAAATGTGGTTTCAGTCTATAGAGGGGAGAGCAAAAAACACTTGGATTTTTCTCTCCCCTCAAAAAGTGCATATATTCTTGCCTCTTTTTTAAGACACAACGTTGCTGTGCACCTTGAAACGGCAGTGACTAACAGCTCTCAATAACAGGAGCAGAAATAATGGCAGGGGTAGCAAAGACATGAAGATTTTTGAAAAGCAATATTCTTCAATGTTGGGAAAGTTATAAAAGGTCAGAACAACACAATAGAAAAGCCATTAGGAGGGGAATGGGCAGAGTTCTGCTTTTATGTTGATGTCAAGGCTTTGGATTTGTTTTCTTTCCATTCTGACATATTTCATTTAGTTTAACTCAGATTATTATTATTATTATTTAACACATGCAGTTTTACTAGGTGTGATTTTAACTGTGCACAACTGTAAATGGCTGGGTTTTAGAGACTTAGTTGTCTTTCTCCTTTTATTTGAAACTTCTGTATAATGAATTCATAACAAAGAATGATTTTTTTATTGTTATTTACTCAGAGCAAGGCTGTGCTACCCAAATACAGCCTGAGTAGCACCATACTCTGTTGTCTACCCCTGTTAACTGTGGCGGGGCTGCTTGCAAAGGAGGGTGGCTGCTCTTGAAAGTATTTCATCTACCATTCAAAAGTCCTTGCCAGTACTTGACTTCCCCACGTCTGCAGCCAGTGTTGAAATCTCCATTGACCTCCATGCCAACGAAACTAAGTCGGCTGTGAACTGCTTGTGATAACATCATCCTACAATTTGCTTTCTTCTCCCTAATTAATTTAAAAGGCATTCTGCCCTCATTAATGATGGCAAAAGTATGTTTTGAAAATAGGAACTATTTAAAAATTTCTGTATGACTGAAAGAGATACGTAAGGGATATTGATGCTAGAGTCTATCCTCATTTCTTTTTGAAGAAAACAATTCTATGTGATGGTTTGCTAATGTAAAGCACAGTCCTCCTCTTCCCTTTTCCCTTCCCTATATGTAAAGCAGCAAAGCTGGCCAATACAATTTAAAAGGAGCATCCTTCAGATAAATCTTTCTTCCAGGTATATCACTGGTTGTTCAGCAGATGCTTAGTCAGTATGTCCAGGTAGCCAGTAATTTGGTCTATTTCAAACCTATATCATATGTAGTGACTACATATGGAGAGAGCCTGCATAGCTCACATTTATTTCCTCTCTGTTGCAGTATTTTTTCCCATCATTTTCATTTCTTGCAGCCATGTTTGATAGTAAGATCCCACTGTAGATAGTGCTGGAAGTCTGGAACATCTGTAGATGTGTCCTCCCAGAGCTGTTAAAGACAGATTAGACATCCATTTCAACAAAGAAATAGTCAGAACCATGGACCAGTCCCCCTAGTTGTTTTTATCCAGACATTTTTTTTCTGAAGTTTTTTTGAACAGTTATCAGAGGCTGCTTCTGGGCTTGTTTTGTAGTAGGGGATGGTGGTTTAAAAGCACTCACGCTTTCTCTCTGCTGTTATGGAATTAAATAGTAAAGTTGTCATTTACCTCAGAGGCAGATGAACTTTGCTGCAGGCTGAATGCCTGGAAATCCCCAGCCTAGGAAGTCTAGTGATGAGCCCCATATGCAATCCACCACGGCCACAGCAGAGGTTAGTCTCAAATATAAGCAGTGAGTACAACAGCTGCCAGATTGCTGCTCAAAAGATGCAGGTCCCCAAATAAACAACATATTCCCTCACCATTTCCTCTTCCATTATGCACAGGAAGGACTTTTCTGTTTTCTTTTATGTCTTCATTTGTTTTTGCCAAGTGCACTTAGCAGATGAGAGAATACCCTTCCTTGCCTTCACTGGGTATGAACATTCTGAAAAATGAACACAAAATGTGTTCGGACCCTCTTTCAGGTCCAGAGGTTGGAATTTCAAATAATTGTAACTGAAAGTCTTGCTTACATTTTGAAATCAGTTTACCTTCTTCCCCATGCCATTTTTTGATTCGAAATTGTTAGACTAACATGTTCCTGAAAATTGTTCTGCCGCTGGGGAAAGGAAATGTTTTCAATATTTATATCTAATTGAAGACTGGCTTATCCTTTTTCTTTCCTTTTTTAACCTCTCCAAACATGTACTTTTCAGATTCCTTCTTAGCTGTCTCAATTTCCCCTATGCCCTTTCTGGTTGACTTTGTTAGTGTGGTACATTCCTTTTATGGAGTTCTACATTTTTCAATTTTTTGTCCTTCAGTGGATTATTCAGATGGGATTCTTGGCTGCCGACATCTCTCTCACTCTGGGTACCAGTGTGTGCTATCATCTCTTTCATGGGAAACTGGGCTTGTGTCCTTCTTCCCCTAGGGAGTCAACACAGAGAATCAAGGTACAGAGTTGTCCCTTACCGTAACCAGGGCTGCTGGTGGGAGTGTGCCAGAGATTTTTATATATGATAGGGATGGGCATTTGTTTGAATTTCTCAGCTGAGTCGTTGCATTCCTGGGATTCTGCACTTTTCATCTGCTTCAGGCTCTCAAAAGTTTTGTCTGCAGTGGTGCTTCTGTATGCACTTCATACCTTTAAGGAGAGTGCAAGTATCCAAATGATCAGGTTGATCAACACTTGCTTTAAAATGTTCACAGGAGGAACGTGTTCTTTTAATCTAATGGAGCAATGGGTAATGTCCTTGATTATGAAACTGGAAACCAGGCTACCAGCAAAAAGGGGTGGAACAATAAAACAAACCTCTAGATTATTTGTCACCTTCCAGTACCTGGAAAGAGCCTACAGAAAAGATCAAGACGGACTGTTTACAAGAGCCTGAAGTGACAGGACAAGAAAGAATGGCTGCAAGCTGAACGAAAGTTTGAAGGTTTAGATTAAATATCAGGGAAGAATTCTTTCTTGTGAGAAATTCTTTTTCCACCGTGAGGCCCTGGCACAGGTTGCCCAGAGAAGCTGTGGATGCCCCATCCCTGGAAGTGTTCAAGGCCAAGTTGGATGGAGCTCTGAGCAACCTGGTCTAGTGGAAGGTGTCCCTGCCTGTTGAGAAGGAGTTGGAACCACATGATCTTTAAGGTCTCTTCCAACTGAATCCATTCTGTGGTTTTGTGATTATATTCACAGCCTCCTCGTTTATTGCAATATGCCAGGGGAAGTTCAGATTAGACATTAGCAAAAGATTCCTTACTTACAGGGTAGTCAGTCCATGGAACAGGCTCTCCAGGGAAGTGGTCATGGCCCAAGAGTCTAAGGATTGTCTGTATGACACTTGTAGTCATACAATTCAGAGTACGGTAGTCCTGCAAGGGGCAGGGAGTTGCACTCAGTGACCCTTGCGGTCCCAACTTGAGATATTCTGTGATTCTATGAATAGTTCCCAAACTGATATGAAAACTGACAGCCTAACCCCTACCTACACCTTTAGCCCTGAAAAATTCTCTTGTACTGCATCTTTGCTCTGCCTTCACATCAGATGGAATTGCCTTTCACCGCTCTTTCTGCAGGGGGCTCCATGTGGATCGTGCTGCTGCTCAGTGCAGACAAAGTGAGTGGGATCTCTGCTTTCCCTGTCCCGCAGGCTGCTGGGAGTTTATGGTCCCTCTGTGGTCTTTAACTGGCACACTGATCCCAGCTGGAAGAGTTTACTTGCTGTTTACAGCATGCTCTGGGAGAAGTATTCTTTGCACATACATGTTAGATCTTCATAGGGGTTGGGTTTCCCAATAAGATAGGAACTACAGACTTGGTACTCATAGTGTTTTGCCCCTCTGCCTTTCTTCAATCCATTCTCCTTCCATGGCCTTTTCCTTTCTTTTCGTTGCTGTCGTATGTCAACTGCACACTGGAGCTATTGTTGTCTATAATGCATTGTCTCAAAGCAATTAACTTGTTAGAGTAGGATAAAGAGGATTAAATGAATTCCAAGCATATGGCCACTTGCTTGATCAGGTCAGTGCAGTCCTACCGGTATCCTACAAGGTCCCACAAAGTAAGACAGCAGTAGTCTACCTTGCCTCAGGGAAACCCTTGCAGGTAAAGCCAGTCAGTGTGAAATATTCCTGGATAGCTTTTTTTTTTATGTTTTAGTTAAATTAATAGGCCAAGATTGGAAACCTAATTCTGTGCTGTAAACATTCTTCATGGCAATATCAATTATGTATTGTTCTTTCTGATCCAGTCATGAGCATTTTTCCTCTTTCAATACAGCATGATTCACTACAATGGGCATAGAAGCCAAAAACATAGTTGAAATTGTAGAACCATCAGTGAAGGCTGGAGTTACTGCTTTAATTTATGGTTTTATTCCCCACCCCTCCCCTGGGATTATTCTGTTTTGTGTCTTTGTCTCTCTCTCTTACAGGTTTACTTTTACATTTAAGTAAATTGTTATTCTGCTCTGCCTACTTCAAGCATTACAGGAAAACTTACCTTGGGTCTTTAATACATTGAAATGACTTATTCTTAATCTAATTGCAATTTGTTTAACTTTATGTCCAGTTTAGAGCTTTGAACGTCTTGTAAAACGCCGCATAAAGTACGGGGTGTTCTTGTACTTCCTAATTCTGTCTGGCATTTACAACAATTCTTTCACTATCTGTGAGGGCATGGCTCCTATCTCTGCCAAGGCGGACTTAAGAGTCTGATCCACTCCATTGCTATGAATAGGAGTCTGTCCACGGCCTTCAGTGGGAGTTGATTCAGGCTCTTTATTGCTTCACCTTTACAAGCTGAATTCCAGGCTATTCTCCATGGTAAAAATCTTGGCAGTATTGAAGTGAATGGGATGTTGGCTGCGGAATTCACAGGATCCAGGATTTCAGCTAGAACATTTAATATCTTGCAATTCAAAATAACCTATTTTAAGTCCTTGGATTTGACTTGAACATTCTGCTTTGAATCAGGCACAGGAGATTAATGTGAAATAAAATTTTCATATTGAAGCTTGATTAAGGTCAGAGTTACTCTTAGATATTTGGTGTTAACTACAGCTGTGGAGCACAGAATTTACTAAAGTCCGTAATTTGCCTATTAAAGGAAATTCTGTGACACGTCTGAGTCAAGGGGATACCACCCAAGTGATAACTCTGACTTTAAATCTTGTTGTGTGTCAGTACTTGCTTTTGACTAATAAAAGTGCATATACTCCATGCAAAAAGGAAACAAATAGTGTGGTTAAATCTAATTGTAGGTCTATTTATTTGTATGTATTTTATGGGTCAATATTTCATACACTTGTGAGCCAACCAATGAACCTTGAGAGATCTAATGGTGACTGCTCTTGTAGAGGCTTTGCAGGGAGCTTTTCCATCTCTGAGCTGAGCGTTTCTCTTGTAACATTAATGCGCACAATCAAGTGCAGAATCAAAACAAGAATCACAGCTATTTAGGAACTAGATCCAGATATGGTATCCTGCTTAAATCTTACACTCTTATCTATAACACCCTTTTTTTTTTTTTTAAGTGTATGGCTCATATTAGATATACCTTCAAGGAGAACCTATTAGGTAGCCAGGTAACTGGTTTCTCTTGGATCCTTACATTAATGAAAATAAATACTGGATTTGGTTGGAAACATAAACCGGAATCACAGTCTTGTCTGAATTGTTACTATGTTTTTTTCACTGTAAGTCTTACCAACCAACTGAAAAAGAAAAGAGGTATCTAGGAAACTCATAAATGTAATTCATGCGTCTAATATAGAAAGTCACTCATAAGATCTGTGGATAAAAATAGGTATTAGAAGATATGCCTTTGCATCTTTTTATTTATTGCATTAGTCTACACATACAAAAGTCTCCACTTAGATTTTCAGAAAGGCCAACACTGCTCTATATTTCATAATGTTTTAATTTTTAATTCTTTTAAAATCCTTTTCACAATTACTGAGTAACTAAACTCTTAAACTGTTTCTGTCTGCCCCAAGGGTTTTTTCTCTTCCTCTATGTGTTGAAGGGAAATCTGAGCCTAAGAACACTAAAGAGGAAAAACATGTCTCATCTACTTGTCACGGCATCTATACTTTGCCATTTTTTTGCCACCCAAATGTGACAGGGCAGCACATAAATGTGTGAAGTCTGTCACAAATGGCAGCCAGAGCTGGGAATTCAGGAAAATGAGCTTTGCCTTTTTGAGGCTTTTGCATTTAAATCCTGCAAAGTGCTGAGTGCCTTCTGAAAGGTTATGCTAAGCCTGCTCAGCGTTAGTTCACGGGAGGTGTTCACCTTGCAGGATTCAGCCTGGAAAAGACGTATCTTCTAGATGGAGCCCTGTGGGGGATGTGTGGGGTAGGCAAACATGACATGTTGCCTGTACTCTCATATGTCTCATGTATGTGATGTACGTCAGAAGTCCCAGGTGTGGCTCAGAAGCGTGGGAATGATGGCTGTGGAGACAGGAAATCCATCTTCACCCACGGGAATGTGGCGGCAATGCAGGCAGCAGTGGTGCCACCCACCCAGTGCAGCAGGATTGTTTCCTTGGAAGTGAAAAGGTGTTTACTGTTCCATGATATCGGAGTTCCTTCTCCTGAAGTGCTGCTTAATGTCTGTGTCCCACATCTGCAGGTGCTCACAGTATGCTCAGATTAGAGCTGAGGATAATGTGACAACACGGAGCAGGAGGACGAAGCCACCACATTGGTCTTACACTAACACTTCAGTGAGAGCATCTGTGCAGTAGTAAAGATGGGCTGCTTTTTTAGATTAATTATGTGAGGCTCCAGGTGTTTCACCAGTCTGCAACCATTCAGAGCCTTCATATTCAAACCCCTCTGTATGTGTGTCTGTGTCTCTGCGTGTCTGTCATACATGGGTGTAGTTTATTCTTCCATTGGCAGCACCTTAGCAACCCTGATCCTCCCTCTGTTTCAGCCATGTCTTTCAGAGAGAAGCAGCTAGAGGTGACCCCGAGAAGCTCTGTTTAGGCAGCAAAACAGCATCATCATGGGGTTTTGAAAGAGGAACTGACCGTGTCACCGTGTTCTACCTTCTAGAGCACATGGCAGCATGTGCTCCTTTTCTTCCAGGATGTGAGGGTAGATCTGATACCTTCCCTTCCCTTTTGTCCCTCCTAAAAATGCACTGCCTCTCACTTGGTGGGAGGGCGGTTTGGGAACCAGGCACATCAGCAAGCAGCTTGTCTTGGGTGTCTGGCAGGATGGGCAGAGCAAGGGATGAGCAGCATGAGGTGTGGAGTGGGCATGTTAACTTTGCAGTCTGTGCTGTCTTCTGTGGTGAGGTATTTCATGTGAAAGGGAGGGGAGGTTAGAAGGAGAAGGGAGGGGGAGAGTGAAATGCAAACATCACTACTATCCTCAGTAAGAGATTTAGATCTCTGTGTTGGCATAAAAAGGTCATTTTGGGCCTGAGGGTTTTGACATTGTTCCTTTAAGTTAGACCCACAACATAAACTATTTTCAACACTTGCCATGAAGAACAAATGACCTTTAGTAACTTGCCCAGAAGACAAATGGTACATTAACACAATAAATATACTTTGCTAGTATCGTGTTTCTTGCTTTAATTTTCAATTAGAAATGTTACCTTTTCCTCTCCCTTTTACACAAAGGACTGCGCTTTCATACTTTGATTTTGTAACAGAGACTTCCTTGCCCTCTGTGGGATTGGAAATATTCACTGATAATTACTGGCTATACAGTAAATTTCCTTCTGTTCAGGGACAGCCTTTTGTGCTCATCTGCTCAAAGTGGGCTGGATGGAGGGTATCTGTGAGGGAAGGAGGGGATAGTTAACGAGCATCACCAGGCACATCTGCTGCAAGAGCAGAGGAGAGGGAGTCAAAGGGACAAACAGAGCCGGTGCTGGTGAGTGTATCTGTTGTTTGACTGAGCTTTGTTAGCGTGTGAAGTCAGAAGTGAGACTGAAAATTAAAGGTGAAATTATTTCAATTTACATCAGTGAAGGCAGGAGGTGTGAATTTTGGCATGTTGACTTCTGCTTGGGGGAAGCGAAGGGCCATCACTCTTGTGTGTGCTCATTTTCATTCCAGTGAAGGTTTCCAGGCTGGGTTTTATGTAGCTTGCTGCCAAAGCACAAACTCGTTGGAGGACCTGAAAGTGCATCACTGGTTGTATGAGTGTGGGAACACCAAGGTTTCTGCTGGGGATGTTCAAGCCATGGCTTGGCCGGCTGCTGATCTCAGCCCCATGCTCAGGCAACGTGGTGGAAGAAAGGGAAGTCTCCGGTGTGCTGGTGTGGGAGGGGAGGACACCTGAGGGAGGAGAGGAGGAAAATGATGTGTATGTAGGGATGCAGCAGCTCTCCTCCATGCAGCACTGTGGCTTCCCTAAAAAAGTGGAGAAAGGAAGTGGGTATTATGAGATGCTTCCAGAGAGCTGGGAAAACTTTTGTCAAGGGGATGATGGAAAAGATGTCACTGTCACACAAGCAATAAATGCCTGGAAGAAGGGAGAGGGTGTTGGTGGTGGGAAGATAGTAGATCTAGAGATGGCACAGCAACAAGGAAATATTTAGAAAAAGGATTTGTCATCCATTGGAGTCACAGATACAGTTCTCTTAACATTATTAGTGTTTGGAAGATAGGAAGAGCTAATGCATAATGCAGGGCTGATTTGACATTCCTTAAATGTTGGTTAATTATTTCTAGGTCTGATGCGGTGCTCTTCATCCCAAAGGGATCCAGAACACTTTACACAAAAGTAGATTTTTCAATTTGCTGATTGGTTTGAGGATTACAGTTATTTCACATCAAACAAAAACATTTTGGAGAAAGGTTTGATTTTTGGTTTGTTTTTTTGGTGTTGTGGTGGTGGGTTTTTTGTTTGTTTTTGTTTGTTTTGGGGGTTTTTTGTTGGGTTTTTTTGGATGAGGGGAAGAGATGAGATTTCAGATGAACAGAAGTTATTTTACAGAACCAAATATGAAAGCTTTTTTTTGAGGTTAGGATTGTAAAAACTTTGGAACCTCACCAAGGGGGTGCTTAAGTAAAGAATATTTAAGCAAAGCCTCTGGAAATGAAAAATTTGAATACTTTAAGTAGAAATAGCCTTTCTACATCTCCAGAAATGTTTGTTTCTTCTTTTACATCAGACTGCCAACTGAGTCTGATCTTATTTTATACATAAATTAGTCATCTGATTTTTTTTTAATCAGCTGTAATAGTCTTTTTTTTTTCCCAGCTATATGTTTATGCCCTTTTATGACCATTGAAGTGGGACTTAAATAGAGCTGGAGAAGTGTGCTGCTCTGAGGCAGTTTTATTAGGGAAAAGCTGAGCTGGGGAGAAGGAGCTTGAAGTGGAAGGAACAAGGGATGAATGAACTGAAAATGAGGGAAAACTGGAAAGAGTTGGAGAATGTGAGTAATGGAGATAGCTACTCCCCAGAGTAAAAATAGGAGTGAGGAAATAAGGATTAGGGATATGAAAATGAAAAGAGGAGTGGAGAGTGAAAAAAAAAGCTGACTAAAAAGGCAAAAATAGGACACTCCACCTTTCGTGAATGCTTTATTTCTCAATTTTCCTGAGAAATGCCATATATTTCTAAATTTGGAAAGGAGGATAGGATGGCTATTTTTAGGAATTACTGATGTTTCTGGCTGCTTACAATTTTGTAGTTAACCAGAGAAAAAAGAAAAATAGAACAATGTAAAAAGTTAGCAGAACTTAAGAAAGTAGTTTTGAAAAACAAGACCTTAGTAATACCTAAACTTTCAGGTCATTGCACTTCTAAAGGGGCAGCATGAGACCTGTATTCCTTAGATTTCATGTGAATGTTACAGGCATAATCCTGCACTTAAAGGTCATCGGCAATTTTATTTCTTTTAATGGAAACTGATATTCCTATGCAATCAAGTGGCTCCAGAATCCAAGGACTTGAGAAAAAGACTCAATCTTGGTAGACTTGTGATAAGAAATCACAGAGGCTGGGTGTGCTTTTCTCTGCTGGTCTTTAGCCACAGGAGGGAATTCACCCTTAAAAGGTTTTTTTGAGTGATTTTTCTTCAGACATTGCAACTGTGTGTGCCTGGTTCCCACATTAAGGAGCCTGGCTTGTGTTTATTTAGTAGGCAAGATTACTGAAAACTGAAAATTCCTTTTGTCAATTCCTCAATCTCACTTTTTCTAAAAAAGAAAAATGTAGTCAAAGTTAATCAGTTTAAAGGAGGTGCTCCTCTTGCTGGCCCTCCCAGAACCCCCGAGGCGGGTTTTGCTGATCTCTTTCAATTGTTCATCCTTTTATAGAACAACTCTGGGAGCCTGGAGGATGTGTTTGACGAGCAGTCTCAGTCAAGCACTCATGGTGTGAGAAGGGGGAAGGAAAAAAAGAGAAAAGACCTGGGTCAGCAATACAAACGGGGAAATGACACCAACATGGTGGTGAGACTGAGGATTTCTGCTTCACTGGTGATTTCTAACTTTCTTTTCAGATGGGTTTTAGATGTGGATTTTCAAATGAGCTCTTTGAAGTAGAGACAAGGTTATGCAAATTTTTCTTGCAAGAAAAAAATACGAGGGAAAAGTAAAATGATTCTTATTCTCACTCCCCTCCACAATTTCTCTCCCCGCCATGGTGAGTACAGAGAGAGAGGTGGTTATTCATTAGAATGTCCGTGGCCCATTGGACTACATTGAAGCTACAGGGAAGCCACACTGAAGCTACCTGTGCAGTGAACATCCTTTCAGTGCTCTCACTAGAACCCCACTAGCACATCAGGTCAGTGCTAGAATGTTGGTCTGTCATTTTATAGTGACCTACTGGGTCAGGATCCTCATCCCGTGTTGGTGATGTCAGTGGGTATTTTGTTACTTAGTGAAACTGGGAGTTGTGTCAGATACTTCACAGGTTATTCTGTGGTTCTGTTCTTGCTTGGACAGCACAAAACATATAAATGATTGTCAGCCTGATCATGGTCTCTGTGTCATGAATTCTTGTTCTTAAGAATTGGTTTTTTATACCGCAAGTATTATTTTTGCATTTAAATGTCTTCATCAAGTTCAGCTCTCTATCTCTGTTACTGAACTTCAAATCTGAAATTCCTGCCTTTTATATAGGTCATTATGGAGTTAATTTGAACTGTCAATTTTAGATGGCAATGATGGTAACTGAAGTAAAACCAGTATTAATTTTGGTTTATGAAAAGCTTGTGGTAGTTTGAAGCAGAGCTTAACTTTGCATATTAAAAGCAATTTTCCTTCAGGAGTAAGAAATTAAGAAACCTTTTGTACAAATGTGATATAAACATTTATAAATTTGATTTATAGATAAAAATGCAGAAAAAAGAGAGATGTCTGCTTTTTTTCATCATCTTGGGGAAAGAGTATCTCTTTGAAGCACTGTAGGAGATGGCAGGTTGGCATCTCCACCACTGAACCAACCTTAGAGCAACAGGATTCACCCAAGTCGACACTGAAGTAAGCTGATGCAAGCCAGAGCATGGCCAGTGGAAGAATATCTGAGTGGATGAGTAAAAACCAGCAGAGATAGCAAGAATTAGCTATGGGGGTACATATGCCCTTGCCCTTGGTTGTCTTGTCTCCCTTTCGTGCCTTTTGTCACCAGAAGTTGTGTGCCTGCTTTGGTGTGACGCCGCGCCCAGCACCGTGGCCATGCTCGTGGTCGGTATTGCTGTGAATGGGAGACGGAATCCATACCTACTTTTTCTTATTTAAAGTATTAAGTACCTTCTGTAAAGAGACTAAGAACTTAAAAGTAGTTTCTCTTCATTTTCACCTTCTAAAATGGCTACAAAAGGTGGGAACCAAGAGTACTGTATGGAAAACAGCAGGGATAGTTGGAGCCCGTAATCTCCCCTGACCTGCAGAGGTTCACCACGTCATTTGGTGTCCTGGGAGTAAGCCAGGGTTTGGGGATAGCAGCAGCAAGAGATTAAGCTGGAAGCTTATAGGTCAACAAGAGACTTAACAGTAGTTGAGAGGCTTCAGGGGTTTTTTTAGTGATGGGAAGAAGCTCAAAGCTGGTGATACTTGTTTAGTAGAAATACTGGAAGTGTGTTAAAATTTTGAGTTCGTGGAAAGGGGTGTCAGTGA
This sequence comes from Campylorhamphus procurvoides, assembly GCA_013396655.1. NCBI lineage: Eukaryota > Metazoa > Chordata > Aves > Passeriformes > Dendrocolaptidae > Campylorhamphus > Campylorhamphus procurvoides. The sequence goes on from WBMV01004568.1 coordinate 283,715, forward strand.
CAGGAAAGAATATCCAGTGGAAACAGTGTAGCTCTGTTCTCCAGCATGAATTGACCTTTGGAAGAAAATGGGTTAAATCCATTCCCCACAGACCAAAGTTGGTTGTGCAAACAGAGAAGAATAAAACAGAATGAGGGTAGAAAATGGGAGTGCCACCTTGACTATAAAGGTTTGAAAGATACTGCTCTTCTGAGAGGAACTCAATCAAAATGTTAATCAGCTTAATAAGTTTCCCAAGTTCTGCATTGTACATAACTTCAGGAGAAAATTTGTGGATTTTTTTTTTTAAAGTGGCAAAATTGGAAATAAATAACAAGTCAGTAATAACTACTTAGTGTCATTGTCTGAAGTGTAAGTGTGGTGTAGTCAACAATAGCATGGAGGTAAGCAGTGAGAACCCAAAAAAGACAGAATTGTAGGGCAGGAACTGCACAGCCTTTAAAGTGACCTTTCAGTGTAAGGGGACTGTCATCTCAGGGAGTGTGTACCAGTTTAAGTAGAGTCAGAGCAGAAAATCTATACTGTCAAAATTAACTGTGACTCTACTGTAGAATTTTATTATGTTTTGGTTTTAAGCAGTCACTGCCCAAACGGAATTAAGATACTCATTCAGGAAACATTTCAAATTCCTCTGAAATGGAAACAACTTCCTTTTCTTTCCAGATTTGTTTGCAAACTCATTCTCCTGCTCATCTCATTCTCCCTAGTGTGTTAATTATGAAGTTGTGAGGTCTGTTTTCATTGATGACTTCTTTAGCTTTAATTCTTTCCTTTTGCTTGATTTTCTACACGGAGAAGTTGGGTGGCATGCCTGCTATGGAAAAGACCATCACTGTCAATATTGCAGGAAGATTAAACATGCCCAGACACTGGGCTGCTCTCATCCAGGTAAAAAGGAGCCTTAAACAGGAGCAGGTGCTGTGAGCTAACAGCTGCTTTGCCTGCAAAGACATCGTCCCCCACGAAAACTTTATTAACAGTTTTATAGCCTCATCAGTGGGAGTATTGGTAGGAGGAGGCCAAGTGTAAACAAGGCACAGGTGGCTGTGTGGGGATTTTATCACAGGGGCATCTGGACCTGTTCTGAACAAAGAGCTATATATATATATATGATGAGATTGCTTTTATATGTATATAATATATGTATTTCTACTACTGAGGGAACAGGGCTCATTTTAATAGTAGTGGGAAATGGTATGGAAAATGAGTGCTGTGTGTGTGAGAAGTGGCTTCCCATCCTCTCCATGTGTCTGTCGACTTCTCTTTGCCTCAGTTTCCCAGCTGATGAGATTGGAGTGTTCCTTACGGAGGTACAGGGTGAGGTTTACAGGTAGTTAATGTTTTTGAACTTGAAATGTCCAAAACTGATGAAAGTAGTAAGTTTTTTTGCAGTTCCCCATTTAGCACAAAGTTGAAATAGTGAGAGGCTAAAGCTCACTCAACCAACCAGCCTCAAGCCCCAGTTTGACTGCAGAGGAAATCTATTACTCATTTCCTGCCTTTGCTTAAAATAAAGAACACCCTCCTGCCCAGTACCGTGTCTAAGAAGACACATCAGCATTGCTTTTTTTGCCAGAATAATAAAAGTGACAGGGGATTCCCCTGAATGTTTGATGCTTTTCTGCTGCGCGGCTCCGGCAGTCCCAGAATCTGCACCGAAACGGGAAGTGGACAGGTCTGTGCTGGGATCACACATGCCTCTTGCTTTGCCCTTACTGGAAACGTGTGTCCCTGTTTCAAGAAATAACTAGAGGGGCATGGTAGGAGAACACTGCTGGTCTTAAATCCAGAAGAAGATGTCATTAAGGAACGGAAGAGAAACTGCTGCTTTTCAAAAAAGAACCAGAGGGGCCCGGGTACAAATCCCCTCTGGCTCTTTACGCATAACACAGCGTTTTTTTTCTGACATGCTGAAGGCATACGTGCATTTCTTACGGTATGGGGCTGTGGATGGGGATGTGACATCTCACTGGTGGGGTTAGATGAAACAAATCTTGAGGAGAATGTCCTCAATCATTGACTGGGATCACTTGTACTTCTTGTGGAGGGTTGTGCATCTAGAGCTTGCAGAAATTATGCTTGTTTGAAGGTGGTGATGTGGAGAAAGCCATGTCTGTACGTCTGTGAAAGGGAGCATTAGATGAGTGGACATAGTAGAATGGATCTATGTACCTTTAGCTATATCAGTGCGGATAAATTGGTACAGTGTTTATACACCAATGACATAGGAATCTTGTCAGCCTGTGCAATTCAATTACAAATTGAAGGTGTTCATCTCACCTTGGCTGATCCTTGCAGTTCTTAGATTTGGCCTCTTTGGAACAAATCTGGCAGCTGCAGTGAAGCTATGTTTAAAAACCACGTTTTCATGTGTGGGGATTTCAGCATCCCAAATAGGCAGTCAGGAATAGAGAGGACCTGCAAATCTGTGCCTTAAGTACCTGGGAGAACCCCTCTATGAACACTGTTTAAAATACAGAGCACCAGAAACTCTGAGCCCAATGTTGGGTATCTAAACCCGATATCCAAAGTTATCTAAACTTTGTTGTTGAACTACTAGAACTTTGCAGTGGGGATTGCACATCAGAGAAAGGCATCACTGATGCTGGAGATCAGGAACATACCTTCTAATAGTTCTCCATTGAACACGGAGCCCTTTCAAGAATGTGCTGACAAAAATACTCATTATTTGGTATGACTGGAGAACCTTTCAAATTAATTCAAAACTTGCAGTGTTCTCCAAAGAGGTGTTATTTCTATATTATTATATTAGTATACAGATAAGAGGCCATCACTTAGTGAATTCTAAAAAGTAGAGTATATTAGCATTAGTTATCATCATGTGGACAACTTCAACATCATTTTCTAATAATTGAAATAAAAAGAGCCCAAAACCATAGCCAGCCTAAATCATCTTAAAATCATATTGATTCCACAGATTTGAGTGAAGCTCCAGTGCCGTTCACGAACTGCTCGTCATATGCCTTTATATGGTGACCTCTGGTTTATAATTTAGGAGTAATAGCATGGTGATCCCAGACTTACACAGCATTTACCAGCTGCAGCAGTGTTTAGCAGTACCTGTGACATCTGGTGCCGTGCTCCAAATATCTCAGCAGTATTGGAAAGAATCCCGAAGGGCCTGCCTGCAGCAGTACCACTCTGTGCAGGAGAAAGGTGGCTTTGCAGGGTGGCAGCTGTCACGTGGGGTCACTGGGCAGACACATGCCATGTATGCCCTTCCTGCCTGCCAGGCACTGAGCCAGGGGTGTGCAGAGGGCAAAGCCCCAGCTGTGAAGGTCTGTGTCGGTGAACCTGGGGCTTTCCTGGGGGACCCCATTGCTGGCTGCAGAGCTGTAAGAGGCTTCCTGGAGAGGGAAAGACTGTGGCTCAGGGCTCTGAAGGTGGGAGGTATGGGCTGGTGATCAGGGAGCATGAGGACAGAGCCAGATGTGCATCTTGTCTTCACAACATAAAGCTTAACATTCCTGTCTCCTGTGGGCTAAAATACCCTCACACGAGGGTATCACAACATCTGCTTTCTGTGCCTAATTTGCCCTGCATTTTTTGTTTGTCCTTGGGTGCGAGATAAGTGGTTACCATCCAAATAAAAAAATAAGTACAGCAAATAAATAAGTACAGTAAGAAAGAGGAGTCAGAAGAAAGCTCTTTGGCTCTTAATTAGTATTTTAAATGAAAGGAGGGAAAAGCTGCTCTTTTCACAAACCACACATTTTAATATTGTCTACAGTAACTGGTGCTTTCAAGCATTCAGGGTCCGGTGTCAGTAATTCCAGAGTTGAGACTTTGGCTACATCTGCAATACAGCCTCTCCCACTCAGAAAAATACACCCATGCATACATATATATGTTCATATATAAGGCCCAGCACTGCATATTATACTTTCTGAATGCCAACTGTGTGAGTGTAGCACCTTCGCTTCGATTTTTCTCTCTTGCAGATGCACCACTAAAATGACTAAAACGTGAGTTTTGCACTTTTTGCAGGGGAGTGTCTCCCTTTCTGGGGGAACACTTTCTTGGGTGGTTTCAAGAGTCACTGAGTTTTCAGAAGAGCTGACTTCATCCTTCTGGTGATTATAACGTGGTTGAATTCTGCCCTCAGCTGTACAGACACAGCTGCCCTTGACTTCACTGGGAGCTACTTGTACACATACAAGGGCAGAACGTGGACCAGGATTTTTAGGTTCATGTGAGTGCTGTTGGAGGCTAAACAGAGGTCCTGTAGAGTTGCTGGCATAGAGCCATGTATGATAAAGTAGGCTGTGTTTTATCTTTCTCAGGATACTTACTTTAAAGCCTCGTGTATTTTTTAGAGATGAAGACATAGTCTACTTCAGTCAGTTGGAATTTTTTTTTAAAATTATATCTAATGTGTTCATTTCTTGAACAGTGCTGTGTGCTGTTGATCAGCTCCTGGATTCCTCTCTAGAAGTGGTTGCATTTTCATTGATGAGACACTATGAAAATTCTGCAGCCTTGAACACAAATACGTAATTCTATATTTTTGTTAGGCTAAATATTAAATCTTTTTAATGTAAGGATGGGATGAAATTAGAAGGAAGAAGAGTATGTACAATTTTGGTGTTTTGTGTGAGAAATGTTTCTATGGGACCAGAATTGCATTAAAAAGACAATTCTTATGTGGCATGTCACTAAAATGTATCAATTTTTGTATTATGCTGAAAGTATGGAAACAAAATTAACATTCTCACTAATAAGTGACTTCACATGCTGCAAAGCCTGCCTATATTCCATGCTGAGGTACTTTTGGAAGAGAGAGTTTGAGACCTATAGAAGAATCTTTCCTGAGACCTTTTGAGGTTGTGCTGAAGTGCTTTAAGAATGAATTTTCAGTTTGCTTATATAAGTACTGCTCAGGTGAGCTCCAGATCACTGTGATGAAGCCTATTTTAATAAATCTTTAAAATGCAAATCAGCTTCTAAAGTTTGTGAGCATCTCATGAAAGAATGTGCAAGAAACCTGTGTGTATACGGTATATACATGTATGTGAGTGCATATATATAAATGTGTGTATAAACATAGTGACAGAGACATGTATTATTTTGGTATTTATAGAATTACTGACGTTATTTTGTGAGAGGCAGAGAGCCTGCAAATCCCTTGAAGCTAATTCTGTTCCATGAAGGTGTGGTCTAAGGCTACAAATCTTCTCACACGTTCATGTTTAAGTTTTTTGAAACCATATGAAGAATATCTGAAGTGCCAAAATGTTTAGGCATTCTAATCCAAATGATATGAGTAAGAGGGATAAGTATTCTTCATTTAAGACAAGATTAAAAAAGAAAAAATAAATCCAACCCAAAACCCAAAGCTAAATCTGTTGCTCTTCACAATAAATAATTTTGCTTCCAGAGTATCTGCTGAAGCCACCTGTGACGCCCAAACACCTAGAAGAAGCCCCAAAACTGTATTCCTGACAAAAGACACTTCTGACTATGTTCTTTGATTTTTTTTAAATTTTTTTTTTGTCCCTGTTTTCTTTCAGAGAAGAATGGCTTACAGGAGAAACTCTGTTTTCAGATTTATTTATTTTTTTTCACTTGGCTGAGTGATGAGAGCAAGAATTCCATACTGGACTTACTAGGAGCTGCATCACCAGAAAAGCAGGAGGCCAATCAAGGTGTATATTTGAGTAATTCAGGCTGCTGGAGAGAACTGTAAAGTGGAAAGGACACTGAACAAAAGTGGCTGCAGTGCTGCATTTTGTGGCAAGCTCAGTCAAGAGGAACTGCTGGAGGGGAATCTGGTTAGTGTCTTGCTAGAAATTATGAACACTAAAGGTAAAGAGAAATTGCTGGTGATTGAACTTATTTTAAACTATGAAGTTTGGGCTTGATTCAGCTATACACTTTCTGAATCCAGCTGTCAGGAATGGCATGTGTTCTCCCTTTTCTTTACATGCTGTATGTGTGGTTTTGATAAGACACTGCTCCCCAGTGTAAGATAGCATCTTCATCTTCAAAGACTGGCTTTTGAATTACTTCAAAAAAAAAAAAAGCCTGCTCACTAAGCAGTAGTTGTGAGCTGAAATATAACTCCTGTAAATGATTTACAGTGAAATTCCCTCTTCCATAACTGGCTTATCTGACTGTCTTGGTTTGCAAATGAAACCTGCTGCTTCTGTTGCTGATCCTGCCACTGTTGTCATGAGAGAGTTTGGTATGTGCACTTGAAGCTCACTGCTGCGTTTCTTTTGTCCTATGCCAAAAACTCATGTTCAGGGGAAAATAGAGCTTGAGTGGTATAACTGAGGAAAACATGTGTATGATAAGCAAATACCACCAGAACGATAATGTAAACTTCCACTAATGCAAGTGGCAGTGCAGTCCTGCAGTATTTGGGTTGAGAAGATAATCAGAGCCATGGAAAGGTCCCTGTGGCTGGATCTGGGTGGGATCCCACCGTGAGGTACTTACACAGTCCAGAATGATGACTTGACTTTGTTTTTTCAATCTGGGCAGAGTTGTACCCTTCTGTAAAGGCCTAACTAGTGACAGGCCATGGCTTGGCTTGATGCCATAGTGTTATTCAGGTATTTTGTCCTAGTGAGTTCAAAATACAGGATATGTGAGCTGGATAGACGGGAGATGTTCTTCCTTCACTTGCGTCTCCGCACTAACAATTTACATATCATGGCTCAGTAGGTATCCAGCCATATGAAAATAGGTTTTTCTCATGACAGAAATCGGTGCACTAATTTAGTTTTATTCCACTTTCTGAAACTGTACTAAGACCGGTGTGTCACCCAGATGGATTTATTCAAGCACAGTATGAAAATGGCCATTACAGAAATAGGCACAGTCTCTCCAGTCATGATATCAAACCTGTCAGAGATAACACTGTAGTGATTGTAACTTCATAAAATCACATTTACTGTTGTGCATTCAATAAAATCCTCTTATTTATTTAGGTATTGCAATGAAAACATGATTTACTACTTTTGGTTTTGGATGAACACTAAACCCAAAGGTTTTTCCAATGGAAAATGTTAAATATGAAAAATTCAGTGATACTCTCTAGAACTTTCAAGTTCCAGCATACAGAATTTCTGCAAAGTTCCAAACATATGTTATGTCTTCTTTTTTTAATTTTTTTTTTTTTTCTTAACTAACCACGGAGTGTTTCTCCTGCTATGGGAAGATTTCCTTGAAAAGTTTTTGTATAAAAAAAAAAATCCTGCCACATTACAGTATGCATTATTGTTTATTGTTTGCCTGTAGTTTGTTTTACTCTTCTTCTACATGTGATCATATTCCCAGTTAGTAACATATTTCTTGGTAAATTATGCATTTGATTTTAACAAGAAGCTCTGACCCAGAATTATAATGAAATATACTACTTACTTGATACTTTAAGTCTAAATTCTTGAACTGATTTTTTTTTTCATTTTTTAATGCCTAGATTTGCCACACCAGTTTTTTTCCCCAGAAGTTCATTTTGAGGAATTTGCTTGTTATGCTAGGTTATTTATATGTTTCATTTGGAAGAAGCATGATGGCTAACAAGGGTAGGTCAGATCTTTGGAGGCAAATAGTTTATGTCATTTGTTATGCTGTGTAAAATTGCTGCTGAAAGCATTCTTACAAATGCAGCTATTACTGCTGGTAATTAGTTAGAGTTTAACATCTGATTTTAGTGCAGAGTTGTGACTGAAAACATGTCCAGAAGAGAGTGGACACAGATATACACACAGAAAAGAGAATGTGGAAGGCTGTGTGCTTTTCTTGTGTTTATTTGATGAATTTCAGTTACGTTTGTTAAAGTTGTCCTTTTAGGTAAAATGAAATATAGTTTTGTTTTCCAGAGTTAAAACTTGAAGGAATATATTTATTTTTCGCAATACGTGATATAGGCAGGAGGAACAAAATTGAAAAGTTAATAGGTTCTGGATTCAAAAGTCAATTAGCTACTTTGAAAGAGAAAAATCATAGAATTATAGAGTATTCTGTGTTGGAAGAGACTCACAAAGATCACTGAAGAGCTGTGACTTAATTTTACAGACCAGTAGGAAGCCGAATTACTGTTTCCTTGTGTGGATAATCTTTTGGTACAAAAATGGTGACAGATTTTACCAAGAATGGTACTGAAGTAATTACTGCCTTTAGTAATTGCTGTATAACCCGTTGACACATAAATATGGTTTGAATTTGAAAGTATCTCAGTGGCCACAGTGAGATGATAAACAAGCTGCCCGTATGTATCGCTCACTGTATGGTTGCTGACCTGATGCTAGTGGTAGCATAATGCTAATAATCCACCTTCTTTTCTAACTTACTTTCCTTTTTATGTCTCATTTCCCATGGTGTAGTTTTTGTGGGCATATTTTGGCAACCTTGGTTTGTGCTTTTTAGAAAGCCGCTGCATCTTTCTGCTTGTCCTTTCTCAGGTGACACCACCATTGGTCTTTTATGACTCTGTGGGGTTTTAATGTTTGAAAACCAGCAGCATGGCCTCACCTAAATCGAATTAACCCAGCTGTATTCTGTTCTGGCTGCTGATCAGAAAGCTGAAGTCATTCAGTTTGAGATTCCCAGCCAGCAGTACAGTACATCGTACTGTTTCAGTAGTAATGAAATTCCCCTACAGTATATACTGATGCTTGTTTTTGATAGGGAATATGTCTGATGTTCAGAGTTATGTTAACAAAATATTTGAAGGGCAGGGAGATTGCTCTTGTGATGAAGAAGAATTCTTCTCTGATGTTGTTATCATTAAAGCTGGCTGTAAATGTTCCCTTTAAAACTGGGTTTGGAAAGCTGAGTTCTGAGAAATTTATGTAGGATAATTTTGACTTTGCAGTTTCGGCTGAAAACAGAAAAAACTTTGTCTCTGAATGCTGCTGTGGTGCCTCATGGGAATTTTAGGTCAGCTGCACCCTGCAGACCTGCGTGGTCACTGCTTTGGTGTTCCTGTGCATCCCAGTGGCCAGAGTCACTAACTCCTGTAGTCCAGGCAAGAAGAGAGACCATGAGCATTTGAGGAGATGTAATCTGTGCTATCAGCTCTCTGCCACTTTTCTCACAGTTGTGTCTAAATTTCTTGCAGCAGCACATTCATTAAGGTGACTAACAGCTGTTACAGCCTTCCTTCTCCCTGTTTCATCTGAGAGAAAATTCTTTAAGTGCAAATCTTCAGATTCTTTTCAAATGGAGGCTTCTCTTGTTGTTTTAAATATACAAACTGTGGTGCTTGACATTAGGAAAACAAGTAGAAGTTCATCTGTCAGACGCAATGGGAAATGATGAGCTTTGTCACAGACCTGTATTCCAATGAGAGCTGCTGTCATATGTTTGAGCAGGTCTTGCAAAAACTCTGCCTCCTGCTGTACCATTACCATGATGGCATAAAAGCCTGCTGTGCCTAAGTAGAGCAGTTCACTGTGATTTTGGAACTTTCAGTGATATTTTGAAAACATGCAGTCCGTGTGGTGTCCAGAAAATAAGGACCTTGCTCATATTAAGCACTGAGGAAGCCCATGGAGATGAGTCAGAACATGCTGTTACATGCAGGAGTTTGTGCTGCTGGGGAAGGATGCTGCAAGTTGCTGTAGCAGGGGAAGAGTGTGGGGATGTCTCAGTCTTGAAGTGCAGGGAGGCATTTTTGAGTGGTGATAACCTTTGCTTGCCTCCTAAAACCTGCTGGGGTGGGGTTTTTTTGGGAGGGGGAGTATGAATTTTTTAGTGGGGAGAAAGGCGAGCAAACTTCTTTACATACATAGGTAATGTTTTTACTTAATTGCCTTACTCTGAAATGTTACTAAAAAAGCAGCTTCGAAGCCAGATTTGAAAAGCAATAAATAGAATTTATTTCATAGAAGTAACCAACACTGAGGCAAAAAATGTAAATCCAAACCCCATTGTCTCCACTGCAACTCCAGGCTGCAGTTCAGGTTCACTGATGTTAGCCAGAAAACAGGACTGTTTCCCAGCACTTGCCCTGCAAGTTACGTACCAGGACTTTTCAGGAACCTGAATGGTCTTTCTGTGTATCTGAGGTTGGCAAACTGAGCAGCGCAGTGCTGTCTAGCCCCTCTTCTGGTACCTGGCTTAGGTGCAGGCACAGAGCTCTCTCCTTTTCTTGGTTCTTTCCTTCCTTTACTACATTTTACTTTGCAGTCAGATTCTGTACAGAGGAGCTGACCAGCCTTCTTGTGCCATCTGAAGATCTGACAAGACGTAAGGCTGGTGCAGACCTGGCCCTGCAGGGGATGGAACTCCTTGCAGCGAGGTACTCAGAAGACAAGGAGACCAGAGAAAATAAGGAGCTGAAATAGAGCCCTTCCTTTCTGGAAGGAGCTGTGGCCATGCCTTTCCACCTTTGGAAGCCATTCCTCCTCTTGCTTTGCTGTCTCCCTGCTGTCAATCCAGAGTGTCTCAAACTTCATTTGCGCTCATTTCACACAGAGTTTGCTTATCAGTCTGAAAGGCGGCTGTCTGATCTTTCCTTTTGCATGCTTTCACTTTTAAGATCTTCCCTTTCTTATGTAAAAAAGGCAATTAGAGTCGTATCTGTTTATTTTAAACAAAATGGCTGTTAATTAGCGTGATCAAAAACCCTGCCATTGTAGACTATGGGCTTCACTTTGTAGTTGCACTAAATTGCGTACAGTTTGGTGCCAGCTGACATGATAGCAACACAAAGTCTGCCTTTTTTTAACTTAATGAACAAACAGATTTATGAGGCTTTGTTATCTTCTGGTTTAGATCTATAGGTTCTGAATGCATTATTTAGAGTTCTTGTTTCTTAATGACTAATGTCATGTTGTTACTTATTAAGAGTGCTTTAACTTGCTGAAGAAGTTTCCCTCGCTTTTGTATTCCCTTGTTTCCATTTTCCTTCATTTTTTTTTGATGGCTTAATTAAACAGTACATCTGTGGTACACAGAACAGTGGAGATGCACTTCTCTAGTCGCATTCGGATGTTTCAGCACTAACTCTCTAATGCTGTGAGAGGACTGGATATTCTGTCATCCCTTCAAATCAGAATAAGGGCAGTCCCTCAAAGTTTTCCGTGCCTCCATCACTGCCTGGTATTCACTCCTAATGTCTGGGAAAAAAGATGCCCACAACAATCTGTCGGTGTAGTCTTGCTTTGCTTGGGGAAGAAAAGGATTAAGAATATTGGTGGTAAAGCTGTCATAGTGTGATTCTCATCTATAGACCTGCCATCTTCATGTGAATGACACCGTGTCCTCCTAAATGAAGAAAGACATTCAAAACCAAATGGTATTTCAAATAGTTAGTGAAAATTCCATGTGCTGTCTTGTTAATCACTGTGACTATTATTTTTGCACGGAAGGTGCTCATTTCAGAAATTTGAAGGGTCTGGCTTTTTTTGTATTCGGTGTGGCCATTGAAACAGAGATTAGGACTAGCAAAGATGTAGGGTTGGACATTAATCATAATATCATCTCTTCTTGTCAGCACTGGAGAGCTGGGAACTGCAGTGCAGTTTCCAGAATTTACTTTCCTTTGAATGCACGTACCCCATCACTGAAGTTTCCGCTGCGTCCTTAGCTTGTCATTTTGATGTTAAATTCTTCTGTATGCTGATACAAGGCCTAATTGACCCAATATTTCCAGAAGTAGCTGATTATTCAGCTGATTATTTCTCTGCCTTTTTATCTGTTGGCCATTATTGAAGGATTCAAGTGAAATCCTTATTTGCATAGAGAAAATCAAAATTGAAGTCAAGTCATAAGCAAAGTCAGTGAGCTGGCATAAATTTGATTAAAAGAAGGTGTGATCAGACCATTTTATGGGTTTTTCTTTCATTTAAAACTTTGCATTGAGTGTAATTCGTGGTTATAATTCTCCAAGTACATGTTTAATTTAAATATGTAAGGCAATTAGCACTTTCTCCTGTGGTTATATTTCAATATTAAACCCATACACAATTTCATACTAAAATATTGAACAAAATATTTTAATACTTGCTATTATGGAAGATTAAGGTAGTAATAATGTACTGTTTTTTCCACAGTCTGTGTACACACAAGGCAAGGGAAAAAAAAAACAAACCAGGGAGACCAGAGGAAGTGAATATGAAAACAAAAGTACTACAAATTTTAGTGATGCTCTGATAAATTCACAATTTTTTTTTAATCGCTTGCACTTGTAATTTCCAAATTAATTTCTCCAAAGAGAAATGAAATACATTTGCGATTTCCAGTGGAGAACCACTTTTAGAGAGTCTTTTTTTGTTTGATCAGTCATAACATTAGATTGAAATAAAATAAAGGGTTCCTTTTCAGTTTTAACAACATATAAAGAAGAATCAGGTAAAAGAAATTTTCATATGGTAATTTGACTTTATATAAAAAATAGAGCTTTTTAAGGATGATGATTAAAATGGAAAATTTCCAACTTTATCAAGAGGTTTTTTCGAGGTTTTTCCAAATGAAATATCATTAAAATTGGTGTATTTATTGAAAATGTTCAATATGAATGAAACAGTAATTTAGAGTGGAAATAATTATTTGCAAGGGTTTTTTTAGGCAATATGAGTTTTTTAGTAGTAAACAGAAGAATAAGAAATGGTATACAGTCAAACAAAATAATTCTGGAGAGAATGGAAGTCAAGCACTGTGGCCCTTTTCATCCTTAATTCAAGAACAAGGAGTTGTTCAATGAAAAAAAGAAGGAAGAAATCTTGATAAAATAATGTTATTAGACACTACTTGCAAAGCACTTGTAGATCTTCCTAAGAAAACCTATTTGATTTAAAAAAAAAAAAGGAAAATTAACAAATCGAGGTTTTGCTTGAATTATTGAAGTCTGAAGATAAATGAGATATGCTTTCCCTCTCTCTTCATTTTCTCCTCTTTGCCTCAGAACATGAACTTCTTAGTCAGGAGACGGTTTATGAAGGGAAGTCTCTTAGGGCAAGTTATTTCATAATTGTTCAGTTCCAGGAATATTTAACCGTGTGATGAAATGACTGATATTAGCAGTTTTCTTCATGTTGACTAACTGGAATATTCTATGATTACATGTTGTATAGGGTTATAAACATTTATGGAAGTGCTATTTTTCATGTGCTAGTTAATTTACAAATATTTTACGTTTCATTAACATATGTAATATTTTGTCTGTAGATGTAATAGAAATGGGGCTTTGATCCATCCAAGTCCTTCAGCAGATGCTTAACCTTAAGCACATAAATAATCCCATTGTTTTCAGTGTCTTTAATCTGTGCTTTTAAGTGCTTTGTTGGATTGTGGCCTAGTATAATTATATGTTTGCAATAACAGTTGCTTATTAAAAGCAGTTGTTAGATCTCAAAAATAATATAAAAGAAATAACACGAGAAAGTATGTATCAAACAGTGATGCAAAAATACATAAAAATTGTTTCAGAATCCTTATTTTTGCTTGTCAGTGCCTATCATGTTGCAGATTCTGCTTTTTGAAATGCTCCTTTCGTTTATGAGGTCAAGACCAAGGCATGTTAAGTAAGTTCCCATGGATATTTCTGTGAAAATTCAGGGATTTTTGATTAAGTTTTGTTTGTTATTAACACTGAATTCTATAACAAAGGTGAGATTCTATTAAATTATTTCATGGCATATAATTCTAAATCACTTATTGGGACAGTTGCTAACTGTCAGTTCCTACAGGACTTTGCTGCTCTCTTTCATAGCAACAACTGAGTGAAAGGAGTGTTGATAAGGTAGAAGTACTGGTTTCTTTCCAGCATTTCATCTCTTTATGTAGTTTAGTGACTTTCACTTTTCCTTGCTCTTTTCTTGCCTGGTTCTGTTCTGTAATGTTCCATTCTGTGTCAGACTCTCCTTATTTATTTTAACCCAAAGCAAAGATTGAGGACCTAAGGGTTAAATACTGTATTGTACTCTGATAAAATATTCTGGTGGGGTGTGAGTGATGTTATTTACCTGTCTGCCAGTCCAGCTGCATTTCACAGAGCTTTGCTATGAGACTGAGTAAATTTCTAGATTGTAAATCCTCTAAAATCTAGAGTTGGTATTAGCAGAGGCACATGAGATTTTGATTGACAAGTTTAAGAAACCACTTGTATGGGTCAAACACTCATCTTACCATCCAGTGCTTGTGCCTGCAGCTTTGTCCTGGTATGTCCCCTCTCCATAAATTAAGTTACGTCTTCCCTGATCTACCTGGTCCTCTGAGATATTTTTCAGTTTATTTTTCTGTGGAAGCTCAAGAATGACCACAGTAGTGGTAATTTAAAGGCAATTTTCCTTGGCCCTTTGTGTTTCTGAGTCAGAGCTTACATGTATTTTCCAGTGAACTGTCACTTCAGCTCTTCCAAGCATCTTGCCTGGTCTGCCAGCCAAATTTTTGACTGCGTTTTCAACTAACGGGAGCACGAGTGAGTGACCACAAGCATCCAGCAGCATTTAAAGGGTAAAGGAAATGTGAAATGATCCGTAAATATCACTCTTATGTGTGTGAAAAAGGAGGGCTTTGCTGCCCTAAATTAGAATATCCAGCAATATCGAATGAATATAATACCCAAATAAATTCAGTGTAATTTATTTCGTTATGTGTAATGGGGATTCTCCTGTGAGCACGATGGAGCATGTGGATACTGTGGGTTGTTCCTTTGCAGAGGACCATGTAGCCTGGTGTGCCACTCTGTGATTTCATGTATATGTTGTATATATATTTCATTGCACACTGATCCCCACTGGATGACCTGGTCTGAGGATGCTGTGTATAGATATGTGAAGTAGCACTCTTTGGAAAAGGTGAAAATATACAGCAAAACACTGCAAGAAAACCAGAATCATTTTCTGGTTGAAGTGTCAGAGTAGACTCTTCCCCCACCCACTTGGGAAGTAACAATTTCCCCCCAGAAATTAGTTCATTAGTGTGTATTGCTATTCATGCAGGAAGGTGTGTGATGTCCTGCGGCTGTATGTATTTGAGTAGAAAATGTCACCTCGTATCAGATTTGCAATACTCCCAGCCCGTGCTGGCCCAGGGCATATAATCTCTTGAGATGTTCCGTAATGCACAGTGACTGCATCACTACAGCTGAATCAAAACTTCACCATGTTCAAGAAGGGGATAATGGTTGCCACCTTATGCAGCTCCGATAAATGACAAGTTTGGGGAAGGTCACAGCTCGGTATGCAAAGTCTTCCACATCTCACAAGAAAAAGAAAAATCCCATATCCTGCATTGGTGCCTTCCCCCCTCTCCATCTCTTTGCTTACACAGGTGGAAATGCTGGAATTAAATAGCAGAGGGAGCGTGAGCGTGTGGCTGGTTGTATTTTGATGTGGTTCTTAAGTTGCCCTTCATTGTCAGAAGCTGTTAGGCTGAGGAGTGAAATATACTCCTTGAGTGGCAGTAGGAATTGGTAATTACCTTTAATTCTCTACAGGGGCACATGGAGGTGGGGAGTTTGCCTGTGTGCTGGTCGGAGCTGACGCAGAGAGAATAGGGGTGAAGGCTGCCCATGACACTGGAGTGCACAGCGGGCAAAGTGGGTTGATGTCCCCTTTCTCAGCAGCCTTTGTGCCCAGAGAGTGCCATGGGTAGGTCAGGGGGCAGCTGCTTCAGTCTCATTGCAGTGTGAGTCTCGGGGTTGGACACAGGAAGGGCTGCAAGCACAGAAGTGGGAGCATCCCTGATTTTTTTTTTAGCAGGTCTGATCAACCCTTTGGCATCCCAAGCCCTCTAAGAAAGAAGCCTTCTCATGCTAGACAAAGGCAGAAGGGTGAGGGAAGTACATGCTGAAGCTGGGTGGGATGTTCAAAGCCGTGGGCAATCCACAGTAGGAATTGCTCTCAGCCACGGTTAAATGTGTCTGCAATGATACAAGGAAGTTTTTGCAGTCACCAGCCCTCCAGTTGAAGCAAGACTGAAAAATGTAACACACCATGCCCTAATCCACTTAATATGGTCTCTGTCCATAGCTACCCACTTGCTGTCTTACAGTAAAGCTGTTTGAATTCTCCATGTCCAAGCAGAGGGGGAAGATTAAGTCGGCTGCTGCGCCACGTAGTTGCTGGCAGAACTTCTTTTCTGCTACATGGGCTGTAAGATACGCTTTGTTTTATTTTCTCCCTTTCTTTTGAAAGGTACAACATACAGTGACAGGAACTATCATATTCAATTGGACATGCTTTCTACAGATTTGTTAAGGATTTACTCTACACATTTGTAGCATTTAGTTGCCATGGCAATGACCTCGGTGCAAGAGGGAACAGCCTTTAGGTTGGACCTCAGATTTTCCTTTCATTTCCATTTAATTTGATTTGACTGCGAAATGTCACTTCCATTGCATTGATTAAGCTTCATTGCGGCCACCAGCTCTGTTAGAAAGGTTAAAGGGCAGGCCAGTGGCTGTCATTTTTCTCCTCCCCGCCCTTTTCTGATATCAGGATAGGTTTGTTTTCTTTTTTTTTTTTAAGAGAAAGGCTAAGGTTTTACCCCATGGTGTTCCACAGTAAAAGCAAAACTAATGCCGCAACAGTTTGAAGCGATGCTAACCTGCAGCTTCCTCAGACTATTTTGCAGCACTTTAAAAAATAGGAAATTGTTTCTCTTTTTTTTTTCCTGAGATATGCTCACCCCCAGATTAATAAATTGAATGTGCCCTCCCACACTAGTAACCACATTGGAGGGAGGACAGCCATCTCTTTTTCAAAGAGAATGTTATCCCCAAGATGTATAATAACTCTCTGTTGGGTGCAGAGAGTTCCCCTTTGTACAGGCTCTTCCTAGTTTGTTTGGTATTTGCCAATTATGCAACAAGTGTAAAATAGAGAATGGCAGCATGTTGGGATGGGAGGCTCCAGAGGAGACCCAGGCAAAAGCAAGGATCACTTAAGTAATTTTATTAATAGCAAACAAGATAAAGTCACAACTGTGGTATTCTTCATTCCTAGTCAAAAGCATTCAACCTTTGAAAGGGATACTGCCTATCTGCGGAATACAAAGGTACAAAAATTGTGCTGTATTTGTAAAGACTTCCCCCTCTTCCTGCCCTAAGACCTCTGCTTTGTACCATGTGGGCTGCCAAGGACTTAGATAAATTAGGTCTGTTCATTTAGGTTTTGCAGAACCTCAGATACCTCTTTTGTCTACATCTCTGTAGTAGCAGGCACACAAGCCTTAGTGGCAAGCTGGCTTTTTCCTGTAAGCCAGGTTTTCTGCCACATGCTTCAACATCAGCTAAAATACCATCTTGAAATTTGCATATTGCATGATAACTGAAGTTAAGATTTTTCCTGTGTAGTTTGATCAAAACTTAAGGTAAGAGTCTTACAGTTACGTGTTGTTTTTTTTATTTTTTTATTTTTTTAAATAGATCAGATGCTCGTTTTGAAAACATTGAGAAACTTTGTTTTGATCTTACAGTAGTGCTGAAAATAATTGTTTGATTAGTTGGATGGAATTGAAAAAAATGAATAAAACAAATATTAAAACAGCTTGGTCTAAAGGGAAGGGCTCATTAAAGCAGGCATGTGAGTATGAACTGGGTGGGTTGGTGAGGAAGAGGATTGAAAAGGTCAAAGGAGAGAAAATGTTTGTCCAGGCACGGGGTAAATGATGCAACAAAAACCTGAAAGCCCAAAGAACTCCATATGGCTTGAAAATCTTTGCAGCTGAAGGACTGTTTTTCTTTCCTGACTGAACTGAGCTTCAAATTAAGCCTCTTCCTTTTTGGAAAGGAGGACTGAACTAGTGTGAAGAAAACTGAAGTTCTGGAGCCTCTATATTGGCTGTCGTGGAGAAATAACTTGCACATATGTGAGAAAGAGGGAATGTATTTCATTTCTTTTTCGGATTTCTGCTCTGGTCTCTGCGATGTGCAGCATTTAATGTCAGGGCCACCCTCTCTCAGAGACATCTTCCCCTCGTGGGTGGTCAGGGCCAGGTGTGGAAGAGTGAGATGCCTGGGGATGCACATCTTTCCTCCCACAGTGTGGTTTGCACGTGGAGAGGGCTTGAACTGGGGAAAAGTTCTCACAGAGGAGGGGTACAGCTTGACTGGGCAGCCCTGAAGCTCAGAGCTTCATTGGCAATCCAGGTGGAGGAGCAAGACCTCTGGCTCTGATGTATAGCTCTGTTACCCGAGTTTTACACTGCTGGTGGCGTGACTGTGGGAGGGGGGACACAAACTGCACAGCACCTTCCTGCGAGCACTGGCTGTGCTGGCTCCCTTTTCTGTTTGCCTCCCAAAAGTTACATGAGTAACTGGAAAAGGAAGGAAAGGAGGCAGAGAAGGAAACAATTTCCTACATGGAATAGAAAGATGAAAAAACCCACTTAAAGCTGGAATAACTCACTGCAGTCCAGCTGGTGGTCTGTGGGATGCTGCTGTCTGACCTGCTTGCTTTTGTGCTGTGGCCTTGCCTTGGGACTGGGGGTGAAGGGGAAAAGTTGGATGTGAACTCCAGCAGCTGCTGAATACTTCTGCTTATCCATGCAAATTGTCACCATGCCCATGGAGGGGGAGGAGGAGTTTGTCATTGTTGAGGTGCCCCAAAAATCAGGATCTTGCTCACGGCTTTAGGAGTACTCAGTTGTCTTGGTCTGAGTTTGCTAAAAGAAAATTTTAGCTCTCAGTTGCGTGTGTGTTTCTGACAATGCATTATGATCACTTTTTTTGCTTTCTGTTGTTTGGAAAGGACGCAATTTTAGAAAAAGTTCTCCTTTTGAACAGGATAGTGTTAATATTCTCAGAGTATAAATACAGATGCTGTGCACAGAAGGTGAATCTTTTGCAGCAATGTTTCAGAAACTCCCAAACTCAGAATTACTTAAACTCTGAGTTAGAGTTTGGAAATGAAGAAAGTGTGGGACCATGGATAAAAGATTAAGGGAAAATACTTCTCTATGCACTCTAGGCTTGAGGGGGTTTTAATATGGATCATAGTGTTTGGTTTCCTATTCAAAAGCAGTTTGCACATGATTGATGCTGGTATTGCTAATTTTCGTTGCAATTTATGAAGCAGTTTGTTTTAGAAAAATAGCGTTTAAGACTAAATATTGTATTTGGTTCTTGTTCTTCATGGCAGTTGTGCCATGTGGTAGGAATACCAGGGTTTCTGAACTCTCAGTAGCACTCTGTGACTGAGACAGGAGACCAGCAAATAGCTGTCTCCTGTGTCCTGTGTCATCCTCTCAGTTATAAACATGGTATAAAAAAACTGAAGCAGCTGTAGAAAGTTAAAAGCTGAAGTCTGAAAATTCTGTTTTATACAGTATCCCAAATATTTTCACAAAAATGAGACAAAATGGATTTTTTAAAAGTTTTTATGGGGAAGGTTCCAAACCTAATTGCCCTTTCTGTCATCAGAAGTTTGTGACTCATAGTCTGAGCAATCAAGATATCCCACGATGGGAGAGCTGCTGCACCTCCTTGCCAAGGCAGGTGTGGAGTGGCTCACTACCTAGAACAGAGCAATTCCCTTCTCGCCCAGATGCTGCTTATGGCAGCAATGGAGTTGAGTTGACACATCCTTTTCTACCTCAAATGCACTGTCATTTTACTTTACACCACCAGTGAAAGACATTCTCTCACCCAGGTAAAGCAAATTTGCCCTATTTAGTCAGTGAAGGGAGATGCTGTTTAATTCCTCTGCACAAAGTGAGCAGGATTCAGCAGCTCCAGCTCCAACACATCTTTTTTTTTCCCCCTCTTCTCAGCAGGAGCTGAGTATTGGCGTCTCTCCCACAGCATCATGCCTTGTTGTTTTCTCTCAAGCAAAAACAACAGAAAAAGAAGATTAAAAGGAAGAGGTAGACAGATTTGAAAGAGGATCGTTAGCTCCAGGGTCTGATGGGACCTCCTTGAAAATGTTCACAGCTCTGTGTCACCCATGCCAAAGTCATACTGCAGTTTTCAAAACCTTTTGTAATCTCCAACATATAGACACTGTCTTCCTCTTTTCCTTTTTCTGTTTGCTGTTTAACACAAACACTTGTTCAGAGGAGATTTTTGTCTATTTACTTCTCCTTTTTAGACTTTAGTAATTAATTTGTGACATTTGTGTGTTGTGTCATGGTATGCTATTAATATCTTTGTTATGTATTAGCCTTCTCAAAGCATTTCTATGGAGGCCTAAAAAGAGAGGAGTTTCCCTAGTTTTAAGCTGAATTACCAATTTGAATGTCAGGCCAGGTTCACAAAACTTCCAAAATAGGTGAGAGTTATAAATAAAACTGAATGTGTTACTGTTTTGGGGGAAAGCTGTGGAACTCAGTTTTTTCTTCCAGCTCAGCCCCAGAATAGACACATTCTGTTAGTTTTTCATTTTGAGCTTTTAGATTCCAGCAGACCTCGAACTTAGCAAAAAGATAAGAAGAATTTTATGAACTGAAGAGTGAGTTTCATGCAGATATGAATCAGCACTGATATCTTGGCTACCGTCATCATGTGAGTATGCTGTCATTGCAGCAGATATGATAAATTTGGGAATTTGAAACTGAACACACTTGTCCACTGTGCCTGTAAGGCAAAGCAGGGAAAAGAAAATTTTTCAAATGCCGAAACCAGTATTTTTAGAGAAAAAAAAATGTTTAACCTGTATTCTCTTAATTCTGTCTGTAAGCTCCATTCAGGCTTTGAGATGCAGGAGGACTTCTGGGGGTTTTGGGCATCAAGCCAATATAAATAATAAAAAATAAGAGGAAATCATAGAGCTGTTTTCTTATTGTTAATAGCATAATGCATCTTTTGTTGGGTTTCCTCTCTGCAGGACTCTCCCTGCTGCAGTAGGGCTGTTTACCTCTGTCTTCTCTTGCAGTTTCAAAGGCCCTGAACTGCAGAGCTGCTTTCACAAACTGTACTAAAGGCTGCAGATTCTTGCAGAGAATCGGACAGATTTGATTGACCAAGTAAATGTAACTCCCAGTGACAAGAAAAATTAATTCCAGTATTTAGAGAGATGAGATTTGTGGGAGCTGATAGTGTTAGTCTGTAATCTGAGTCTTTAATGTCTAAAGGCTTCAAGTCAGTGTTTATAAAGAACCCTCTTCACTTTGCCCCAATTTTGAAGCACTTATTTTCCTCTCTGCTTGCAAAGATCTTGAAAAGATCTCAAGTCTTTGTACTTGAGATTGCTTTTGTTCAGAGTTGTCCAGTGTTTTTTCCCCTTTCATGTTTTTTGCACTGTTTGCTTTGCTGTGTGTGAACATGCAGCCTGCGCTGTGAGCACATTGTGGGGTTTAATGTGAAATTCTGGGGGGTGAAATTGTGCCTATCTCCTCCTGTTTTGCCCTTTCTTTTTCGTACGTGAAGGAAGCAGCAAAAGGGAAAATGCTGTTACTAAATATTTAAATAAATCATAGATTTGCAGTTTCATAATCAGTTTAGCAGATTTTATTCTAGTTGAAATATTGTATTGTGTGTTTGTTTGTGAAAACGAGGAGAAAGTAAAAACAAAATTATATTTATCATCAATTTTGTTAATTATGGGAAACTAGTTCACAAATACACAGGAGTACTATCTTCAGCTAATCCTTTGTCTTCCTGTTTGTTTAATAAATTAGATGGATGTACCAAAAAGCATGCTGCTGGGGCAACATTAATTTTATTATAGAATAAAAAGTAGAACTATTAGTCTCTGTTTCTGGCATGTTTGTAAGCTATCTGACCTATTTTCTTCCCCCGCCCTCCTCACAGTGCTCACCAAATTCCCCTCTCCCGATGCCTAACGTAAAATTGTCTTACAATTAAACCAGCTGATAGCCAGCCCTGGAGACATTACCCAGTGTCCTGGCAAGTAGATAAGATATATTGTTTTATATATTTGTGCAACAGGGAGAGACAGCTTCATCACTTCAAGCAAGGGAATAATCCGTTTACACTTCGAGGAATAGGCTCACTTGGTTTTCCTCCCTTCAGTTGTGGAGATAATTTCAGGGGGCAATATTTGTCTCATCTTTACCAACGGATGTAGCTGGATGGTTTGTTTTGAATTTACTTCATTTTGGGATAAAAGTAGGCCAGGAGACTACAGTTCCCAGAATCCTCAGGAAATGTATAGATGGACCTTTAAAATTGAAGCACTGTGTATGTTTTTGATACGGCTTGACTTTAGGATTTGAAAGTATCTGAATTATTTTTAAATGATGTTCATAGCAAAAAAACCCAAGACCAACCAGAGAAGATCTGATACTTAGTATTGGTTTGTCACTGAAGATGAAAACCAGGCCTTTAAGATTGAAAAAATGTTTCATTAACAGTGTAGTCATTCCAGGTCTTCAAAAATCGTGGCTGATGCAAAAAGTCTGTCTTGAGTCAAAACACTTTAGACATGTTGAAAGCCTGGAGTCTTCTTTCTTCTGAACAACTCTTTCCTGCTTTCTGTTCTGGGCAGTTTGCGATGACTTTCAGATTTGGTACATTGAAAGATAATGTATTATTTAAGATTTTATGTGTGAAAATAAAAACGACCAATCAATATAGCACTTAATATAACACTACTTGGAATTTGTGGTTTGACCTTGACCTGTTATTTCTCGGTAAGGGGCATGTCTGCAGGGAAGGGCCCGGGCAGACTAGTTTAGAAGTCAATGAACTAAGTGAGTGTATCCCAGCCCAGGAGGTGGACAGAACATCATGCTAATGGGGCTGTAGGGGCCAGGGTGGGTTCCAGCCACCCAGGTCAGAGTGCAGGTAAATGTCTCTGCCCACACCTTGAACCGCACAGGCATTCCTGTAGTCTTGATCTTGACCTGACTGACCACGTGCCTGGCCTGAGAGAAAGAAGTGTCTCAGTAGCCCAGCTAGAAGTGCAACCCCATGTGGCCTGATACCCAGTTCAATGCCTTAACCAGTAGACTGTGCTGTTTCCTCATTTCAGTCGTCATCAACCCCTAATTCTCTACTTTGTCCTGAGTCTTGAGCCTTTTGTCACACATTAGCAAGACCAGCATGAAATATTTGGATATTGAACAAACTCTCAGGGATGATTATGTTTTATTATTGGACACAATTATAACAATATTTTCCCATGTCCTCTATAATTTTCCCATTGAAAGCAAATTGTAAACTTCATCCTATTAACAGTAAATAGTGCATGTATAGTGGATTTTTAATGGTAGTGGAGGAGACTGCCATTTGAGAAACCTCACAATGTGCTGAGATCCTAAAATACAACATTGTCTTCTTCTCCACCAGCCCTCTGGTTCATACGTTCTTTCGAGACGTGCCAAAACAAGTCTTAATCTCTGTCTTCAAGATTGTGTATTGTAATGTGTTTCAGCCTAGCTAAGCTATCTGGGATGAATTTTTATTACAGTTCAAGGTACTGTTATTGTTCATGTTCAATAATAATGAAAGTACTGATTTTTTGGTTGTATTTTTTGAGCTCTATATATACCCCAGAGGTAGATAAAGAGTTTATGAAGAAAGGTTATATTTAAGAGAAATGGGTATCAGTGCTATGAGATTATACCCATGACAGATGGTTGTAACTAAAGCTTCATCTTGGTGCTGAAAAGCTGAATGAAACAGTATTCAGATTTTGAAGTAATGTTGGCTTCATTTCAATGGGACTTTTGCCTGAGTAAGAACAGACTAAAAACTCACTAATGATTCTAATTTTTTTGTGTCAGCTTGGAGTAGATTTTAAAAAATTGAATTTTCTTTTTTCTTATTTTGGATTGATAAAATTCCAAGAGAAAACATGGAGGGATTGTTTGTTTGTTTGTTTGTTTAAGGAAATGTGTGCAACATTATGCCTTTGTTCACTGGTATGACAAGATATAAAACAACATTGTTTTTAGTCACACTGAAAAGCAAAACATCTTACTGGGAAACATGAAAGAGTTGTTAAAGTAATTTCTTTCACTCTTAGTTTCAGAGTTGGTTGTGAACCTCAAAATTTTGTGAGGTTCAGTCAGAATAGTTATGTAAAAGTTCAGATGCTAACCTTAAGCAAATCCAAATACCTTGAGGCTGGAAATCTCTACAAGAACATATTTCCCCTTGACTTGTCTAATACAATGAGTTCAGCGAGGCTACACCCTGGGGAGTTTTGGCCCACCATGTCGTGTGTATGCTTTAAGTGCTTACACTCAGCCATGAGGGTATTTTTAATTTTGTCTTGAGAAACTAAACTGGGGGACTTCACAAATGAATCCATCAGGAAGACAAGGTTAATTCTGGCCGCTGTTTGTGGGAGTATGGTGCCTTCAAATACCAACACATTTTTTTTTCAGTGGTGGCATTTGGAAGAATAAATGAAGTGTGACTCCCGGCATCTCTTTAGTTGCCCTGAAAATGGAATGTCAAACAGCATATAATCATCTTCCTTGTTTAAAGAAAGAGGAGCAAGTGAGAGACCTAGTTTTCTATTTGTGTCAGTTTTTGGATGTCTTAATATTCTATCTTGTCTAATTTTCCAGAGAGTGATAATAGAGTTCCTGTCAAATTAGAGGTTACAGACTCTTTAACCTATGTCACAAAAAAACTCCTACATTACTTATTATTACCATGAATATAATCCAAATAAAAATTTAGTTTTTAATGCTGTTATGCTGAAGGTTGCATTCCAAGCATATAATTTTATTCATTATAAATATTAAAAATATTCAGCCTGACATTAGCCTGCTAGCTCCCCCATCACTTCAAAAAAAGGCTGAATTTGATGTGGAGCAAACGTGTCCCTGCTCGGTCTGGGGAGCAGAAGTTCGTCCTCAGCCCCCTGCACTGTCAGGGCTGAGCAGGCTTTGCTGCTGCCCTGCCAAGTGCAGTTCTCAGGTTTAACTGATGTAGCAGAGAGGGTGTTTTCAGATGGGCCAGCCTGACATAACCATCTTCTAGGAGGGCGCAGGGATGAGCTGGGAAGGTAAATTAAATGAAGTGTACCTGCCCCACATTGGGGGTGTGCTATGAGAGGGCCCAGTGTGGCAGCACTAGAATTACAGCTCATATTGTGCTAAGGTGGCTCTTCCCTTTTAGTGCAGGAGGAGCTGCTGTACAAGCACACTGAATTGCAGAGTGGTGCAAAGGCAAAAGTTGCTTTAAAATTAAAAAGCCCCAGCCCTCTTCATTGCAAGTGGAGCTGTGGCAAGTATTACCAACACTTTGGTCAAGTTTTATTCTCATTTACATGAATTCCAGCAAATTTAGTCCTGCTGTAAAAGGGCCCCACTTTCAAGCTTATCACAAATGAATAAATGTATCTCATTCTTACTTACTTTTGATTCAAAATCTGAAATCTCCAGCACTTCTGCACCGAAGTCTTTAGTGCCCAGTGTTCACAGAGATGCAAATCCAAGGCAGGTTTTTTTGGTTTGTTTTGTTTTAAATCAGGTGAGTGTCACATGCTTCGATTTTGTAATGAGGGTTTTTGCACTGTCCTAATTAATACAGTGTGCCTGTCCTGGACCTTTGAAGTAAGTGGGAGTTCTGCCACCAATTTAAATAGGAGAAGGATTTGAGCCAATTTGAACAGAAGTTTTCACTTATCTTAGTGCCTAATCTTCTTTTTAAAGGGATGTGGGAGTATCAGCACCTCCTACGTAACGCTCAGCAGCGTGCAGAAGTAAACTAGTCTGGTCACTTATGGAGGCCCATTTAACACCAGGAGGATTACTCAGGTGAGTGACAAGGCTTGGAGAACAGATTTTAGGGAAGTTAATTCAGAGTGCAAAATGACATTTAACCCATCTGTGTGAATATTACCACTTGAAGCAAGCCACAAAATCATTTAGAAATTGTAAGATTAAAAAAAACCCAATCCCCGTTGATATTTTTCTTGCATTTGAGTTGTCAGGGTTCACACCTCCAAGGGTGGGGTTTTTAAGCATCAGAGCTTGTAGCTCCGTTTCTGTGTTAGATTGGAGCTGATATTCTCCAATAAGCAGAGCAGTTCTGTAAGAGAAATGCCTGCTAGGAACCTCATGATAAAACCACAATATTTGACAACACTAGGTCTGTGTAAATATGTATGTATCTTTGCAGTGCTTTGTCCCTGGAGAAGCAGGGTTGTCTAGACCTCCTCTGCGCTCTCTCTGAATGGCAATGTATAGCTCCACAGTGGCTGGCCATATATGGCTGATTTATCTGGAAACTGGCAGACTCTTGACTGTTGTCTTAGGAGGGTTTTGTAAAAACTAAGGCAAATTTACTGTAAGATTTCTGCACTTCACTGGAATACTTCAAGTATCTGTAAATTGAAGAAGGTACAAAACTCCTGTTGCCTTCATACTGTGTCCCCCTTTCTTCACCGAGTGCAGAAGGAGCCCATAAATGCTGAGTTCCTCTAGTCGGCCCTGTGGTCTTTATAGATTAACGCTGATTTTTCACAAACTGCCAGTGAAATGATCTACTGGAGTTTGTGTACCACCTTCGTGTCTCTTCAGCCTACATAAAATATGCGCTTCACTAAAGCCTTGCAGGAGCAGCAATAAGCAACTTGGTGTACTGTATTAGCTTTATGGAAAGACTTTTTGTCCCCTCTTCCTAACAGTGTGTTATGTCACATAATTGACAAAGTTTTATTAATTTTAAATTTAAAGGGAGTCTCTTTCCCTTAGATACTACTTTTCAGACTGGTAATAAAGTACCCATGACTGCGGATACTGCTGTGTAATGACAAAACTGGGGAAAAAAAGGTTTCTCTGGTCAATCAGTGGGTACTACTTAAAATAGGTCTGCATTTTAAAACATGACAATATAGTTTTGTTTTAAAATAAAATTAAAATATTATTTTATACATTGTTTGAGGCAAGTTCAGCGAGACTTTTTTGCATAAAGTTTTTGTTTTGCTCTGTTGCATGGAGGCCAGCTGGTTTGCTAGCTTGAGTGACCTCACATTCCTTAAATGTACCCATAAATCAAACCAAGGCCATGCATTAAAAGCCCTGCTCTGACATTAATTCAAAGCAGGGAAAGTTGGATACATTGTGGGAGAAGTGCAGAGCTGAACACTTAAGGCCAGATTTTTCAATCCTTATACTTTTGTACCGAGAGTCTCTCAGAAGACTTGGAAGTCAGCTGGACCCTGTGTTACTTAGGGTAAATATAGGTTGAAAAAACACGTCCTGGAGAACTAATAACTATTTTATGTAGTGCAAGCAATATGGTTTAAAAAAAGGAAAAAGAAAAGAAAAAAAGGTAGATTATTAGTTCATACTTAGTTACTTGAAAGTTTTATTCTTGTGAATGTCTCTAATAAAGGGAGTTCGGCAACATGTTCAATGAGGTTGCCACAATGGAACATTGTGTGTGATTTAGTGAAAAGTATGTAAAGCATCATGTTTACATTAATAGGTTATGATGTCATATTTTTGGAAAGTGCTGATGTTTGTGGGTCACACAAGGATTTTGGTCTCTGCAAGTATTTTATTCTGAGAAGTCAAGGAGTGATGAGCGAAACTGGTTTGATTTTAGAAGCAGAAAGACAGTAATGATTAGAAACATGAAAGTAAAAGACTTTTAAAAATTCCTTGGCTTTTTAAGGCTTCTTAGGTCCCTAGGAGAGTAATAGTGGCTAATTTAATACCTACTTTAAATATGGTAATTTATTCTTATTTACAAAAATAACTTGATCCAGAAACTGAAACAAACTAAAAAACAGTATTTCCAAGACTTAAAGGCACAGTGTTGCTGATTGCTTAATTCTGTGTATGCAGAGTGATTCCTGTTAACACAGAGAATTCATCTTTTGACCTGCTATGACTGAAGGCAGACTCAGGCTTAGCCCGACCATGGCTGCAAAGACTCTGCAGTGGGGGGGGTGTGACTTGTGTTAAGGAGCACAAAGTAAGGACATGCAGACACAGCTCTGGACCAGAAGCATCTTGTCATCAATTAGGAGGGAGCAGATAGATTTGGTCTATTGTGGGAGAGAGGAAATGTGATGCTCCATGTCCTGTTTCAAGCTGTATGGTATCTATGTGTATCTTGAATTTTTGCACAGTGGTCCCACCGTGAGTAGCTCCAAGATTTTACTGTTCTTGATATCTACCTTTATAAGGCATTAGTACCATATTTGTCTAGGGCATTAGAACTTTTTTAGGGTATTAGAACATTATTTAAGAATAATCTCAATATGTGACTGCCAATGCACAGGGACTAACTACAAGGTAATAACAGCAAAGTATCACTGAAATCTGATTCTGGTAACTTCAGCTCAAATCTAATTTACCTTAAGTTGAAAGGGTATATATGGAGACCTTAATATCAGTAGCAGGAGTCCACGAGAGTATAGGTAAAATAAATCATATTATTCTGAGAATGGATCCAAATTAATACCTCTCAAAGCTAAAATGCTTGTACTTTATTGAGTTATTGAAGCATTTTAATGGCAAGTCCAAATGAAATGTTAAAATTTGGGAATATTGCAGTGGGGTTTGACTGGCAAAATTGAAGCACTTGCATTTCAAAATAAAACAATGCATTTTAAACCTTCTGATTGAAGACATAAAATATATGGAAATGTGTTCACAAACAGGGGTTATTCCAAAAGTCTAACTTAAGGCTGGCTTTCATTTGTTCCTTTCTCAGTGGGGAAGGACATGGGTAGAAAGTGTTTCAGAGACAGCGTTTAGTTTAGGTGCTCTGAATTATTCTGTGAACGAGCTTTTATCTCTTTAGTAGTTATGAATAACCAAAGAAGATTAGCTTCCTGGTGCTTGAAGTAACCTTTTTTAATGTACTCCTCATTATTGTTGATTCCTGACTGATTTCTCCACAAGAACAGAAGCTGACACCTCTTGCAATTAAAAGCACAGTAACAATAAAATGGAAATCTTCATACTTAAAATATTGTTTGGCCTGTATCAAATTGTCCCTTTTCTGTACTTACTAAATACTCTCAGCACTCTCCTTGTCAAATGTCTTTTATACAGTCACTCTCCAAGTAATTGTTTTATATACAAAATAGAACATAGCTAAGAGTACTCTTAACAGTTGTATATATGTTCCTTCAACAGATGGGAAAATCCCTGCAGCAAGGTTTGTATCCATAGGTAAACTGTCCATTCAGATGGATAATAAGTTGCAGAATAAAACACACCAGAAAAAAAAACCCAAACAAAATATTACCACTAATAATTAAATGCATTATTGTTGAAAAAATAATTTTATAGTACAGATGATGAGCTAAATAATTCTTCAACACAGTGTCACTGTATGAATAAAGATACTGTGATTGGAACTGTATTGTGGAGTAATTGACTGTGATTATTGTAAGAGTTTACTGTCTTAAAGCACTTCACACTGCAGTGAGGAAACTGGTTTATAGTATCTAGCATCAAATGTTTCTTTCTGCCTTGGCACCTCCATTATTTGCACTTTAACTTGTGTCTTTGCAGCTCCTTGTGAGTCCATGTAAACTTCAGTCAGGAGCACAGAGTGGCTTCACCACCAAAACCCTATGGTGGTGGTGTAAAACTTTAACATATCTTGATGACTAAAAGAAGAAAACAACGAGAATCTGGATAAGGAGATAGAGGGAATGCATAAAGAAAAATTATAGTAGTCAACATTGATTGCTGGCATTTTGGTCATAACATTTTGGTTTGGAGCACTCCTGTGGTTTTGAAGGAAATCTCCCTGGTCTTTTTTTACTTAGCATATGTCAGTTTGGTTTGAAGAATGGTTTTGGCTTATGTTGAACTAGATTCCTCAGGAGGAAAGTAAAGTAGAAGTTCCTGTGCAGAAACACACCAGAGATGCTCTGAGCACCGATAGAAATACAAGGATCTAAAGCAGTGGTTGGTCCCTTGAGACAAAAGTGAACTACATGTAAAATTTAGTACAGAGGACAGGGCTGAATCTAGTCAGTAGTAAACCTGAGGCCCAGATAATATGGATGTAGGTGC
Organism: Campylorhamphus procurvoides; assembly: GCA_013396655.1. Classification (NCBI taxonomy): domain Eukaryota; kingdom Metazoa; phylum Chordata; class Aves; order Passeriformes; family Dendrocolaptidae; genus Campylorhamphus; species Campylorhamphus procurvoides. The sequence continues at coordinate 313,541 of WBMV01004568.1, forward strand.
CCTGGTATCAACTGCTGTGATGTAGTGCTCTGCCTCTGTCAGCCAAATTGTTTGCTAATGTAAACATACTTACAATAGGCAGAGATGTGAATACACCAGCTGCCCAGCAGTCAAGATATCCTTTGTAGACATCAAGGCAAGTAAGGAGCCCTGGCAGAAGATTTACAGGACTGTGAGGTAGCCTTAGCTAATATAATTTAGTTAATTCATCTTGATAGCGTGCTTGAGAGGAAAGTGCTATCGCCCCATTATCCAGGAAAGGAACTGGTCTAAGAGATGGTACGGCTTAGCCAATTTGACACAGGCAGCCTGGAACTAGAACAAGGAGTTCTGCATGCCCAGCTCTCAACTTTTTTCTTCTTTTTCTAACTACCTTTCCTAAATGCTGGGCATAGACATCCTCTATTTATTTGCAACTGAGTTCTTAAATGGATTCTAAAGCAGCTGTAAATAGATTAGCCATGACCATGTAAGACATCACTTCTCTTGCTTCTTTTAGGCGCTTTCCTCAGTTTTTGTTTCTGCCTCTGCCCCAATTTTTCACACCTTGTTTAGACTTGTGTTGACTGTAACTACTGTTTCAAGTTTCCTACCTCCTTAAGACCACAAAGCACTTCAAGAAAGGATTTCCATGTATTATATTTTGTTCTGAAAGCCTTATCTCATACAGACATATTTGCTATTTTCTTTTTTTTTCTATATATATAAAAAATGTTTCAAACCTGTTATATATGCAGCATTCTGCCTAGGTTAAGATCTCTTTCTGAAACTGCAGACAATAAAGCATTTTCCATAAGAAAAATTAACAATGTGATAAATACTGATGCAGTGTTTCCCCACACTTAATTATTTTTTTCATTGTTTACCATAATTTTGTCAGCTTTCCATATCATTCCCCACAATGCTTTGTGCTAGATTTTCTTTGAAAATTCCTTTCCTCTGAACTTACCATGAACTCGTCTCTAAAACATGGCCATAAAATGCCACCAACAAACAAAACAAAATCTTCTATTCACTAATAAAAAGCACCCCATTTCCCTCTCATCCCTCACAAAAAAAGTAAAGAGAAAAAGAAAAATACATCATTTATATAGAAAAATAGTTCTAAATTGCAAGGATGAAGCAGAATATGAAGGCTGAGTAGAAAACTGAAAAAAACCAGTTGTGAGGCTGTGGTTTAAACCGTGTACAGAGTTTATGCTTCTTTCCATTTGTTCTCCCTGTACTGATGGCTATTTAGTGGGTAATGTCAGAAGTGTTGGGATTAGACTCGGTGTGATTGAGGGGGAGGCGGAGGATTGTGTTTCTTAAGATGCTCTGTGGGAGGGGAAGGATTATGCATGTGTCTTATGTAATGAGGAAGAGTCTGGAGAACTTGCCTGTCTATGAGGAGAAGGTGGGAGGATTAGCTTTTGATGTAAAGTCGAGGGAACAGCCCTGGTCCTGATCCCTGGAGAAGGAAATCAGAAATACTCTTCCTTGCTGTATGTCCTGTTTTGTATATTAGAGGAGGGATTTTTTTTGGAATTTTTTTTTTTAAGATGGAAAACAGCTGAATTATGGGGAGGCAGGAAGGCAGGGCATGTTGTGAGGAGGATTGTGCCAGTGAGTTGGGGAAAGGTTTAAAATAGAGATCTGGGAGAGGGCTCAAGGTGCAACTTGAGCTACCTGGAATACGGATTTCTAAGGATGGGATGTGCTCAGGGTCCTCCAGAGGACCAGGGAGCGGAGTAGGGAAGTCCCAAAGTCAGGGTTTGGTTCCTGTAGCCGTGCTCTCTGGCCAAGCTTTCACCTTGTTGGGACAAGGCATGGTGGCACAGTTTGGGCCGAGGCCAAACAGCCTTTACCCCAGCAGGGATCAGAGGCAGGTCAGGAGTCCCTACTGGCTGAAAACATCTCCTTCAGCATCCTTCAGAAAGTCTGTTCCTGTGGGCTTTCCTCTGTCCCCCTTGGGGCTCCTGTTGTTTGGGGGATCACTGGGGATGTCCCTTGAGCAAGCCTCAAAATCCCTGTGTTGTGGCAGTGAATGTCCTTCCCTGTCCTACTGGCCACTTACTATTCTTACCCTGGGAAATCCTATCTCAAGGAAATATAAAAAGAGTCATGAGAACCAGCATGGGGAAACTGGGTAGGTTTTTTATTTTTAACTCTGCCTCTGCTTCACCAACCAACAAGTCTGTTGTTTTGAGCTACGAATAAGGGCACATCCATCCCAGCAGACGAATTATGGATTAACTCAGCGAGGTTTCTGGCTTTGAAAACTTGTGCAGGAGCTACTTCTTTAAAGTGATTGAGTGATCACAGTTTAAAAGATTTTCAGAGGCAGTTGCAACAGCCTAAGAGCATCTATACAGAAAGTTATGGCTCAACTGACATGTAACCCAGTACACTGTGGTGTCTTCGTAGGTGCATTTATCCTGAACATATTCATTCTCTGGAATGTTGAGTTTGTGCTTCATACAGCTGAGTGAAGAAGGCAGAGATAGCCTGAAAGAATAGCCCCAGGAACTAAGTAACAATAAATCAGAGCCTGGATGCTTTTATATTCTCTTTTTTTTTTGCCAAATGCCACTTAGACTATAATAACAATTATAAAATTCAACTGTTTCATGGTCCTTTTTAGTCAGAGATGTCAAAATACTTTATCAAAGTTACTATTATTCTTGCTTTGTGGGTGGAGAAATTAGAACAGAAGTGATTAAGATCACCCACCCAAATTAGGATCAAGCTGGAATAACTCATGTCTGTGTTTTCACTCTGGATCCAGTATGTTATCCTTTGAGTCTGGATAGTGATTTTATAAGTGTGGAATTTTGAAGAGTTTCAAGGAAAAGACTAATTTCAGGATTTGCTGATTTTTTGGGGATCAGAGCTGAACCTAAAGATCTCAAAGAGTCTGTGTTGGCTTGCATGATCACAGAGCATATGCAATGCTTCTCCCTTTCTCTTGTGCTTGACCCTGCTTTTGGCACGAAACAAGGAGAAAAGGGATCTCAGGTTTGGCTCATCCCCACTTCCTCACTTTGGATTATTTAGAGAATCTCCACAAGATTCTGTATTGGTGTTTGTGGAAGCCAAACAAATACTTAAGAAACATGTACATGGTAAAAAGAAGTGTTTTCAGGTGCCTGATTTTTGTGTTTGGAACCAAGTTTGGAATTATTTTCATTTTTCTGCATAAAACCAGCAATCCTTACAGTTGAGAAGTTGTGGAATGTACCTGTTTAGAGTCTGGGAGAATTTACCCCATCGATTTTGTGAAGCAGGAATATTTTCTTTAAAGAATTATTTACAGTGAACTATCGAATGTAAATCAGACTTTATTGCATCATTTTTGTAACTCAGAGATGGTGCCATAAGTAATTGGGTCCAAGGTGAAATCAGTGATAGAACAAAGAGATGACAAAGTCCCACCACACACATTTTATTGCCTGTGGATTTACAGTAGCTTCTGTTTTCCTGGGCCATTGTTTTTTTTTCCCAGCATGATAATTTTTCTTTCTCCACACACTATTGAAAAAAAAAATAAAATTACAAAGGGTTTCAATATATAGTAGTTAATAACTATATTACAGCCCTAATTAAATTCTTGGAGACTCTGCACAGTATGATGTCCATGCCAAGAGGGACATAACCCATTCTTAAGTGAATACATGTTCTTGTCAAGTTAACTTATCTGCATTTTACTCACATGAAATATTCCTCATCTCTTGCTTCTTGACACACGTGACTGATAAATGTTTTAAAGGCACATTTAACACTGATATTTTTGTCATATGAAATGACAATGGCTTCAATAATTCCCAGATTTTATTTTATAGAAAGTGACACATTGTGTGAAGGCAAACTCCCCAGACCATAATGCAAGCTACGCACTGGTAGGAATATATATTGCATCAAAACCTGGTCTTTGTGTGATTCAAACCTAGACTTCTAATGTTTCAGCCACATATGAGTAGTTAAACTTAGAGAGTGTTAATATTAAAACACATCGTACAAATACCGTGGATTTTCAGAATAGCCACAGCTCAGTTTTCACTATCAGTTCTTCAGTTTGCTTTGAGACATTTAATGAAGAGGGATTTTTTCTTCCTTTTTTGTAATCAAGTCATCTGAGAAGGGAGATACATTAGAAATACAGATTTTTGTCAAGTCATTTGCAGATTTAAATGAAGTGTTATGTAGGATTGTATTAATTCTTGTACATTTTTTTATCACACATCTGTCAGGGTCATAGGTAATTTTTTTTGTTCAGATCCTTAGACCAACATTCAAGTCCTTATTGTATGTGTGGACAAGTCTGTCTCAAACAGCTTTACTCTTGAAGGAACTTTTGTAGTTACAAACCAATAGTTTTGTTTTCACATTGAAAGAGGTGGGAACAATCATTCTGCTTGACCTTAGAGTTCCATTAGATCAGCAGTCTTCAGGAATTATGTGTGTGTGTGTATTCATTCAGCTGAATGAGCTTTGTGGTGGCATCATTATTAATTTGATATTAAGCCTTTACATCATACCATGTCAACTCTTATTCTGACTTTGGGCCTGATTCAGCTCGGTATTCAAGCACCTGGCTAACGTTGAGGGCTTTAGTAAGTATTTATTCAAAAGTTTAAAACTCAGCACTAGCTGAATGTGGGCCTGTTAATGTCACAGATAAATATAAATGTAATTTTTAACAAGTATGCTACGTTGGCACCAAGCAGATGGATTCATATGTTCGGGAGCTATATCTATGTCATCATACGCATCTTCATTTGGAAACACTACAAAGTACTGCAGAGCAGCCAAATACTGACTCTTAATGATGGACACGATAATTGGGAAGAAATAGCTCCTGCAGTTAAAACAGTGTAGCCCAGGCCTGGTTAAAAATGTAGTCATGCACTTTGATGCTTCAGTTTGACTTTTTATGTGAATTGTATGTAAGCTTTGGATTTAAATGGCTGTTCAAAGCTCCCAGAAATTGCTTTGTTCAATTTAAATTGGACCATAGTGTTGACCAAAGCATCAGTAAGAAGAGCATACAATGGTTTGAGGGGTTTGTTTATTTATTTATTTTACTAAGTCTGTCTTCTCCCATACTCTTAGCTGTGCATATTTTTGGTTTGGTTTATATTGTTCTATATGGGTCAGTTTGAGAGACAAGTTCTACCTCTGAAGTTAATATTGGTGAGGATTTCAATATATAAAATGTATTGCCTTCCAAGCTTATGACATGAGGTCAAGTAGGCTTACCTTACTACTGCAAGTAAACAAGGGGTAATTCTGTCACAAGCAAGTAAAGCAGAGATTGTTTTTTTTTTAATGTATGCCATGATTATGCTGTGAAATGTCATGAAAGGTGAGGAAAAACTGTCACAGACATCTCTCACGAGCCACAGAGAATTTATTTAAGGGCACGGGACTTGAGTCTATAGCTCTGTATGGGCATATATTTTAAAGAATTTGATGTGAAAGTTTTTTTTGAATTTGTCTTTTTCTTACCTAAGGCAAGAATTTTTGAAAAAGTAATTGCTCTCTTTTGCTGGTCAGCTTTACTTCCCAGTTTTCATTAAACATATCATTACATCATTCCTGTTTCTGTTGGGTCAAACTGAAAAATAGGCAAGTCAAGGGGGGTTACACTGATTTAAAAGCCACCATGTTGATTTGTGAAAGTTGAAAGTACTGGCCCATTGTACTTTTCAATAACCTTAAAAGCCCCTTCTGTTCATGTCTTTATCTGAATCAGAATGAAAAAGGAAGCTTTCTGGAATTTTCACTTAAAAAACCCCAACAAACAAAAAGCTCACCCTCCCAGAAGTAAAATCTAACCTTGAGAGAAAAAACACCACTTCATAGCCCAGAGATTAATGTGCTCCCACAAGACATGTGGATGGAATCATGGGCCAGGGTTCTCATCTGAAGCGGGGTTTGAAGGTGAGCACCTGTCCTGCTGGCCTGGGGGGTGTTTTGTGTTGTTTTTTTTGTTTGTTTTTTTTGTTTGTTTGTTTTTTTTAACTCAGTTATTCTGGGCTTGAGAATTTTGCTACTGAAACTTACAAGTTTCCATTAATGGGGTTTTTTTCCCGATTAAAGTGCATTTAATTAAAAAATTCAGAGTAAGTAGTATTGCTGGGTCAGTTTTGGTTGGTGTACGCCATACAGTGCTGGGATGGGAGACAGAAAAGTTGCAGCAACCCAAAGAGTAAATTGTTTTAGCCTGTGAACAGCAGACTCTTACTACCCCTTGGGAATCCCTTGAACTCCAGAAGAAGAGAGGAGGATCTGCACTAGCAAACTGCCTTGCAGGGCTGTCATCTGCAAATTGAATTCTTGCTGTAGGGAAGAGTCAGCACTAGAAACATATGTAGCTGGTGACCTTTGTTTTATTATTTCTTGTTACATTTCCATAGGACTTTTTGGTACTGTTTTTAAGCAGAAGAAAGTACTGGTCTTGCACTTCAAAGGATATGTAACTTCACTGCAACTGTATTATTGTTTCCTTGCCTTGTCATTCATTAGTAGGTTTGTCCTTTCTTAAAATGGGAGCTATTTGCCCTGGCAGAATGAAATGCCACTTTCAATAGTGGAGAACCACGCTCTGCATTTTGTTGTACCAAAGCATAGAAGAGATGAATTCTCTTTGCTCAGAGTGTTCTGTATTGAAGAACTGTCCCACAGAGCAAGGTCACGTGGCTTGGAGGTTTCAGTTTATTTTTTCAGGAGCAATCCGCAGCTTTGCTTCTTCCATGAGTCAAAGCACACTGAAAGAGGGGAAAGATTTCCAGTGACTTCCGTAGTCATCCTATCAGATGCTCCATCCTGGGCTGCTGTGTGCTACAGCTGATGGAAATCCTGACTTAGGGCTGTCTGTTGGGAATTGTCTGGGGGTGGGAAAGGTGTTCCTTTACCATTTCTTTGTGCAGTCTCATGTGGTGAGGCCCTGGCTTTGGTTGAGGACTGTTAAGAAGTAATGAAATAAAAATGATGTCCAGGAGTAGCGATTTGCCCTCCTGTTTTAATACCTGTGAAATTGCTGGACCAAACTGGGAGCTTTGGTATAGCTGCCTTAAGTTATGACAGGCTAAATCAGAAGCTTTTCCTTTCCTCTTCCATTTATCCTCTCCTTCTTGCTTTTCCCCTTTCCTTTGAATATATTTGTTGAAACAAATTATTGCCACATGCAACCATTTTTAGTGTTGGTTTTCAAACTCATTGTTCCTTGTTTCAAGAGAAGCATTTCACATGAGGTCCCTATTCAAAGTGAATATATATGATAAGGCAAATTGTTTCAACACTTGCTTGCAAGGCCAATAAAAAGAGATGCTGTAGTGCAAATTACCCTTGCAAATGCTCTCTAAAAAGTTAATAACATTTTTCCCCCCAAAGGATAGTTTCCAGCCATAAGGAGAGTTTCTCTTTCATGTTCATTTGCCACACAGATTTATAAAATGATCCCAAATCCTTGCATAGGCTGTGAGGGATTGCGGCTTTGAACTGCTGAATTGGAAAAGCTATTAATGGAAGAGGAAAAGTTTTCAATTTCAGTCAGATTGGGTCAGGATGGTATAAACTCAGCCCTCCAAGTTTTGGTGTAAGATGGAAGGCTGTTTCTACTTTGTTGATAATTTTCATAGTAAGATTCACAAGGTTTTCTGTTTAAAGGCATGAAATGAAATGATAAGAACGTAAGGGAAAATCATTAGCATATTCACTGCTTTATTTTATTTTATTTTCAAGTAAAAACAGTCGCTTTAATTTGCTTTCTGTGGAACATGGTATAATTGGAAACTTTTCAAAACCAGAACTATTAGGCAAGTGGTCAAAATCTTCAGAGAAAAGGTCCAGCCATTCTGCACTGGAGCTTGTCCTCCCTGCAGGCCTGTGGGCAGCACCAGGGATGGTCCTTTCCCTGCTGACTCGGTGCTGGCACATGATATTTCCCCCTTGTGTGTAAGCCAGGGCAGCGTAAAGAGGCAGCCCTGCAGTTCTCACTCGGGTTTAGCCCCACAGTGATTGGGGGTGGGAGGTGGGCTGCCTAACCTCCAAGATCAGCAAGCTGTGTTCCCAACCCTGCAAAAACCCTGGAATTCTTCCACCCAGGGAGTGTTTCCAGCTACGCACGTTTTCCCTTTTTAATCGAACCTGCAGTGTCTCGGTGATTGCAGAGGACTTTGAAAATCGGAACTTCGCCAAATTGCTTCTCCTTCATGCCATTTTGACAGAAGGCTTTCACAAAAATTAAGCAGTAAATAACTCCTGTGAAATTGCATCTTGTATTTACTGCTTTTAGCGATGGTGGGATAAGTGATCAAGTGAGAGCCAAGCAAAATGAATTTGTGTGGTTCTTTGCAAAGAATGGTGCCCACCAACTTTTCCGGCAATACCACTCCACATTCCCTGGGTGTTTTGGGAGAGGGACTTCGTAAGCATGCATGTATAGAAGAGCACTTAATATGTATATTATATTAAGCACTGGACTTGCAGCAGTGAGTGTGGGCCCATGACAGGTCACTGGTGGCACCAAGTCTCAGTGGTTTGCAGCCTCCCTTGGATCTGAAGGAGTGGTAGGGAAGACTTGCCTGTAAAAGACTCTCTGGCCTCTCCTTGCATCACTGAGTTGGGTGGGACTGGTGAGGCAGTGGCTGCTGTTTCCACTCTCATAACTGCTCATGACACGCTTCTGAAGCGGAACATGTGTGGGGCTGTGCTCTTCTGATGGAGCCAGCCCTATCTCCTTCCCCCATTTCCTTTCTGTTGTTAATCTGGTAACTGACCACTTAATCTCATTTATTATCTTTGTAATTGAAACTGAGAACGCCTGTGGCAGGTAAGCCCCGTGCCTCTGTGCGCTCGCTCTGATTTCTCCCCCCGCAGCCCTAAAAACACAGCCCTCCCCCCTCGCTCTGTATCAGCAAGCCCTGAACACAAATAACTCTCAAAAGCCTGATGCTGCTATATATTTGATTTTGTTTGCAAGCTTGTCTTATGACCAGCTCTCAGCGTGGGAAGAAGCAGGGAGTGGGGAGATGGAGAGAGAGAGTTGTTGCAACATATTTTAACATATGTGCTTTAGGCCTCTTGGTGGACTCCCTCTTGGGAAGAGGGGAGGGAGCGTGCCCCTAAGCAGTTGGTTGGCTTTGCTTGTTTCTATAGCAGCCTGAAGGAGGAAAATCATGTTTTAACACTAATATATTCAACCAGAACCCCCTAACAATTACAGGAAGAGTCTTTTTTATTATTATTAAAGAAATTGCATTAAAGATGAATGAGCATATATTGGAATAATTATGTTTTAAGGTGTGTAACATTAAAAGGTACTGAATGGAATATCGACTGTTTTGTAGGAACAGTAATAATGAGATTTCTGTCACCTAATCTTACAATAATTGGGTTATTACTATGCAAATTAAGGTATTACTTAAAAAAAAAGAGGAGGTAAGACAGATCCTTAAGGCAGCCATTTATCTGTCCTTAAAGCTATGCTGTCGATTCTCTTTAGGCTGAAGATCCTTTTTTAAACAATTCGAAGATGCTAATTTCATTATTTTTTTCACCTGTGTTTCCTACTAGAATGTTTTTTATTCTCCCCAGGTAGCAGATCAGGAGTAGTGGTTTTTATACATTTTCTAGTCTCTTACGGATTCCTTAAGGAATAATTAGATCAAATAGCTATGATTATTACCTTTTTGTTCCCTCTTTCCTTTAAATAAAATAATGATTTGTGTATTTTGCCTGAGATTTTTACTGCAGGATCACAGAGAATATACATAAATCATTTTTATCCCACTTTTCATTCAGCTAAGAATTATTGAGCAGCTTGTTACCATTTTCTTGATTTCCATTAGCTATTTAAGTTTACTTACTGGCCAGTTATTGGTCTTGAAGAGGAATTGAGGAGTGCTCAGCATTTCCATTTTTTGTTTGAGACTTTGATAGCTTTTATTGGATCCACCAGAGGCCTGATGGCATTTGCTCTGTCCCTGATTTTTAGAGGTAATATTTAAGCTTGGGCTGCTGATGGGAATTCCCTTGTTCCAGCGTGAGTCTCAGTTCCTTTGTAATGCATAATATTTGTAGAAATTTAGTTTATGGGAGAAAAGGTTCTCATAAGGGCTTTCTGGAGCCTCAATCTCTGCACTGTGAGCTCTGCTGTTGTCTGAGGGACTTTGGTTCCAGCTCATGTGGTTTTGCCCAGACGTGCTGTGCTCACACTTCTTGTTGCAGAGTACATGTCCCTGAGGAGATGCCAAGCACTTGTAACTCTCACTGGCTTCAGAGTTCCCAGCTTTACATTTGTTTCAAGCATACAGATATGTGTCTGCACTAATCCAGAGTTTTACTTCCTCTCTCAGCAATTTACTCTGGAAAGCAAAGGGAGATTTAGCGTTTGGATTTTGAGTAATTATTGTGTGTTAGTCCATCTCCAGCCCTCTGGTGGTGCCTCCGTTGGTCTCTTTTTCTAGTGGACTCTCACTTTCTCCTTGTTTGGTTCACTGCTCTCCCACTCTGTATTGAAGCCTGGTTCTTATTACACTTAGTTTTAACACTTTCAGATGTTTCTTTCTTTTTTTTTTTTTTTATGTGTGACTCCCAAGACAAGTGGAGAACCATAGACAGCCAGAATGGGCACAGAATTATCACTTGAGGTCTTATCCCAGCACAGGCAGCAGCTTCCTCTGGGGCTTTCTGCAAGCAGCTTAATCACCTCATTTTCTGTCTTTACTACAAGTGGGATGTAAGTGTCTATAAAATTCACCAGTCCTTCCAGTTGAAGGAAATGATATTATCTCGTTATTTACCAACTTATATAATGGAATGAATAACAGCATAGTGAGAACACCTTTATTGGTTAAAAACCGTAAATTAATCAGGGCTTTTAAGGTGATCTTTTTCATGAATTAATAACAAGTTTATTAATGATGCCAAGTAATTTTGCAAAACATACTTTGATTTTGCAACACTGTGAAGTATTTTGTATTATTTGTGGCCACAGTTTTGAGGTACTGCCTGTGAAATGGGAGGGAGTTTATATGATATGAGTTACTGCCAGTCCACACCTCATGCCACCATTGCACCCCTGAAGCCGCTAGTATCATTTGTTAAGGAGAAAGCTTGGCAAAAGCTGTGAACTTCCATGGTGTTCTTGAACATGAAAACAACTAATTACACATTAACAGTAATGTGGGGTCATACTTACACGTTTCGTGGTACCTGCCATCCATCCAAGAGAAAGCTGTTAAGCTCTTAGGGATTCACAAAGAGATAAAGTCCTTTTATTGACTCTTAACTGACAATTTGTCCTATGCTCAGTGTATTAATTCTTGCTTGATTAAGAGCTCGGGAGCAAACTGAGCCACTGACCTTGTGGACCCCAGGTTGTTTGACTTAATAATCAGGAAGTGTCTGTCTGTTTAGGTGGGCGTGCCTGAAAAAATTACTTGTAACCTGAATTTAGGTTTGAAGCATGACAGCATATGAAAGAAACCCCACCATAATAGAAATAAGATGTCCAGAATAAAAGACCTGTGCAATTTCTTCCTAGAAAGTCCACGTTAAACACCACTAAAGGGCCCCTTAGCCTTTGGGGCATGGTTGAACTAGCTACAGTGAAATAAAATAATACTAAACCACTTTTCAGAGCTCATAGTTAAAAAAAAAAACATAAAAAGATGTTTGAAGCTCAAAAAGATGATTTTGTTTAAGATTTCAGTTTAACACATATGCATCCTGCCCTGGTGATTGCTGGTGGTTGCCAGGAAGTTCTCCAAGAAATCTGCAAAATGTCTAGTCTGTGTAACAGACGGGAGAGCTGGGAAAATTGTGTGAAAGTCCAGAGAGGCTTAGATTTCTTTCTCTCTTTTCTCCAGAAGGAGTTTTGGACCACTTAGATAAGAAGTGTGAAGCTTAAATTCTCTCTCTATATCCATTTGAACAAAACCTCTGAGCCTTCATTGAGTCTGTTCTTCCCTCGCAGTTCCAGGTTGAGAACAGGGTGAACTCCTAAGCAAGCTGTGCTTGGCAGAATTGATGAGGGAACAACATAAGCATTCTTTAGGCAGGAACTGAAATTTGAGCAGCTACTTAGCATGTTTTGGTTAGTACTGCTGCTATATTCCATAGTGTGGAAGACCTATGGGATAACTAGCCAGACAGGAACATATCTTAACTCTGCCATGACCTGTGTGACACATCCTTGGAGCACCAGCACACCTGATGGAATGATGGGGATCCCACAGTGGCATCATTTAGTTGATGAAATAAGAACTTCTATCCCAAGGTTGTATTTCCTCTTTATTGAGTGACCATTACTCTTCTCACTAGAACTGTGATTTCCTATGCTAAGAACATATTGGAGCAATAGGAGAAAGGAAAGCCACCAAGTTTGATTTTATATCTGCCTCCGGTTCCTCCAGCTTCACCTGCCTCAACAGCTTCACCTCTTTTAACTCCACCTCTTCCAAGGGTCTTTTGCCAAAACACCGCCCTTCTCTGTGTAGCCTCTCTGCAAGTCTGGGGGAAATGAGAGGAGCAGGGGCTGCAGCTGCTAATTAGTGATTGATTTAGCTAAATGCTGACACTTGAGCTGAGGGGAATCACTAAAAGCTGGCTCTGGGTGCTCTTTCCACGGGTGTGTGGACTGGGAGCAAGGAGGGGAACGTGGATAGCAGGAGAGAAGGGTGCTGCAGGACTGGTGCAGGTACCTATATTTGTTGCTATTTTTTTTGGTTTATTTTTCTCTTGGTCTCTTCAAACTGTTAGAGACTTATTTGATAACCATTACTAGGTAGGAGGTGTAAATTTGGCATTGGTCTCTAATGAGCTGAACTTGTTGGTACATAGTTTTATAAGCCAGATGGAAGGAGTGGTGCTTCATTGTTTTTGTCTGTTAAAACTCATAATGATGATTTCTTTTTTTTAATCACTTACTGAGGAGTTTACATATTGAGCCTAGAAACACTCTCTGATCTTTCCTAATGCTTGTGTCTTTAATTGTAGATATCCAGAAATTCTATTAGATATTTTATAGTCTTGTCTCTTTTTCTTTTTTTGATGCTTGCTTTAAAAAAGTTCTGTCCCATCAGCATGTCTGAAGTCACTGCTGTTGAGCCTTCAGTAGCAGACGGCAAAATGATTTTAACAGTTGCAAGTTGAAGCAAAACTGGCTGAAATGTCTGTTTAGATAGAGCAAGATTGGTTGGGAGTGAGATGTGGGAGTCATCAGCACAGAGGTGGTGAATTGAAGCCATCATTCCTCAATGATGTGAAAATGCAGAGCTATAATGCGTATAATTGCTCAGATACTACAGGGACATTAAAAATACACAGTGTTTTGTGTAACATAGCAATTTATAAAAATGCAGTAGCTGTTAGTGTGAGTGAGGGTAGTGGGAAACCCTATAATTATTTGGGCTATGATGTTAATAGATCCAATGGCAAGCTCCAATGCAGATTGAAATAATTAATCTTTGGTTTACTTTTTGCTAGCTTTTGTCTTTTCTTTCCCTAATATTTCTCCTATGAAACTCTCTCATTTCTTTATGTTCTCACTTGCTGGTAGGTGACTTCACCCTCCAGTGTGATGGCAGGCAGATGGCTCTCTCTGCCAATAATATTGAGTGCTGTTCTGTCTCTTGGCCACTGAGCAGTGTTGCAGCAGTAGGGCAGTTGAACTCGCTGTGTGATAAGTATTAGTGTGCTTTGCCTTTTCTGGTGTCACGTTTGTGATTCCAGGCTTGCTCATGAATGTGCTTTTTCCCAGGAGACTCTGCAAAACACTTGCCGAGGCACCAGGTCAGCTGTTAAAAGCTAATTCTCAGATGGGTTCAGCTCTCAGTCTGTATGTGGATAACCTATAAGAGGGAGTAATTTAGACATTTAACCAGACGAAAGTCCATGCCACAAACCAAATGAAAATGTTGTTACAGATTCATGATGTGTTGTTTCTGCGAGTAGTCAAGGATGATGAGACTGGGTACATCTCAAAAGAAAGATATATGTGGAAGTATAAGTGTTGATAGGTTTAAACCTGAACAAATAAAGTTCTATGACTTTAGTCTTAATACCTGCCTGCAAATATTGATGGATGATAGGGGGCAATGTCCTTCCAACTGAAAATCTGGAAACCTACAAGAATAAAAGTAATTTCTCTTCACCTTGAATTTCTCAGTTGTATGTGAAGTATGAGGAATGACTTCTCAGAGATAGGAATGGTGAAGAATTAGCATTATATGTGGGGAGTTTTAAGCCTGTTGGCTGGGGCTTTTGCCCTTCTCCCCACTTGATGAATTCAGCTCCTTCTTTTCAGTGTTCATGCAAAACTTAAATAAGTTTCATGTTGCCTGGTTTCACCTCCCTTTAGTTTCCCTTAGAGTTGAGATTTTGAATAAAACCCAAACCCCGGAAGGAAACTCAGCTGAAGCCACCACCACATTTTGCATAGTTTCCACCAAAACCCATACATTGACTAGGTTCACTCTATATTTGGCCTGGTTACACCAAAGAGTTACTGAAGCCTTACTGAAATGTGCTGTAAATCTGGATTCCTTAGCCTTCCTTATATCCTGATATACATCTCTGAGGCTTGAGTGCAGTCACAAACCTTTGGAACTGCTCTTTAGTATATCAGATGGCTTTTGGGAGCATAGGGTTTTGGCTTGACCTGAGAAATCACTCAAGCTGGCTTGAACACTCTCTCTTAAATGCCTCTATTTCTTGCATGGATTGCTAGAAATACAAGAAAAACACACCTTGCCATGTTCCTGTGGCAGGGAGGTTCTTCTCAAATGTCTCTTTGAACCACTCCAGATTTGAGCACAGGTATGTGAGGTTTTTTGTTTGTTTATTTACCATAGGGGGAACCTATTGAAAGGGTTATTAGTGTTAACAGGAGTCTAATATTGTGGGAGTTCATTTTTGCTTTAACAATTCTATATTCCTCTGGGAATTAATTTTTATACCTTGATGAGCAGCGATCACTTCTGTGATACTTGACTTTTGATACCTCTTTCCTTACCCCATTTCCCCTAAAACAGTTGTAACCAGACTGCCTGTATTTTTGGATAACCATTCCATGAGAAATGTTGAAGGAAGATGTACTCTGTGTATATAACCAGTTACTGCCTTATTTCTCACAAGCTTTGTGAAACTCTTTGAATCCATCAAAAGCCAGACCTTTACCTTTAAACAGCTTCCAGAGTTTTCCCCTGTTGACAGGCCCAGGAGTCACACTTCTGTTTGTGAGCCCAACTTCTCTGATTTAATTTTGGTTAGGCTTGTGACCCCAATTGTCAAGGCCTCCACCTCTGAACTGGGAGCCACTAGCACAGACAATTTCTGTTTTGGTAAATTGTCATTTGTGTAATTACCTACTTCTTACTGTTGATACCTTCTTTGACTTCAAATCTGGGAGCAATTCCCCTTCATTTCTTGTTGTGAAGTGGTGTAGTTGCTTTGTTGTTACGATCTATTTCAGAGCAAGGTTGGGAAACTGATGCCTGTTCATGATCTGTGAATGACTGCTGGGTGCTTTCAGTTGCAGAGAGGTTGGTGTCTGTGGATGTGTATGTTCATGTAGGTGTGTTTATATATAATTGTTGAACTTGACCAGGGTTATGATGTTTGTTTACAATCAGTGAACTTACTTTTCTGCACTTCCAGATGTGTCAGTGGAATGCTCTGTAGGGACACAAGATCTCTAGTTGGGTTGGAATGGGAAACTTGGTTTGCAATGCGTGTTTCAGGTTGCATTTTGTTTTCTTTCCTAAAATGTTAACTTAAATCTTTACAACATCTTCCTTGAAAATGGGGGTACCATACGTTCCCAGGTGCCCTTTTTGCTTTGCTTTGGGATGATTTGCTTTACAAATGTTGCTCGAGGAATTTCTTTGGCAGCAATCTGTAGGTGCATATTACAGTCCAAACTCAAAACTTTAATCCCAGATTGTAGAAAAACAAAGAATGATTACAATTTTAGTTTGAAGTTTTTCTTGAAAAAGTTTCTTCTAAGGTTTTCTTCAACCTAGAGAAATAATTTGTAATTCTTCCAATTAGATTTGTAGTTTTAAAGAGGTGAGCACCTTATTTATTCTTTGAAGACGTCAGTATCCAAACCTTGACCAATATGTGATGTTGGCTTCAAACAACAGCCTGAGTCAGTACTGAAATCTTCCTCCTGACCCATTTGCCACTATTATATTAATAACTGTCATTTATGTAACACCTTTCATCGTGCTGAATATCCAAGCAATTTACAAACACGTACCTTGATTCCTCGGAGAAATCTGCAGTTAGTTGGGTTTAAATTTGCCTGGGGTCAGGGAGGTTAATAACTCAATTCCTTCAAAAGGTGCCGCAGTTTTAATGACCATGGCCCTTCGGATCTCTGAGCCTCTCCTGCCAAACCAACCCCTCTGTCTGCAGGGTCCCTCAGCACTGTGCTGGCACAAGGACTGACTCGTGCAGCCTGCCAGGGAGAGCACTACCTTTGGAATTAGTCCTGCTTTCTGCAGGACCTCTGCTTGTTTGGGTTTATTTCCTCCCCTCTTTAGAGGTCGTCCATCTCCGTAGTTGCCCATCCTGAGATAGGGGTCTTTTGGCGGTGCAGATGAGTCTGGTATCAGGGTAATGAGGTATGTTTGTATGTGATTTTAAAATTTTTAATAAAAAAAGTGAGAGGAGTGGGGAAGATACTCTGACAAAACTCAGTTTTGTAAGTGTAACTTACCTGTTTGGCTTTCTGCTGATGTGTCAAATGAATGACAATTTTAAATTAGCAGAAAGCTGGGAGTGTTTGAGCCCTGGTGATTCTGAAAATAGATACTTATGCAGATGAGCATGATGTGTGCGTGCTACAATTCACCACTGTCTAACTCCAGATGTCAAGCACTTCACTGTTCCCAGTGCATAGGTCTAAAATATGTTCATGCATAACATAAACTTGGTTTTACAACCACTTATATTTAGACTGATTATAGGAGCTTAGCTACATCTGTGTACTTCTTGCGTGACTTCTTGTTCAGGAAAGTATCAAAACAGATTACTAAAAGGAGTATTTCATTCATTGCTTCTGATATTTAGGAGGTTACTCTTTGAAGAATTAGGTCTCATTATAACATGTAGGAGTCTTTTGTTTTCATTATAACAAATGTATATTTTATTTGGATGTATTAAGACTCTTATTTATTTAAACAGCATTCAAGGATCTTCTTCGATTGGACCTTAAATTTTAAGCAGATATATAGAGTACTGAAATCAGGTAATATACTCTCCCAAATACCAAATGGAAAAAAGTGTGCTAGTAATTAAACCGTGTATACAATAATTACATCCAATATATCATGTTTAATGTTTACATTTTCCTGTTAACTTACTATTATCTGCATTCACAAGTCATTCGTAGATAACTGCATATTTATCCACATAACCAGCAAAGCAAACATGCAGTTGATGAGATTTTGACTCTGTTGAAATCATTACAATGAAGCTGGAATATTATACTATATATGCAAGTAGAGAGTATTGGTATAAGTGCTCTTACAGGATATTCTCATATGAACTATGCTGCAAAATATCCTAGTAAAGTGCAGCTGCAAGGCTATTGGAAATTAGTAGTTTAGGTAGTATAAGTATTATTTTACAAGGCTTATCCATTTATCGGTCGTACCCAATTCTGTAGTATCCTAGAGAAATGCCTTAGGAGCAGATAGAGATAAGTATATATGTACAGTTCAGTGTCTTGGGGAGGGGCAGGGAGTTATGATTTAAACTGCTCCAGAACAGAGTTACTTTTGTGGTTGTCTTCTGTCAGTATGACTCATTTATATAACTACTGATGTTTTAAATAGATGTACTTTTTCTATTGGCAATTTAGCGCAAAATACAGATCAAAGGGTGAAATTGGTACAGTACTTGTCAGAAAACTTGTCACCTGTGCTTGAGTGTAAAATATGAAAGAATCCTACATTAAAAATAAAATGCTATTACTGTCGATGTTGCAGTCTGTAATAGTATGACTTTACAGTGTTTGGGGCTGTTACTATCACTTTTGCCGAGAATATTGTCTTGTTTCTAAAGTTGGTTAGAACATGGTGCTGATAACACCAAGGTTGTGATCCCTGTATGGGCTGTTGACTTAAGAACTGGACTTGATAATCCTTCTGAGTCCCTTCCAACTCAGTATTCTGTGAAATCCGGAATTCCATCTTTAGGCTAAGGAACCCAAGCCCAGTGGTGTGAGCAGGTACTGCTGAGCTCTCTGAAGCATCAGGCTCTTCAGCATAAGTGACTGTGAGTGACACAGTGGCATAAGTGGGCCTTTGTTTGAAAGTGCCTGTCGTGAAACAGCATTAGGCCTGTCTATAAATAGGATCTTTGCAAAAAGTCAGGCCAAAGGAAGACCATTTAATAATACTCTTCTCTGGGTTTGGAATGCCAGGCATTTCATGCTTGAGCATTCACTATTCCTCCTGCAAGAACCATTCCATCTTAGAAAACTACTAGAGATTGTTCCCTGAGAGGGAAGGCTGTGCTCAGTTCAGTGCAGTGGTAATGCTGTGACCAAGGCATTTACAGAGTAGGGTTTAGGGTAGCTGTAGGCAAACAGCCCTGTGGCAGCAGTGTTTGAAACCTTGGGCTGCAGTGCTCTAGACAGCCACAGACTGCACACATCAGCCACAGCTGAGCACTTGCAGCAGTGTTGGACATTGCCTTCTATTGCCTATGCTTTGTTTATTTTGGCATGTTACTTGCTGTCAACAGTTTTGGCAAAAAAAGTGTGAAATTCTCCATGAGGAGGAGGTTGTGAAGTGCTTGGGGCTAGCTCAAGGTTAGCAGAATGGTCACAGGTGTTGGGTGCCGAACTGTGGTTAATGGGAGCAGTGTTCTTGGCTGCCTTAAGCTTGGGGAGTATCCTTGACCCTTGCTAAGTATTGTTTTGTTTCTCTTCTTTGCAAAGTAGTGGGAGCCTGAAGGGTTAATTTGCCCTTACTTATAGTTCACTAATGGGAGGAGGGGAGGGAAGCCCAGCAAATATCTTGCTGACCTTTGAAACCTGCCTGAGTGTTTGGGGTCTTGGTTTGCAGGAGCGGAGGGACAGAGTGAGCAGTTGTTGTGACGGCACCAGCAAGGGTTAATCAGCCCTGCCAGCCTGAACAATGGAGACAGGGGGCAGCTTTAAACGAAATGAGCTGAATATTTCATTCGGCCACTCAGCTGCCTGCTCCAATTGCCTTCTTTGCTAAAATGAGAGCTTAATCTAAAGTGACAACAACATCAGTTTCTATGTGCTCCAGTCACACAGAACATGACTTCCTTAACATAAACACTATTTACATGGACCGTCTGGATATAGCAGGGAATCAGGAGTGTGCCCAGCTAAGACAGAGGCTACAATGAAGGACGAATAACAGGCAGCTGAGAATTAACATCGGCAAATGAAAGCCTGACCCTTGGAGGGCATGTCCCTGTTATATTTTAAAGCTAGAAGGCCTTGCACCGGTAACCTTACTTTCAGTAAAGACTATATAATTTAAAAGAAAATAGTACCTTTTCAGCCTAGATACTTAACCAAATATACGTCTGACCCACTTTCCTCTTCTGTGTGACATGAGATGAAGGACCCCCAGCTGCAATTACTACTCATTCAAACAGCTGTAACTGGTAAGCCTCCTCTGTCCTTGTGCTCTCGTCTCAGAGCAGCTCCTGGGTTTTGGCATGAAAGTGGGGATGCAGCTGGGCAGAGGCAGGGTCCCAGCTCAGCACCCACCTTGTGGCCCAAGCCCCGGTGCCACCAGGGTGAGACCGCTGTGCCACATGTGTCTGCATGAAGAAGCTGTTGCCAAAACTCAGAGCTGCTGTGCTGCTGCTGAAACAGTGCCCTGGCCTGCCTGGACAAGGCACAAACCAGGAGTGTCCATACGCAGCCTGGCTTCTTGATCCAGGCTCTGGGACTGGCTCTCTACAGGAGTAAATGTTTATGGTCCCTGGTTCCGTGTGGGACCTCTGCCCAGAGGAAGGGTGTGGACAACAGAGTTGGTCTCTTCTTTCTCTCACCCTGTTGTATCCATAAGGCCACCTTTTTTTATTTAAACAGTGTCCCAGACTTGCAATATTTTTTGATTTTCTTCCTTTTTTTTTTTTTTGAAGATGTTGGTTGGTTTTTGCTATGCCATGGAGTTTTAGGCCACTGGAATAGTGAGGCATTCACACTCCTGTGTGTTCCCAAACTTGTAAAAGAATGCCTCCTCATAGGGAGAACTCCAGATAATTTACTAGGAGGGAAGGCAGAGTGAGGGGGAGTTCTGGGTCATGTGGCAAAGGTCAGTACAGGAGAGATTTCCTCTGTGGTGTGAGGACCTGACCTTGTCCCAGAGGGTAACTTCTGTTTCTATCTTTTGATGGGAGCTGGGACTGCCCAGGCAGCAGCCATGAGCACCTTCTCCCTCAGCCATGCTAGCAGTCCTGTTATTCCCCCTTTCCTTCTTCCTTCCCTCCTTTCCCCAGGCTCACTGTTTGTGCAGAGTCACTTGTTCAGCTGCCCAGGCAGGGCACTGGGCCACAGCAGGACCACGTATAAATTCACCTGTGGGTATATTGGGAAATCCACTATTTTTGACAGCTGTGCTAAGCGGGCAGTTGCTTAAGCAAACATTGCTCCCTAGTTATTTTATAAAACTTTTTTTGATGATTTTGATGGATCCTCAAATCGGAAGTTAGCTTAAAAAGAGTATTAAAGGAAGTGAGAGAGAGCTGTGAGGTGTGTTGAGCTGGGCAGCAGGACAGTAGGGTACCTAGGTCTTAATCTGACCCTGCAGCTAGCCCTGAGAATCAGGGAAGGATTGTGTGCTTCTATGTGATTTTGTTCTCAAAAAATAGAGACAAATATATGCCCTCCTTTTGCATAAAGGGATGGCAGTGGTTCTGTGCTACTAAAGAAGAAAAGGGTTCTTTCCTGTCATTGGAAATTTAGAGCAGAATTTACAAAAAATTACTGATCCTGAAATAATACTTTTTAATCTTGTTGGAGCATTTGCTATTCTGAAGAGTCAGAACATGCTCGTTCTTATAGCATCATGTAATATTTACTGTCTTTTGTTACTGAATGTTAGACTCTTAAAATTTAGGACATTTGTGAAGTGTAGAAAATGAATATTTGCATCAAAATATTAGAGGTCCAGTGACTGTAATCCTGTAGCTGAAATCCAGAGCAGATCCTTTTTCATATTAAAGAGTAACTACTGTTGCCAAGTTAGGTGGACTCCTGTGACACTTTTTAAAAACATACTGAAGTTAACTTTGAGCTGCTGTAGCTTCACTCTAAAGAAAGAACACAGATCACTTATGGTGTCAATACAAGTCTTAAAATAGTAGCCAAAATCTGTGCTTTTTGATTCTGTCTGACTGTCTTTCCTTTTTCCTCACTCTTGGTTCCAGAAGGGAGTGTAAGCAGTCACAGATTTACAGAATTACAGATGTATTCCTTACACCATAAGAAAACAAGGTCTACTATTGTTGAGATGCAGTACACTGGCACTGGCTCAAGAGCTAGCACCTCTTCAAAGAGATCAGTCACTAAAATCAGCTCATCACTGAAGTGCAAGGGGAACAGACAAGACTAATTTTACTATAGAGATTTTTTAAGCATCATCTGAAACACCATCTCACAAGTCGCTGTTACTGGATACTGACCATAGAGTGGTAGATTTCCAGAGGCACAGGATAAAGTTCTTATTCTTGCTGTATCACAAGGTAGCCCTTATGGCTTCCACTGAGGGGTTGGCGATCATTTTATCATTAAATCATAGAGTGTTTTGGGTGGGAAGGGACCACAAACTTTTCTCTTAAAAAGGCCACTCTGTGCTATTTATGGTATAGACAGTTTCCATAGCTTCAGTCCTAGGAACAGGCATTGTGCCTATCTGCTTTTGGCTGGTGCCTAACTGGAGTGTGGTACCAGATGAATAACATGATGTGTCTGTCTCCTCACAAGCTTTTTTTTTTTTTGTCTGTCCTACAAAAAAAAAGAAAAAAAAAAAGTATGAGAAAGAAAATAGCAAGAAATGCCTCTCTGTACAGCTGGTTATGCATTTAGCCTTATTCCAAATAACTGGAAGCCTTAGTGAGTTCTTTGTTGTTAGAGAGATTCATCTTGTTGGATCTGGTTGTCCCTTGCAGACCAAACCCTCTGTCTTGGTTTCAAGACTGACTTCTGGCCATGTGATATGTTGACATTAGGAAAGACTGAACTCCTTTCTGAAGACGTGTCATCTCAGGTGCTTCAAGGGAATATAAGAGTTGTAGGCAGGGGAACTTCTGACTCCCCTGTCCCCTTCCTGGGGCCCAAAAAGAATCAGGAAGCATTAACCCCTTCTTGGCATGTGTTTCTCTATGGAGGAAAGATGTAGAATACTGGCCTTCACATTGGAGACTAGCTCTTGGATGCTAATACAAGTGATTATTAAAAAAAAATCTTGTTTTCTGAGGATTACTAATCTGTCTATTAGAAGTATGCTTATTACATAGTTATTAAACCTAATGAATGTATTTTTTAACATGCAATAATTACCTAATTAAATATAAAGCATTAGTTTAAGTAGTCTAGCTCCCTTACTAAAATGCTGTCTATTACATGTAGATTTATTGAGGATTAACAACTACATAATAGAACTGTATCTATTTCATGATTGTTAATCCTCAGTGAATGTTTTTAATAATTAATTGGCACTTAACTAAAGGATTATGTTCATTGTGATGGAGTTTATGAAGCAGTAGAACATTTTTGTGTATGATTAAGTGCCAAAGGGAATATGTCTATGATATGGCTAAATAATTAGGGGTGGGACATAACAAGGACACACATGACAGGACACCAGAAAAGGGGAGCCAAACCAAAACACAAAACCAAAGAAGCTGGGGAGGATAATGAGAAAATCCTATGCAGTAGCAAAATTTTTAGTTCTCTTGCTACCTGATAAGTTTTTGAAAGTTTTGTTTGGTTTATTATATATTTTGTAGGAGAAGTAGGAGCTGCCTTCTTGGACAGCAAGATACTTAATGTTGGAAAATTTTTAAATGGGAATTTGTGGCTAAAGGTGGTGAAATATTTCAGTGTGGCTGACGAAGATCCTTCAGTATTCAAGTTTAATTTTGGAAATCTGTATTATGCACATGAATTAGTGAACTAGAACATAAATCCAATATACATTTTGACTAAACGAATTCTGGGAGTGTCTCTTTGCCAGCTGTTGGAGGATACAGAAGAAAGTTGCATATTACTCTTGAGCACAAAGAGGTGCTGTGAATTTTTCATAGTCAGTGATGGAAGCAAGCAGGAAAAAAACCATATTCCTTTGGTTTAGGTGACCCCAAAAGAAGACACTGGTCCTGACATGCAGTTAAGATATCAACTATTAACAACTAGGAAGGCTGAGTCAGTGGGATTTATCATTAGCCATTACTGTGAACACTTCAAGATTTTTCGTGGATGGAAAAATTCTAATGTGACCGTGGATCTTTCTAGTGAATATTTGGTGAATTTTTGCAGTTAAGGTATTTACACAGATCTCTCATATCTTTGTCTTGGGACCAGAGCACTTTAGTATTTTTATCAATAACAGACAGTGAGATTGAGTGCACCCTCAGCAGGTTTGCAGATGACATGAAGATGAGTGGTGCACTTGGCACAACAGAAGGAAGGGATGCCATACAGAGGAACCTGGATAAGCTTGAGAAGTGAGTCTGTGAGAACCTAATAAAGATCAACTAGTGCAAGTGCAAGGTCCAGCACTTGGCCTGGGGCAATCCCAGGCATGAATACAGAGTGGGAGAAGAACTCATGGAGAACAATCCTGCTCAGATGGACTTAGAGGATCTGGTAGATGAAAAGCTGGACATGAGCCAACAGTGTGTGCTTGCAGCTCAGAGACCTGTGGCATCCTGGGCTGCATCAGAGGCAGCGTGGACAGCGGGTTAAGGGAGGGGATTCTGCCCCTCTGTTCTGCCCTCATGAGACCCTCTCTGGAGTCCTGTGTCCAGCTCTGGGGTTCACAACACACAAAAGATGTGGACCTGTTAGAATGAGTCCAGAAGAGGGTCACAATGATCATCAGAGAGATGGAGCACCTTACCTGTGAGGAAAAGCTGAGGGAATTTGAGCTCTTCAGTCTGGAGGAGAGAAGGAGGTAGCAGCCTTCCAGTACCTAAAGGGGGCTTGTAAAAAAGAGCATGAGTGACTTTTTAGATGGACAGATAGTGATAGGACAAGGGGAAAGCAGTTGAAACTAAAAGAGGAGGTATTTAGTTTAGATGTTAGAGAAAGTCTTTACTGTGAAGGTTGTGAGGCACTGAAACAGTTTGCCCAAAGAAGTTGTGGATGCCCCATCCCTGGAAGCGTTCAAGGCCAGGTTGGATGGGGCTTTGAAGAACCCATTCTGGTGAGTGGCATCCCTGCCCATGTCAGGGAGTGGGATTTGGAGGTAAAGATCTTTAGGGGTCTCCTAAAGAATCAAAGCCATTCTACAATGATTCCATGATCCCTATGCAGTTTGTTTCAGAAAGAAATTGTTCCGTATATTACATATTTTCAGGTGGAAGCTGATAAATTCAAATAAATAGCAAAATTTTAGTTAATAATGAAGGTTATTGATAAGTAAATATTCTGTTGATGTTAAAGAATGTAGACAGCTTTACTGTTTCAAGTCTTTTAAGAAAAAATATTGGGCTTTGTGAACAAATGAAACACCTTTCTTTAGGTATATTGAATGGGGGGAAGGGAGAGCAAGTTTATGTATATGCGAACATATGCACGTATATATTTTTGCATTTGCACAGCATAAATTAAATTTTCATTCTTTTTAGACTCAGAATCACTTAAGTTGAAAGAGACCTTTGATTTGAATTGTTAACCCAGCACTGCCAAGTCCACTGCCAAACTGTGTCCCTAAGTGTCGTATCTACATATCTTTTAAGTATCTCTGGGGATGGTGACTCAGCCACTTCCCTGGGCATCCTGTTCTGGGGCTTGACAACCTTTTGTTGAAGATATTTTTCCTTGTATCCATCCAACTTAAACTTCACCTGGAACAACTTGAGGCTGTTTCCTCTTGAGCTATCACTTATTACCTGGGAGAAGAGGTCAACTCCCAGCTGCCTATGCCCTCCTTTTAGGCAACTGTAGAGAGATAAGGCCATTCCTGAGCCTCCTTTTCTTCAAGCTGAACAACCCCAGCTCACTCAACTCCTCCTCCTAAGACTTGTTATCCAGACCTTTCTCTGGCTTCATTGTCCTTCTCAGGACATGTTCCACTGTGGCATAGTAGGTCTCTGACCATTTCCTCTTGAATTCTGGGGCTTTATTCTATTCCAGTTTGGGGAGCTGAGTACCCTGAGAACAACTGGTCTTGCTATTAAAGACTGAGACAAAGAAGGCATTAAGCACTTCTGTCTTTTCCTCATTCTCTGTCACTTTGATTCCCCTTGTATCCAATAAAGGATGGAGATTCTCCTTAGTCCTCCTTCTGTTCCTAAGGTATTTATAGGAATATTTTTGTTGTCTTTTATGGCATTAGCCAGATTAAGTTCTACCTGGGCTTTGGCCATTCTAATTTTCTCTCTGTGTAACCTCATGACTTCCTTGTAGTCCTCCTGAGTTGCCTCCTATTCTCCCAAAAGTTATAAACTCTCCTTTTTTCCCTGATTTTCAGCTAAATTGAAATTGTAGTTATTAAAATTTGCTGCAGCTGCTGAGGGGTGTGCATTTGCTGGATGCTTTGGAATCCAGACTTACTACAACAAGTAATGTGCTGTGGCTTGTGTTATTGAAGTTGGATCCTTCTGGGTTGGAATGTTGAATCATGTAACTTTTTTTATGAATTTTGGAAGTGAGGATGGTGAGGCTGTCTTTTTATGGTAGCCTGTACTATATGGGGGATGGGGAGGAAACAAGGTGTGTTAGATATCAAAAAACCACCTTTATTTATGCTTGTCTTAGTTTGTAGTCACTTAAAGAAACTTCAGGAATAATGAGCAAAGGAGACTGTAGAGTCAGATCATGGCCTAAGAAGTCCTGGTGTCCTCTTCTGACTTAAGGTCTCTGAACTCAGACTTTAATTGGAGAGACCCTGACAGCTGGGAAGGCCCTGAAGGTTCAAATTCCTAGGACTTCAGAGTGTGCCATGCTGGTGACCATCATCTTCGCACACAGCTCTGGTAAAAACAACAACAAAACCAAAAATCTTACCAAGTTAGTTGGATTTTTCTAAGGGTGGCAACCCTGAATGCCCACAGGATCTGGCAAACTACAAGACAAAGCCAGGCTTTCCCCCTAAAGCTTAACAGCAGTTGTGTTGCAGCAGCAGCTGCTGCAGAAGGTGAATGTAGTGACGATATTGATGAGATTACTAATTTGTTTAGTAGACAGGGAATGAGGATTCGTCTGTTGGCTGTCATCATCCATCAGCCGTATGTTGCCCCAGGCAGTGGGTATATGCTGTTAGCCTGTTACTAATTTTACTTTGTTTTTTCTCAGCTTAGTTCTTTTCTTTGGTTCATTTCATTCATTCGTTGTGACTGAAAACTAAACAAGGAAAAGGAAAGAAAAGTCCATTGCTACCTCTCTTTGTTTGTCAGAGCAGGTACCCTACAGCTCCTGCCTGCAGCTTCTTCCATCTGATTTGGCTGAAAGCTCCTGGTGAGAGATTACGTGGCCTACAAGGGAAATGCCTTTCAGGGTGTAAGAAGTTTTCTTAGAAACTGTGGTCTTACCTGTGTTTAACCTTCAAAATCAGTAGGTGATAGTTACTCCATCATTATGTAGTATTGCATCAGCCCCTGAATGAGCTGATGCTCTGATATGGCCACACCTGTGTTGTAGTGTTGCACTTACCATGACTGTTGAGGGGGTTTGTGTGGTCATTTGAGTTTTTGTTTGTTTGTGGTGTTTGGTTTTGTTTTGGGTTTTTGGTGGGTTGTGTTTTTCATTTGTTGGGTTTTTTTTTAATTTCTTAGACATTTTGGATTGTGCTAATCAAATTTAGAGTTCTGCAAGGGGCAGGAAGTTTGTGGAAAGGAATTTTGGGGTCAGTATTATAAATTGTAAGCTCACGATTGAAGCTTTTATCTCTTACTGATTACAGTTTCCCACTAGGCCAGATCTAAAGGAGGAGGACTGATTTATAGCTGCAGATTATTTGACTCTGATTAAACTTTCAAAATTGAGAATCCCTGTCAGAGATGATGTTTAATAGGGATAACTAAGGGGTTAGTTCCCACTGCTGTCATTAAATTTGTACTGTAATGTTATTTGACTCATACAAAACATGCTTAGTATTGTGGTTATGAGTGTCTTCAGGATCTTTTGCAGGCAGAGATGAGAGAGACACAAAAGACTCCAAAGAGGTCTGAATTTCCAGGCTTTGTTGCAATGCCTCATTTTTATCCTAATACTGATTTTTAGCAGCACTGACCACAGTTTTTGGTGTTTGCTGAGCTTTGCAGCAACTTTGAGAAGTGCTAAGGAGTCATTCTCAGGAAGCAAAGTTGGTGGTACTATTGTTATGAAAGGTGACATCTATGAATTTGGAAAAATATAGTTAAAAACGATGGGAGATAGATATTGGTAGGTAGTGAGGAAAATGTATTGTTATGTAACTATGTTATTTTTTCTTTGTCTTCTCTCCAGTGTATTTCTTCTCTCAGTAAAAATAGTTTATGGTCCTTCTCCTTCAGTCTTCACTCATTCAGAGAGAGCATGTTTTGATGATGACTGTAGTGTCAGGATGCAGTGCACAACTGCTTCCTACCCAAGGGGATTGCAGTGGTGGAAAGCCTGTAGGGAACCTCCTGTTGGTGGCTTTGCTGGGCCCTCTTGAGCTTCTGGGGCTGAGGTTGGTCTCTTCTACTCCTTTCCTCTCAGGACTGAATAAGGGGGCTCGCCAGCAGGGCCTTGAGAAACAGCTTCCCAGATCCCCTTCCTGCCTTTCCAGCTGTTGCTGCATCTCAGGAGAAGTGAGCTGTTCCTCAGACCAAGTCTCAGAAGAGTTTGACAATGAGAGGTCCTGTGAGGATGCCTTTCACCGGTGCCTTCTGGATACACTGACTCTGGCTGATGAGGAGTTTCTGAAGTACTAGTGCAGACATGTTGTTTTCTTACCATTCCTGCCCTGCTCCAAAAACATCTGAGGTTATTTACAGTGCAGACATTGCACAGAGCAAGTGCTCAGTAGGATCTTGTGCTAGCAACTTCATAAACAAGGTTAGGTGTTATATAGGCAGAGTAGGATTGGGCAAGCTCAGGGGGATGTTGGGGAATAGACAAGTGAATCTTGACGAAATAACACTTTTTGTTGTTGTTAAAGATGTGATAATCTGTTTTAAAAACAAAGGAATTGTGCTGATCTTCTCACAAAAAGTGCAGTTTTTAAACCAGATTTGTGTGTCAGGCTGGTGGCGTGGCAGTCCATGAGTTGAGTAAAGGGTGACTTCAGGCAGACTTGAGAATCCCGAGATCCCAACTTTGAAAACTTGTTAGTTTAATCAGCTTCCCACATATAAACAATTTCAACATGCTTTCTGGGTGGCTTCTAACTTATTTTTTTCATTTTTAAATAGTTGTTGATGCATATCTGGTGTAGTTTTATTTAGTTACTTTTAGCTACTTTCTTTTGTTTGTGTGAGCATTGCTTGATGATTTATTCCAGTTTATGTGGAACCTTAGAGAGGAGAAAAATAGCTACAGAAAAAGTTTCAGGTAGCAGTGAAGTAGCAAATCCTCTCAAAAATCAGTGTGGTATAGAGGGACAGCAGAGGATGGCCAGAAGAACTCGATTGGAGCTCATAGGTGGGCATGGGTGGCCCCTGAAACTTTCTTCACTGTTGGAGATGTTAGCAGCAAGACAGTGAGTTGAAACATTCCATTCAACACAGTTCTATTTGTGCAAAGAGCTTCCCTGTATGCCTTTCGGCCTTATATTTGGGCAAGTTGGATGCAGTTTTCCAGCTCAGTGTGACCATTGCAATGCCATGATATGTTGATTATGGTTTTTGCCTTTTTTTTTAAGGGATAACAGAATGGAAGAGCAGAATGCATTGTGTATTAATTGTACCTATGTTTATAATATTGTTATTAGAGATGGAGAAACACTTTCACAGAATCATTTAAGTTGGAAAAGACCTTTTAGATCCAGTCCAATCATGAAACTTTTCAACAAGCCTCGAGGATAAACAACATTCTTGGACTCTGTGGTAAATTGTTGGCTGTTGGGTTTGTCCTTATCTTTTTATAGTCATGAATATGTCCAGGTGCATAGTGATTTTCTTGTCCAAAGATTCAAATGGGAGCTAAATGAGTGGTGATGATTATGCTGAGATCTTTTGTGGTATCTCATAAATTCCCGAGGTTAAAAGATGCTTTGTTGTCTAGGAAGTCATCCTGATAGTTTGTTTTTAAATAGGTAGGAGCAAAATTAGTGTTTTCCTTCTTTCTTTTTGACGGACTTCTGGGGGAGGGTGGGAAACTATCAAGAAGTGATGAGAAATGTGAGAGCCCTTTATGTAAAATACCACTGTTAAGAGATAGCAATATTTTGAGTACTTCCAGCTAGTTACAAGTCTTTTATCAAAGTGTTGTTTTTGCAAATTGTTTCTGCGCTCTGCATGTGTGTCTGTGTACTTAAACAGAACAAATTACAACAGTGAGGGAAGAAAGACATCCTTCAGTAGGTAGCAGCGCAGCGCTGGCTGTGCGGACACGCTGGGGACCGTGGGGTCACATCCTGGGCCACTCGGGGAGGTGAAGGGAAAGGAAGGCAACGGGGCAAATCAGCAGAAGGAGGGAAAAGGAAAAACAAAGGAAGGGAAGCAATGGGAGGGGTGGTGAGGGGGGTGTTGTTGCTTCTGTTAGCGATGCCTCAAACAGCAGTGCTTGTGCCCAGAGGATCCTCCGTGGGGGCCGTGTCTCTTTAAAAGCAGTGGGGGGTTGGAGCTGGGGGAGTGCTCACAGCAGTATGTATAACACAGCTGTGCTCTGTTTATGCTTAGGCTACAATAAAAAAGCTATAAAATGTGAGATGTCATAGCTCCACTTTGCTTTATTTATACTGTTTCCTCTGAGCTCTGTCACACTGCACATTCATCTGCTAAGTTGCAGCAAGAATGGAGATTAAAATATCACAGCTCAAAATAGGAGTCAAGCGGAAGGAGATTCATCATAGCCCTATTAAAAAATATGTAAATATGGGAATGAAGTCATTTTAAAGCTGTATGGCTCTCCTTCTCAGTGGGCTGGGGAAAGCTGTGAGTGATGCGCTGTGCGAGTGACAGATTTATGGGACTTGTTCTTCTTTCTATTTTTTCACTCCATTCCACCAAAATACTTTTAAGATTAAAAATATCAATTTGAATTGCAAATTTTCTCTACGCTATATATATTTTTTTTTTAAAAAGAGAAGATTTTCTTCTTAACCATTGCCTAAACTAATAAAGGAAAGAAATATTTTTCCCGATTAAAGGGGGTCAGAAGCACGCTCTGCTGTTAAACTTGGAGTAGACAGAATTTGTCCTTCTAGAGCCCTTTCCATCTGGGATCCTCAGAGCCCTCTGCAGGCATTATGTCAAGGCTCTCGTGCCCTCAGAGATGGGGGCCTGCCTTGCCCTCTGTACACCAAAGTACACTGAATACTTGCAGCTGCAGTTCTTGGAAATGTCCCGTGGCACTCAAACCACAGTATTTTTAATGAAGGTTTATTCCTTTTCTCCCCTACAGCTATTTTGAAAATGGAGCTGGAGTAAGAGCTCCAAAGTCCCGATTTCTGATAGCTTTCTGTAAGTGCTATGCAAAGAGAACTGCCTCTGCTAGCAGGAGCAATGCTCTTTTGAACTTTGCAACGAGCCTGTGGCCTTTGATGTGGTCAAATTTGGGTACAAGTTTTCCCCTGGAAGAACAAAGCACAGATGTTACACGATATTTGAGAAATGGGGGATTTCAGTTAATACCCTGAAGATACAAGAAAGCCACCAAGATATTTCACCCATGTTCAGTTCCGAAGCCTGGTTTTGAATAAAGGAGGTGAAATGTGGTGCCACTAAATGGAGCTGTGCTTTGTAGGTCAGTCTGGGTAAAGTGCAAAGAGAGGGAAAGCTAAAGGGGAGCCAAAGGAGAGGGCTGTCCTGCTTTCCTGCAGCTGCACTGGGAGCTCAGGGGCTTAAGAAAAGCTGGAAACTTCTTTATACAAAGTGACTGGGGAAAGGAGTGATTGTGACTGCATGAACTTTGCAGCCATTCAGATGGACTGCTCTTGAATTTTGTCTGTCCATCCAAGTAGGATCTCTGTTCATCTTCTGAGCAGCAAATGAACAGTGGGAGAAAATTCGTCTAAAGGAGGGATCAAAATTTATCATTATCTGTCAAAGGTGGTTGAGAAATACTAGCTTTTCCTCTTGCTTTTTTCTTAAGTGATGGTATATAAACACGAGGACTTAACCAAAACTTGATTAACTGACATCCTTAGAAGTTTGTGCTTTGTGGATTAAAAGAAAACAAACAAAAAACAAAACCAACAAAACCAAAACCAAACAAAAAAACACACACAAAAAAAATCTGAAGAGGACCAGGTTACTTCTCTGTCCTGAAACTTTGCCAAGTGCAACACTGACAACTGAAGGAGTGGGATCACAGTCAAATACGTTTCCAAATATCTTATTCCCGGGAATGCCAGCATGTCTCATAACTTTTGTAAACCAAAGTGTCTGTGGAACATTGTCCACTAAGAACGGGACTAAACCAACCTACTTTTTGTGACACTTGGTTTATTACATAGTATTTCTGAGTGGTTTATCCTGAGAAGAGTCTCAGATATTAATGTCCTTCAAGCAGAAAAATAATTGCTTATCTCTTTAAGAAGGTGCTGAGTCAATCACAGCTTATGCTGTGAATATCCAGGAAATACTTTGCCTTTATGAGTACGCATCCTTTCCTGCTCTGGGTGCCTTGGTACCCTGCTGTGTTCTTCAGAGAGGTGTTTATCCCAGAGCACCTTGTTTATATGGGATGAGAGTAACATGGACTTGTGCAGGTTCGGGGGTTTTTTGTGTGCTGTTTTGGCATGTCAATATAAGCCTATTGACCTGATAACGTTGAACATGTCTAGGTGTATTTTCTTAATGTAGCTATAGTTCTATAAGCTAAAAAAAAGCTGTAAAAATGTAGTTGAGCTTTACATATTCACAACTCTGAAGCACCTGTAGATTGTAAGGTACTCACAAACAGTGGTCCTCCTTCTGTTCTTTCCTCCTCCTGCTTTGCTTCTGTTTGCTTTACCTTCAATCAAATGATGAATTATTTGGTGGAGGAACCAAGAATGATATTTATCAAGATGCAATGTGATTTATAAGCCCAAATCCCATTTCAAAAATGACTTGGGATAATTTAGGAATGTAAGGCTTGTTGGAAAACAATGGATTTGAGCAAAAAAAGTGCTTCGTAATCTATTTTTCTTGTAAAATTTATTGCCTAAGCTACCAATGTTCAGGATGTGTGTTATTTCATTTAGCTAATGTTTTAGTTGATCTATGTTTCTTGCATGAAAGGTATTGATATATCATGACAAAAAGGCAGTAATTTCAATATTGTGATATCTGTTCAGCAGTGGGTCTTCCGGTGGGGGCCTAGTGTGTCCTGTTGTACTTCAAAGTCCAAATAGGTTTGGAAAGACATCTCTCATTTCATTAAGATGATAGTGGGAAGAAAACTCGTGAACTGAAATTGTACTTTAGAGGTATTCTCAGCACTCTTTGAAAACCAGACTCAACTTGTGCTTCCTCAAGTCAAACTTGGATCCCTTCAAAATCTTATCCCTTGCATTTCTAAAGTATGTGTCTGACTACATACATAACATGAAGTGTTGTATTTGTTCTCTCTCTGGTGCCATGAAGTGTAATGTTTAAAACCCATATTTTTTAATCAATTTCTTTTTATACATGATGAACTTTTAAGGAGAAAATACTGATGCTATGTTAACATAGCCAACAAAGAATTTTATTGCACAAATCTAAGAATAGAAGTCTAAAGATTAACAGGTTGAGATTATAAATATACATTATAAATATCAGTTCTGACTTAAATCTAAGTCATATACTTCTATATACATATATAGCTTCACAAGGCTTATTGATTGATTGGATTTGCATATGAAATCATCAAAGTATTATGCAAAGTTTAAGAAGTGCAGCAATGATACATTTAGTTAAAATTGGAAATTAACTTTGGAATTAGTTCCTAAATTTGAACATCTTAGCCCAGGCAAGAATGTGATTTAATTATTTGGGAGTCTTATTGGGAGTCATTTAAGAAAGACTTAGTACTGTGAATTCAGTTGATTATGAGAACCTAATTTGAGACTAAGCTATACTGACAGTTTTTGTGATATAACCAAGTTCTTGGTTGCCCACAGTAATCTGTCCAGTTGATATGACCTGCAGCTGTTTTCTTCATTGTTTGAATCCAAGAAAGGAAACCTTAAGTAAGAAGTCAGCATTGCTATATGTTTATTCCTTTCTAGCAGTGTCAGTTTTTAGCCAAATGAATTGCAGTTGGGCTATGCTAAATAATAAAATACAGGTAATCCAGTGAATCCACTGAAGGATTAATATTTACAAAACATAAGGCTCTCCCGGGCATACTGTATCAGTTTGGCTAAATATGGAAGACTATTAAAGCTTGACAATATAACAGGGTAAGTCATTTGCTATCAGTTACATTTTAACAAGAGCGTTTCCTAATGCCAATTGGTTGACACTGATGTTTCACAGCCTTTAAAGCATTTTTTTCTGTATATTTAGTAGCAGCCTTAATAATTGCTTGAATGAATGTCAAAATTTCTACTAATGCTGCCCTGATTAATTATTTTAAAAAGCAAACAAGAGTGCTACTGTTTTAAATATTTTTGCAGTAAACTTTAAATACTTTTCCAAAGCAACATATTCATACAGTGCTGTTGATCTGGTGGTGGTTTTTAAATGGGCAAGTTTTTATTCATTTCAGTGGTTTTTCTCTCTGAAGGAATAAGTCTTTAAAACTATCTAAACTGTAATGGGGTTAATGAGTTTCAAAATGGCTACACTGTTAAAATATGTAGGCAAGTTAAAAACACAAAAATAAGCGTGAAAGTCTTGTAATTTTGAGACAGATTCCCCCCAATAAATACAGTTATATCAAAATATAATAAATTAATTAAATGGGATTTATGATAATTTTGAAATACAGTAGCAATTAAAAAGGTGAAAATTTGTTCTTCAGTTTCCTCAGATAAGTGCCAGTCAATGCCTGTAATGCTGCCATGTTTGGACAGCATCAGGATATCTGATCCCTCCTTTGTTTTGGAGACTGTCAGGTTTCTTATTGCTATCCTGTTACAATGTGTGATTCTCTGAACCACTTGTATGAAGGACAAGGCTGTTCTGTCTGGACATACACCTTGCTTGGGAGAACCAGAGTTCACTGATTAGCTTTTCATTCTTGTTGGTGAATTAAATATAAAGCTGAATGAAACCAGCTTTTTTCTTTTGATTCATAAGCCCTTGTGACTCCTTGGAGGGGAGGAAGGATGGTTGTCCTTTCTCATCTCATTTTCTACCTCTAAAAATATGGGGGTGTTGGTTTTGGTAGGTTGTGTATTTGGCTCCTCATTAGGTGGTGACCGTATTCTATTTTCAGTAATCTGCATCTCAGATGGCAGGCTGAGGGTCAACAGGTCTCAATTCCTTCATGAAGTCTTCTGTGGTATCCAAGGTGGCCTCCTGTACTTAAAATCATTAGCTCAGTCTTTCATAGAATGTTTGGTTCTTCCAACCTATTCTTTCACTCACCTTTGGTTGTATTAATTAGTAACTTACATCTGACATCTGTCTTCGTGTTTGCCTAGTTGCACAAGGAACTTTTCCCTCTTCTCTTCTGCCAACCTGTGGAGAAATGAGCAACACTTATTGCACAGCTTATGTTTCCTCCTAGCCTTCTTTTGTGCAGCTTGGATGTGGACAGATCAGATGAGGGACTGTAAGTCTTTCCCAAGGCACTAGATGTGATAAAACCATGTATGTTTTTGCATCTTGTGTTCCAATGCCATAATTACTTCCATGTTATATTTTAATGTGGGTCTCTGCTGGCTACCCACAAAAATTAATTGAATAATAAGACCAAGCAAGGCAGCTAAACTGGAAGCTTCAGGCTTAAGGTGGAGTTGGCATCTGAATCAATAAAAGGGTCAATTTTCTTTTTTTGATGTGTGTGCAGCTCCCAGAAGCAGAAAAGAACATGCCTTGCTCGTTAGCTGCTGAGGTAGGCTTGCTAGCCATAATTGAGGAACTGCAGGCAGTGGTGAAGCAACTGGTAATAAAAGTGGATGGAATAAATTCCGCTGGTGCCTGGAGCTGCCTGGCTGCTGTCCCACCACTGCCCAGGAGCACCCTTGTTTAAATGATGAAATCCTTTAGTGACCACACAATCACTTTGGGGACCACCCAGATGTGGGTTCCTTGAAAGTGATCTTTCTGGCCAAACCCGAGCGGTTGTGGAGCTTATCCAAACACGTAGCAGTTAGCAGGGATGATTTGGGTGGAGGAGAATCTTTTAAGAATACAGTTCTACAAAATTCAGTAGAAAAATAGTGGAGTAAATGACATTACATGTTACTCACCTGCAACCCCTGCAGAGACAATGAGTTTACACTTTAAATTTACAGCTTCCAAGAATAATGAGGAGCAGTAACTACATGACTGTGCCCTGGAGAAAGAAAACCAAAGATAATGTACTGCTTACTAGGTACCCTAATAATGGCTATGAGACAGTACACTATTAGTCCTACCATGTGCAACAGTTTGAGAGAGAGAGAGGGGATCTCTGCCTCTTTGTCTATCACTCTCAATAGAGTCGGTTACATTTTCCTCATTAACTAAATGGAGTAGGTAAGACAGATCCTTCCTTTGCATATGGTGGCGTTTGGGTTTGGTTTTTTTCCACTGTCCAGGAAACATGGCAGTTATGTTTCAAGGAATAAATAGAGTGAGAGTAAATCTCAACTGAATTTATTTAGCTGGAGAAGTTTTCACTAGCAACATGGGAACACAGTGTCAGACTGTAAAAATAAGCAAATAAATAAAAATAAAGCTGCTATTCTAGCTCAGCAGTCATATTTAAAAAAAAAGATTTGACTGTTTAAACTTTAAATATTTTATTGACTTCTTTGCTGCTGCAATTTTTCCGGTATAAAAAGATGAATAGGAAAATATAATGTAAATAACTGGGACAGCTTTCTAGTGTTGAAAAAAAATACTGGTGGAATATCATGATGCCAGATTACCATGTCACTGTATCTCTCAAATTACGTTTGTTATTTGGCTTTAGGAACTTTATCCAAAGAATCCTTAATGCACTCTAATTGTTATTACTAATAGGAGTAGTAACAACAATAATAAAATATTTATTTGAATTGCAGTAATTACTTTGTCTTTGTGTCTAATTAAAGTCCAAAGACTTTTAACATCAATAGGAATCTTTTCACCAACTTCAAAGATTTGGACCCTGCCCTATGAGAATATTCATCTATATTCTTAATGCTATTGGTTATGCTGCTGTTCACTCTGGTAATCATCGTAATTTATAGATTCATCACACTTGCCTATAATTAAACTTTATTTTCAGAAGTATGATGATAATTGGATTTCTCAGTCAAGACAACTGCTTGATATCAGAGCAAGAATAACAGCACAGAGTGAAGATCCTTGCAGTCAGCACATAAGTTAGGAGCTAAATTTCCCAAAGGTCTGAAGTGTGGCAGGTGTAGTAGGACCCAGAACCTTGTTACTGCCCCTCACGTGGGTGCTGTTCTCTTTATGGGAGCAAAAGCCCTGTGACAGAAAAAAACAACATAGAGAGCAGCATTAGGGTTTTAGGAAAATAGTGACATTCCAAGTGGTTTTCTTCCCCAAATTAGAGGTTAAGCACCCTGAGGGCAACAACTAAGCATATTGGGAGAGTGCATGGATGCTGGGGGTCTCCCATCAGCTCCTTTGCAGGGCTTTGGGTTTTGTGTGTCAGTGGCTTGCACAGAGTTGCAGTTCTGTGGGTCCCAGTGGGAGTGTCCCTTCTCAAGGGCCCTGTCTCCCAGCTCTGGACAAGTGTTTAAAAGGGTACAAATACATTTGCTAAAGAATGTTGATACTTTGCCTGATGTGAATGTTTTAAAAAGATTTTTCAGTTCACCTGAGAAAGTAGTTCAGGATTTGGATGTTGTTTTGTGCTTGCTCTGGTCCTGTTTCATCTTTGTGAACCATCCAGATGGCTTCTGTGAGTGGACTGTGGGCAGAACTGTGGCCTTGATAGCGATTGCCACTGCTTTTCTAAAACAGGTAGTACCAAGTCTTTCTTTTTCCACTGGAATCATCAAACATTAGTGGACAGTGAACTGCAGGAAACATTTTTCTCATTGGGGAGAGAAAAGCGGGGAAGAACTCAAAAAACATGAGTCAGAATTCCTCTTTCTTGAGTTTGCTGGAGTGAGACAGCTTTGTGCAACCCATAAAGACTAAAAATTCCTTGTAAAGGCATTGCAACAAGGGAGGTCCTCTCTGCTAATCAGTCAACTGGAAAAAGAATGAAATGACTGAATGAATAGAGTAATTTTGTATTGATTAAGGGAAATATATTAAATGTAATATTTTAATAACTGCTAAACAAATAATATTTTAAACAGAGATTGTATTTCTAAGGGGCAAATTACATGTGTCACTTTTTCTGTACTATATATAGATGAAAATATTGGTGTGTCCTGTATCAGTTTTATTATTGGCACAATAAATACCTCAGGGTGTATTATATTCAGTCTTGCCACATCAACCAAAGTACAGTTAAACATTTGGCACATTGCTTATTTTATGATAATAAGCAGGACTCTTCCCTGCCCTCTTTGATATATGTGTAGATATAAACCACTGATAAAATGAGGCTCATGGAGACAAATACTGTAGTTTTAGGGTAGACTGGATTAAGAAAGGGTAGACATATGCATATGTTAGATACAGATTTGTGAGGTGTTTGTTTCATGGTGGATGCTGGCCACTGGTTGACTGCAGTCAGGAAGAAGTTGCCTGTGTGACAGGCTGTGACATCACTGCAATATACCTGATATCTTACATTTCTGAGCTATTGGGTTCTGGCTTGCTGTTACAATATTACAATACTGAAATAGGCACTGCTTGGTCTACTGAGCATAGCACATCTCTAATTCCTCTTTTAATTTCCTCAAAAGCCCTATTGTTTCATGAGTTCACATAGACTTATTAGCCTTAGTTGCCAAAGATATAACAGTATTGTTATCACTGATTTATTTTTTAAACCAAGTTTTTTTTTTTTTGCTTATTTTCACCTCTGTTTACAATCAGTGTCCTACTTAAACAAAAACAGTAATGGTGTCAAGTCCATTGGCACTTGCCTGTGTGGATGTGCCAGATATGGAACTGGAGAATAGTGCTTGTGCATGTGCTTTTCTTGTATGGTCTCCTGGGCTGCCATGAACTTTTCTTTAGTATCTGGATGCTAAGGATTTGCTTTTGAAAGTAGGATGAAGATTACAGACTGAGAAAGTAAAAGCTGTCCTGAAACAACCAGTGGC
This sequence comes from Campylorhamphus procurvoides, assembly GCA_013396655.1. NCBI lineage: Eukaryota > Metazoa > Chordata > Aves > Passeriformes > Dendrocolaptidae > Campylorhamphus > Campylorhamphus procurvoides. The sequence continues at coordinate 352,183 of WBMV01004568.1, forward strand.
ATCCAGGCATGTAAATCTGACTGTAAGCATCTAATCTGAGCTCTTAATTATCTCTGGTTTTTCTGGAAAATGGAATCACTAAATCTCAATAAAATATAAAGCCTACAGATGGTAGGTGTGTAATAGCAGTGGTCATTCAGCTTTTCAGCTCCTGGTTCTTATGACTTGAGATGTTTCTCAAAGCTTGACTTGTGTGCATTACCATTTGCTCTATTCCTGAACAGGAACGCGAACATTATCCAATATTTGTTTTGTCTTAGATTATGCACATAGAAACACTGGAGCATTTTGCCTTCACTGATATGTACATCCTTCTCTGTTACTGAGAGCTACAGTGTAAAAGTAAAAGTGGGTAAACTTGTTTAAACCAGCGTCTTGTATGTTAATATGATCCAAATATAAGTTAAGAAAAGAGGTTAAGAAAAGAATCAGACCTTTTCACTTAAAATATATATATATACACACACTGCTTCATTTAGCTATTCAGGAATATGAGAAAAGGTGTCCACCTTAAAAACTGTTAACTAATCCAACACAGAGGCAAGTGTATGTTCTAAGTCCCACCTTCTGTGCTGATCAGGGAAGATATGAGCTGTTCCAGTCTCCAAGCTGCTCTTTGCTCTAAGCTGTAGTTGCTTGTGCTCTCAGTTTGAGATCCCTGGTCCAGTCCCCAGCATGTTGGCCAGGAGAGCAGCTGTCATACTAACATGAGGCAAGAACAGCCTCTCTTGCAATGTTTCTGGCCTGGAAACAGAGAGAGGATATTTGAAATCTCAAGAGAGAGAACATGTCCTGGTAAACTCTTCTCCATTGAGATGATGTGATGCTTGACTGAGCCGTGGGAATGGGCGGGCAGCTTTCTGCTGGAAGTTTTGGAACAGAAAGCATCTGTGCCCAGCAGCGAATTTGAGTTTCCAGGCAAAGTGGTGTCCACATTAGACCTGAGTTGCTCAGAAGAACAGAACCAGGCCCTTTAGAAAAAAAGGACTAAGATTGTGCATGAGAAAATATCAGGAATCTGCTATTGTGGAGGCACATCTTTCTGTCCACAGCCATCAGCAATCAGGAAGTATGCTGCTGTTGAAGTGCCCAAAGTATTTCATTCTGGCAAGTGTTGCTGTCAGACCATTGCTTCTCTGGAAAATCCCCCAAGAAAATCAGCTTTTCCAAGTGGTGATGTGAACCTGACCAGTGCCACTGCGGGCTGAGTTCCAATAACTTTTATCTGGATTAAATGGTGGAATTTATTTATTTTTGGTAGCTTGTATTTTTTATTTTAACTTGCTTTACACTAAAGCTGAGATGAGTTGATGCTTTCTGGATGCCTCCCTGGGGAATGGAGGTGGAGGCAGCTAATCTGTATAAATTTGGTGAAAGCAGTAGCTGCTTGTGCAGAACAGCACCCGGGTACTCCAGGCAGTGTCGGGATGAATCTGCTTGTTTGGGTATGCAGGCATCTGGCTGTACTTCTTCCTAAGACACTTTTTCCCCAAAATTGTTGATCCAGGGTGACAGATAAGGGCAAGTACATATTTACTGCTGACCCACCTTTCTTGTGAGCAGGGCAAAAGACTGGTAAGAAGTTGTATGCAATAGGATTCTCTCTAGCATGGGGTATTCCCCTCACTATTAGTTCTTCTGTAATTACTGAAGAAGTGCAGTGTTAAAAACAGCAGTGTCTCTGGATATGTGCCGTGCTTTTGGATTAGTTTAAGAGCATCTTTTCATTGTGAGGAAAGATTAAATTTCTTACAGATTTACTGCTGTCACCAGTCCGCAACATGAGTGAACAGCTGAACTGTGAGGAACCTTCTCTTTAGAAATGTGCCAAGTTCAGCCTGTGCAAACTATTGTAGGAAAGTTGGCTTTCATCTAGTGACACCGTTTAATGTCCAGAATGTGATACTTTCCTGTGTGTAAACACAATGGATATTTTATAAATTGGATTGTTCATAGAGCAATACAAGACATAAATGATATTGTCCCTACTGGTTACATTGTATAAAATATATGACCAGATGTTGAATTTGTAGCACAGAGGCTTGCCATGCTATTTCTTTTATGTGTTGTGAGCGAGGTACATCACATACATGAGTTCGTTTACTCCAACAGCTTACTTTTGCAGATATTATTGCATATCGAGGCCATGAAAAGGAGTACCTATGTTTTGCACTACCAAAGGCTGTAATGGCAATTTTCCAGAAGCCTTGAGATCTGCATGTGATTTGCATAAAATACAACATGTTTATGTTTATTCATCTCAGATAAATGTATGCTAATAAGGTATGTATTAACTAGGTGGACGTATAGTAATATTATTTGTTGCATCAATAATCATTCCATGACTTGTTCTTTCTATCTGTTGTACCGGCATTTGTAACAATCATGTGATGTTTAATTCAGAATTATTTTGGCGAGGTGATAGCGGTGTTATATTTTTTTTTCTTTTCCTCAGCTATTTTAAAAAATAAATAGTAAATACTTATTTGACTGATGAAGAAAAATCTGCTCTGCAGCATTCCACGGTGCGTGAGGAGCACATTAGTAAAACGATGATGAGGATGTGGCTGACACCAGGATCTGCGAAAGAATCTCTTTCCTGTAGTACAAACCAGAAATGGCATTATCTGGCCTTTCTAAAGGGCATTTTAGCAGTATCCCTGTGTTTCAAATCCTGTCTTAAGAGTAGATCAGCAAACAGTAATCAGCACATGTGGATTCCAGGGAATGGGTAAAGTGTCTAATGACTAAATGCAATGATTAGTGAAGGTAGGATCAAGACAAGTCTGTAATCCCCAGAACAACCAATATAACTTTTTTCTTTCCAAAGCTAGTTAATACCTTGCCCTTTTAATTATCCCAGCATCAGAGGGAAGTGCCATCTTCTACCTGGTTCTCATTACTCTATCAGTCATGTTAATTTAAATCCTTATGAACATATAAAACAGACTTCTGAGGAAGAGGCGGCTTTATTTCATTTATACATATTTTTTGAGTCTCTGGCTTTTTGTCCCTCTTATAACCAATTCTAAAGTGTGCAGCTCTCTCCAGCTGCACAGTGGGCAGAGATGGGGTCTGCTCAGGATGTCCAGCACTGCCCCAGGTAGCAGGTCCCTGGAGGCACCAAGCTGCAAGCAAACCCCCATCACTGGCTGCTGGGAGCTCCAAGGTCTTGTAAAGAACTCAGTGGCTTCAGCTGGGAAAAGGTTTCCTTCTTCCCTCCATCCGAAAGTTTCATTGTGTGGAGAAAGTAGGAAGAAGCTAACTAGTCCTACCTTAGTTTTTCTAATCCTGAGCAGCAGTTTGAACAGCCTTGTGATAAAGAGAAGTGGATGGAAAAGGGGAGTAGAGAAGCAGCAGGGGTAAGCTGTGGAAAGAGTTACAGCAGTTGAGAGAAGTCATAAGGAATAAGTGAAAGAAATCTGTATGCTTAAGTTCTTGTAGTTTCAGAGACTTTGTCTAAGACTCAGCTTAACTTTGAGCACTGATTTTTTTTTTTTTTTGATGTGTGTGTGTTTTTGTTGTGGGGCTCCACCCCTGCCCTCCCTCCAACTATGTATGGATTTTGTCCTCCCAGGTTTTCTGGAGATGATGGGAGTTGTGATAAATACTATGAATTTTTGGTGTTTGCTGTGGAAAGTTATGTTGATTTCAACAGGGGTTGTAAAGCCCTGTTTCATTTCACTTGCTGTTTTGACTTTGAAAATCCATTTTTATAATACAAGCAGAGAATTTTTGCAGAAGTGAAATAGGGTCCCTTTTGGCATTACTGGCTGTGAGGAATGGTTCTTTTTAAATTTAATATCAAATTGTCACTGAAGAGTGTACTAGTTTTTCCTAATCGAATCTTAAATAGGTAATTATCATTTTAGTCACTTTTGATGACCTGTCTTTTGTTTGTATTGATGTGAAAGTAAAACTAGAAGAGAAAATGAAATTAATCTCTTCTAAAATCTGTGAACAATGCAAACATAACATTTTGAAGGTTTGGGCTATCTAAGGATCTCAATCCTTTAAGGAAATGGAAAGTGTGAGACACAAGTGACTGTTTTACTGAGACTCTGTGGAATTGTATTCAAGCTTCAATTTTGTCTTTCTGCTATTTGAAGGATGGGAAATAATTTATCTTTCAGAGGCTTTTTCTTTGTAAAGAAGCTCTTATTTCTAGTATGCAGGGAAATACCTGACTAGTTTTTCTCATAAACATCCTCCCATAAACAGTAGTTTTAAGTAGGAACTTACACAGGTACATTCAGGTAGAAGAACCAGCACTTCATGCTTGTCTTCACTGTTGTAAGATAGCTGTTAACGTTATGTTTCAGGTTCAAAAAGAAGGTAGTGGTATAAAGCTGACCTTTAAATGGAATAATAATAATAATAAAAAACCCTTGCTTTTAATAAATCCCTTTTTTGATGAAGCTTCCTTTTTTCAGGCAGTGGTTGTGTTTTAAAAAGTTGTTTTCCTTATGGAGATGTTGAAATAAGGTAAGACAGCTAGTAAGCAGTCTTATCCACTCTACATGGGCCTGTTTCACCCTCTGCATATTGATATAGATGTAGTCTGGAAGAACTTCTTGACCACAGGAGCTAATGGGAAGAGGTCGATTTCAGGCTTTTGTTTTTTGCTCCTTTTTTTTTTTTTTTTTTTTGTGTGTGTTATGCTGAAGGGGACAATTGCACAGTGGTTTATGATGTGTGGTGCCTGTCTGGTGGCACTGAATTACTGTGATTAAGTGGCCTTGTGGAAGATCAATTGTTATGGTCAACTGTAACCCCTCACCCACCCATGACACTTCCCTGAGCCACAGTCTGCCCTCCTGATGGAAAGCGCTCCCTGCTACTCCTCACCTTCTTGTGCTCACCTTTATTTTACATTTCTACATTGCCTTTGAAACATAGAAATAGCAGTTGTTCATTCTGGAGCTCAGGTTCATGAATTTACTGATGACTGAAGAGCTGCTCATCAGATTTGTTTGCCTCTGAAGATAAATAGGAATGTGAAAAGCAAGTATCTCATTCTTAGCGGTTTACTCAATGTCTGGTTATTTTTCTCCAGTCTTATATTGTTCTCTATTTACTGCTAAATATTTTCTTGCATTTCCACTGAAGATGATCATATGTTGATATGTAGTATGTAAGTTGAATTTGAACAGTGGAGGACTTAGTGTCATTTTTAGAATCCATGTGTGCATCTCACACTCTGACTTCTGAAGTTTTCATACCAGTGGATGTGACACTTGAGAAATCTTAGGCAAAAATTAATACCAGGCTAAAAATCTAAGACCAGTGAGTTTCCTGGTGTCCTGGAGAAGCATATAAGGATTTAATTTTCTTTTCTGAATACTTTTTGCTACAGGGAGGTAGAAGAACCCTGGTAACCACAGTCAAATGCAGTGCCTACTACGAAGGTAGCAACTCACAATTCCTTTAATGTGCTGGCAGCTAACTATATTTCTAGGAAAGTGATGTGTTCATGTGTACAAACAGGCACATGCAGAGGAGTTTTCACATAAACTTTGCAGAGCAAGTTCAGCCCTTCTAAGGAGAATGTTTTAATATCCACAGAGAGCAAAAAAGTTGTCCATAAATTCTGCAGGGGGTGTGTACAGGACTTGACTTTTTGTTATGGTGTAGAGGTGTACCCTCTTGGAAGTCTGCATGGTGAAGTGTGCTGGTGGCAGCAAGGCTTGTAACCTCCTGCAGGATGGTATCACCAGCTTTAGGCTCACCCTGCATCCCCAATAGATGTGCTTGTTGTTGTTGCTTCACATGCCAAAAGCTTACAAACCTTACAGCACCATTTCCAAACGTGCCTGATGGACTCTCTCGTGGTGGCAGAGAAATCCTTTTATTATGAGGAATATGCAGAGAAATGGTGAGCTGTGGGACAGCCCTGTGGGTGACACCTCACGAACAATGTTAATGCATAAGGTAGATAATAGTTCTTGTAAGTTCAGATTTCTGCTCTGGATGCCAGTTCAGATGACTAATAACCATGTGTTTGCAACTTCCAGCTCAGGCAGGAGTCCACTGTTTCAAAAGAATATTGTTTTGTGGCATGCAAGTTGTAAAACAAGTAATTCCAGGTTGTAAACCAGAAGTAATTCCACATTCAGTGAGAGTAGCAGGCTTTTCTATAGGATGCAAACAGTGAAACTTGTGGGGGGACATGACAAGTTAGTTCAGAAAAATAATATTCTGCTATCCTGCAAGAAGAAAAAAAATATGCTCAAGGAAATTAACAATGATGGTTGTTCCTATAAGTACTGTAGAAGGGAATGAAACTCTTAGGGACATTTCAGCACTCCCCCCCCCCGCCCCCAATGTATTTTTGGTTTAATTGGTTTTAGTAGAGCTTTTCTTTCATTTGAGGGCTATCTTCACTTTTTTGGTTTTTATTTTTTCTTTGCTAGGAGAGGTAAGGAGTAAAGGAAGTGTAAAATGACTATTCAGAAGAAAGTAGAAATTGAATACCCTGAAAAACTGAAGAAACTTACCAAAGCAACTCTTTTACCCTTTTTCCACTCCTTACTCTTATTAATTTCTTAAATTATTTTTATCTAGCAGTAAATAAAAATGCAATACTTGCTTTAGAATAAGTGAGTCTGTGCTCTAAGCCATAGGATAGCAATGTATGTGTTTTTGAAACATCAAGAGAGAATTTCAGGGATTATTAGATAGCTGAACTGAAAATCCACCAATATGCAATAATCAGTAGCTGATACACTTGAAAAATATCATGGGATTTGCACTGGTCTGAAGTGGGTGGGACCTCAAAGGAACAACCTGATCTAGTGGGTGGCATTCCTGGCCCATGGCAGGTGGGTTGGAACTAGTTAATCCTTAAGGTCCCTTCCCAGCCCAAGCCACTCTGTGGTTCTTTTTCTCTGCCAGTATCAAACAGTGGTAGAGGAAAAAGATTGGTACCTTCTGACAGTGCATTGGAGCTCTTTGATGCCCAGAGGTAAAATCCAAGTAAATCTAGATGTTTGTAAGGAGTTCTTTGCATATTGCCAGTAAAGAGTTAATGGTATATTTTTGGTTGACCGACTCCTCTATATGCTTGTGTGGAGGAAGTAGTAAGGAACTTGTGCTTCCTCTTGCTTTATTGATGTTTTCTTTCATTTTCATTCATGAAATTCAAACCCTCTTAGTTCAATAACAGCATGTAACAGGCTCCTGCTTTTATTAATATGTCTTTGGAGGATAACAAAAGGAAGGGTGTAACCAGTTGAAATACTGCTCTCTTTGACAGTCAATATTGGAAAGCAGGAGCAAAGCCCTTACTGTCTCTAGATGAGCAAATGGTTTACTTTTCCACTCCGGCTCTAGTAGCTCTTTAGAGTGATTGAATCTTTTCTGTTGTTTAATAGCAGCTGTTAAAAACAGGAAAAAAATCAGAATGAAATCTCAACAGCAACGCTTACATAGGCTTTTCCTTGTGAACATTGTTGTAGTTTTGTTTGTTTTTCCATCCTACATCCAATTAAATGTACGTGCCACTGGAATTACACAGTTGCTTTCAGGTCTTTGAGTCACGATTAGAGATCTCTGAAATCATGAGAAAGGAGGAGACAAGAAAGTAAGGTTCTGCAGGGATTTAAAGCATTAAAGTGTAAAGAAGGGCTTTTCTTCATTTATTTGAAGGGTCCAAAATGTGCCAACCTACTTCTGCTACATTTCTAACTGAACCTGAGCTAACCTTCCCCATTGGCTGGGGGAAAAACAAACAGTATTTTCTGGGCTGCTGATATCCTGTTTGTTACTTAACATTCCCTCATGTGAAGTTATGAGTGTGTCTGGGATTTCAGTATCTGTTTGTCACAACTCTTCAGCTGTTTTGGGATGGTGAAGATGGAAAGTTGGTCTACTCTGTGATGGATATGGGCCCTCAGGTACCCCTAGAGGCTACAGCTACAGCACTGCTGTTCTACGTAGACCTCAGGAGCTCCTGGAATTGCAAAAAGATGACTTGGCTCCACTGCACCCTTATACCAGCACAGCAGATAAAGTACAAAACACCTGTGTTTAATTGGTTTGGAAAAGGATTGTAAATGGCAAAGAACAATTATTTAGTTTCTTGCCAGAGTTTGATTTCTTCTTGGTTGTGTGGATGAGCCAAACTTTCCAGACATGAACATGTTTGAGTGTAATACTTTTTTCCCCCCCCCCCCCCCTTGCATTTTTCCCATAGTCTTGTTCACAGCAACACCCACTGGAGGTAATGAGCAGTGACAGTATCACTGCAGCTTTCCCCCCGGGGAGCTGAATAACATTGGCTCCTGCAAGCTGATGCTGGGAGCAGTGTTTTTTGGGTTTTGTTGGTTTGTTGTTTTTTTTAATATATATA
>WBMV01004568.1:360553-535942 GCA_013396655.1 Campylorhamphus procurvoides
ATATATATATATATATATATAAAGGGTGGGATGCCTCCAGCAGCATGTTTTCTGTCAACGAGGAGAAAATGCTTAAATAAAGAAGCCTATTAAACCTGGTCAAAGTGAAGCTGGGTTTTGGGTTACTCAGCTGCTGTAATGGGTTATGAAAATGACACAAAGTTTAATGCAATATAGTTCATTTTATTCCCGAAGTAAGCTTGTTGTAATCCAAGCAAGAACTGGAGCTGTCATGATAATGTGAGTGTGTTCAGTAGAAGAAGCTTGAGATCCTGTTTTTAACAGAAATTCAACCCTAGGCATATGAAAATTTGGTATTAAGAGTATAAACAGAAGAAGCTCCTACTAAGGACATGGAAATGGCCTTTGTGTGGCCTTCTGATAGGAAGACAGATCAAGTTGAATGTACAGGACCTGAGTGTTGGGTTGCTGTGAGAGCTGGGCTATAATTTAGCGAGCTGACAGGAGGAGTGAAGCATCTCCTCAATATCTGTGTTTGGCAGAGGAGATGAATGCATACATCAGGAAACAATGTTTAAGTGTTTTATTTCCTTATTTCAGCCTGTCAAACTGTCAGCGTAGTTAATGGCCACCAAGAGAGAGTGAGGGGAGGGGAGGAGGAGGATAAATGGAAGGAAACAAAGGTGCTATGGAGTCTGGAAGAAAGGAAAACGGGAGAAGATTAGCAGGGCACTGAGGCATAATGGTCCCCTGGACACAAATGTCCAAACTCCCTCTGTTGGCCTGATCCTCCTCTCCCCTCCAGGCTTCCAAGGAAATGCATAGCAATAATGAATGTCCTGGTACACTGCACAGGATAACTTTATTTTACTCTATTAATTCTGCTGCAGTAGTACCTAGGTCCGCCATCAGCAACAGGATTTCATGTCATATTCAAATTGTGTGTTTTGCTGAAGTGGAATCCAAACTCAATGAGATGCAATTGGCTTTTCTGAACTTGGAGATCTTGGGATTCAGGGCATTTCCTTGTGCTGTTCTACAAACTGTCTATAGCGGCACTTTTTCTGTTGAACAACCAAGGTTTGAATTGTTTCTTTAGTAAGTATGCAGGGAAATAGAAGTGTTTGGGACTAAATTTTTCTTTCTGACACACCCACGCACCTTCCACAAAAGTCAGTACAAATGGAATGCATTTCATAAGAGAAGTATTTTTAAGGCGAAGCCAATATTATGTATTATTTTCATTGCATGGAAACAGAACAAGAGTAAAAAAAATTCTTTTTGTTTAGTACATCAAAGTCTGTTTGGTTCAGTAACCGCAGAGAGGAGGATAATACAAAATATTCCTGCACTTTAGGCAAAAATGACACTTAGTTTTCACTGCCTTGTTAATCATGTGGGTTGGCAGCAAAAGGACTTATGGCTCTGCCATGGGAGGTGGAGTTGGCTCGCACCTTCCAAGCTGTCTTTTGGAGGTGCAGAGCCCAGGCAGGTTTTTGTCCCAAGCTGGATTAATGACGAAGCTGAAGCTTTGTGGGCTTGGTGAGGAGTGTATGGCTCACTTGTGGCTTGATTAGAGCAACGAAAAGCCCTCCCCTTGTGCATCATGGCACAGAGCAGAGCCCATATGGAGACAGGGAGAGGCTGTTGGGATTAAACCTTAGGATATGTAGTTTTTGATTCAAATGAAAGCTTTGGGCATTGCTTGTTTGTGCCTGTAGAGTTATGGGGCCACAGCTTTTCAGTGTGAAGCCACTGTCCTGTCATGACAGCATCATAAGGTATGAATTTGAACTGGACTTGGGGGTAAAAGGAGTTTTCCTTTGACAGAGCATTGCTGTAAGAGTTGTGTATGTTCTATCCAAATATATAATTCTTATTAATTATTCTACAGGATTCAAGTAGCTTTCACTTGGTTTTGCCTATCTATTGCTTCTTGAAATTTTTCTTTAAGTCAAACAAATTAATAAAATCAGGCAAGTGTGGTACAATGGTATTTAGCATGTATTTTTATTGTATTCCTAGTCCAAATTGACAGTTTTTCTGTAGCCGTTTCAGTGGAGGAGAGGTTTAAGAGGAGATTTGAAAGATAATAGTTTTTCAAGTCTTACAGAATATTTTTGGTTATGAGGAAAGCTATGGAGAATGCTTGGTTTACATTTCTGAAAATATTGTTATTAGGTGTTGGAAGGTGGTGCAGCCAGCTGCCTCGAGTGACGATTCTGCCTGGCTGTGCAGGATTGAAAAGAATAAAAAAAGAATAAAGTAAAATGACATTAGGCTGTGAGGAAATAAGGAAAGCAAGGGTTGAGAAGGGTGACTTGCTGTGGCAAGTGGTAAAATGGGGATGAGACTGCTTTTAATGAACACTGAAGTAGCTGTGTACTTAGATCATGTTTTTAATGGCTTTATACTGCAACTTGAGCTGAAATCTTCATGATATTGGAAGTGCTTTGGTTTAGTTAGCATCCTTAGAAAGAGCTGTTACTTATTTGTCCCTGTCATCCTGTGGGCATGGATAAAGCCTGAAATATGATGTCAGTATAGTAATGCTTTTTTAATGCACCTTTAGTCAAACCCATGAACCCTCCTTGCACAATCATGTCCCCAGGCTCTGTGGTCTCAGGAGATGCAGCAGGTCAAGCATCTGCTGAAAACCTGACTTAGGGATTTCCAGTGACTTAGGGCAGGTGTAGCTGGTGATTGAGTGATATGTGAACTGAATGGGTCAGCCATTGCTGTGCTGGGAGAACTGAGCTGCCAGTGAGCTTTGCATGCTTTCTTTTTTTCATGGTTCACTGAAAAAGAACATGCTTCATTTCAGACCTGTAGCAGCATTAGTAATGTCTGTCTGAATGCAGAGACAAGAAATTGTATCTCCATGTTTAAATTTTACATATGGCTATGATGCAGATTTAAGCTACCTTCCTATGCTAAGCTGTCATAGGACCTCACTGTTAAACAACTGTGTTTCATCTTTGAGTTTGGAGGATCTTTGCTAAAGTAGACAAATTAGTCCAATGTGCAGGCTTGCATGGCTGGAAGGACTGAAGAACTGAAGCAGAACTCTAAAAAGAAGTGACTTTGTTAGTCAGCCAGTTTTTCAAAAGGAAAGAGTTTATGTCAATCCCTGGAAACTACTTCACATTGTTCTCATTCAGAAATATACATAGGAGATTCTTTTTGCCAATAAAAGCATTAATTCATGGGTAATGAGGAGTCCTTGCCATTCCCACGTGAAAGCTCTGCCAGATTGGGTCAGATGACTCCACCTACTAAAACTATGTGTGCTTATGACATGCACTGCTTTAAGCCATAAATAAATCTGTGGCGTTGTGCCTGTAATAATCTTCCTACAGAGCTGTATGGGCTACTACCCATTAGCTGATGTATTTATCATGCTTACTGTTCTTTTCCATTATTGCTGTAGTACAAGTATGATGGCATCTGGTAAAGTAATTTAAAAGGTATTGTTAAAAGTACAAAAATACAGATCATGTGAAGTACCCCTGAAGGTAATGGAGCTCAGTGGGGGCACAAAACTAATTATTGTGTATAATTTTATTCATTTAGCTGAAGTTCATCTATACACACTGTGTGTATGTATATGCATAAAAACATTTATTTATGATACATTGCAGCTCTCATGCATGTGACTATTACAAAAGCAAGGTGAATATAAATACATGAGATTATTAGATTCCATTTCTGGAGATGTTTATAGGGAGATACTATTTTAGTATGTAGAGGGAGGTGAACATGTAATGAAAGACTGTTACAATATAAAGATGTAATCTTTAGAATTGCACGGTGTTAGACATTCAGAACTAAGGAAATACCTACTATGCATGACTGATATTCTTTTGTTCTTAACTATTTGCTTTTATAGAAGTGAAGGAATAATTCTGTAATAAAGAAATTTCATAATTATCCTTTAATATTGTAATCCTATACTTAAAAAAGAGGGGGTTCATTATTGAACTCAAGTGACTGCCATCACAAGCCGCGGTTTTCTTTAAGTCTGGTTGTTTATGGGTTTTGTTCTGGTATTTCTGTTGGTTCCTAGGGTTTAAAAAAAGGTCTTAACTAATTCTCCCTTAAGTTTCAAAATTATCTTGAAGCCTTAAAACTGCAGAAAACCCACCAATCCTGATTTTAATTGAGATGGAAAATTTTCTGGCGTAGTTTCATGAGGTACTGCACTCCTAAGGCAGAATTTCACTGGGATGGTTTTTTAGCCTTACATCAGAGATTTCTATGTTGATGTCATTCACTCCAAAAGCAAATATTCTATGAATTGTGATTAAAATTTCAGTTTTCTCAGTAAACATTGTGAATACATTTCATCTTGATTGTTCTGGGAAACACAAGGCTGAATACTTTCTACCTCGTTCAACTAAGTTAACTGAAGGTGTAGAGATACTTGGGGCTAAAAAGGACAACTCTGGGAGTTTGTGAAAGGGCATTAAATGTAGACCTGTGAGCTGAGGGTGTGTGGTAACCTGCACTGGATGTCCAAAACAGCTGGCACATCATCACAATCACTGTTTCTGAAAGGCTTTGTAAGTCTTCCTGGAAGTGCAGTAATAATTGTATGGAATCAAAATGGATGAAATGAGTGTATCTAAGTATTGCAGAGCGTCTGTGTAGTGTGGCACTTTGGCATCTCCCTTCTGGCAGCAGCTGAATGCTATTAATACTGAAGCAAAGAAAGGTTTCAGAACTCACATGGACCTTCCCTAGAGGAGAAGGAGCAGTAAGGGGACTCTGAAGGGCTTTGCTGGAGAAGTCTGCTGTCAGCTGTCTAATATTGCACTCCACATGGGCAGCTCCTGGCAAATACTGTGACCTGTGGCCACGGCTTCAAGTTGCTAATATGAAAGATTTGCAAGTTAACCAAGAAAGTTACTTTTGTTATTTGGAGATACTCTTTTACAGATTTAAGGAAAAGGCACAGTTGATGGCAGAAGTCCTTTAGAATTTCTGATACAGATATATCTGTGGAGAATTTTGTGTGATAGAAAACTAGTAAGCTGTCAGTCTCATGGGAAACATTGATGCCTTTACATTAAGGCTAGATCCTAGGTATTCTCTTAACTACTTTGCAGTTATAAAAACATCCTCCATTTTGCATAGTAGGAAGTCAGTGGTCCTTTCAAGGTCCTTTGTCCTGAATTGCAACCTACAGATTAAAGAAGGTTTTCTGTAGTCAGTTTTCTGTAGTCAGTTTATTTCTTCATGCTCTACCCAGAAAACCCATCTTGATCTTCCTTGTTCATCTTCTTGTTCTTCCTTGCTGCAGTTACTGGGGTGTGAATTATCTCCTGGCCCTGTGCTGCCAGGTATTCTGCCCTTTGGCCTAAAAATGGATGTGCCATGTTCTCTGGAGATATTAAGTGCAAGAAGCATGAGTTGACATGACCCAGCACTTTGGATGTCTCAGAAACCCATTGGTGGCAAGTTTCTGCAAACGCACCAGAGATTTTTGCTTTGTTCCATGCTGAACCCCACAAACAGACTCAAAAATTTTTAAATGTCTGATTGAAATATATATGTATATACACACATATATGTGACATTTGTGTGTGTGTATATAAGTTAGTAATTAGAAGCATGTTTTGATCAGGACTAACTTACTTGAATTATTGATTGGCTCAGTGTTTTTAGTGCTGAAAGGTGTGGAACAGGAGGGAAGTATCAGAGGAAATCTGGAGAACTGTCATTCTTACAGTTTCATCCTTTTTGGAAAGACTGATTTCAGGTTTCAACAGTGCCCATTGTTTTTAAGCTTGTTAGGCACTCTCCCTCTTCTCTCACTGCGTATTTCTGAAACAAGTAGCTCAGCAGCAGCTGCCAGAGCTCTTCCAGTCAAGCAGAAATCTAGTATTTCAGATCCCAAACACTTCTGCTGTATTATCAGCATGTTATTTACTTGCCCCTTGATTTATCAATCTGTAAAATTGGTAACGGTGATACTTACCTTGAAATTTGCTGTAGACTCAGAGCCCGATCCAAACGCTGCTCAAATCCATCTGTATGTTCGTCTCTGAATCAGACCTCTTGTTCACTGTGTTGAAGTCATCCTTAGATGAAACTAGGTATGAAATACGAAAAATTAGTGCTGTTTGCACAGTGTTAGGATGAGAAGATAAAAGCAAATGAAATATCCTTGACCCTGGCTTTGAACAGTCTAAATTAGAATGACTGAGGTTGGAAGGGACCTTGGAGATCATGCGATTCCAATCCCCCTGCCATAGGAAGGGACACCTTCAACTAGACCAGGTTGCTCAGAGTCCCATCCAATCTGGCCTTGAGCACTTAAAGGGATGGGGCATCCACAACCTCCCTGGGCAAACCTGTTCCACTGCTTCACCACCTTCACAGTAAAAAAAATGTTTTCCTAACATCTAATCTAAACCTGCCCTTTTTCAGGAAGTAGGCAAATTGGACATAACACAGGGGAAATATGGGGGAGGGGTTTAGGTGTGGATGAGGAATCATAAAATACATGCATTTTCTTATGTCTTCTAGAAGTGCAGCAATAGGATGCTTTTCAGTCTCCACCTTGTTCCTAATTTTGTAGCATTTTCTTCATTCCTGAGACAGAAAAAAAAGCCAGAAATCAAAAGATCTCTCGATTAGCTGTGTCTGGTGCTCTGGTTTGTTGGAATGACTGAGCACTGATTGGATTTCTGCACCAGAGGTTGGGCACTGTGACCCAGCTGCCGGTATTTGTCCAGTCAAAATCTGAGTAGCACAGGAGTTCTCACTCACTAGCTTTGGATTTGGCCTCAAATACAGCATTTGAAAAAGAAAAAAAGCTGCAGGAGGAGTTTCCTTTTTGATCATTAAGACAGCAACAACAAATTATCCCTGTTTAGTGTACGTTTTGAGATTGCTTTGGTGCCAGGAGTTCTGCCACCTGTTCCCAGCAGGACAAGGTGGGGATAAGAAAGAAAATGGTAATCTTTGAGAAATAAAATATACATGTGCACTTACAAAGTGAACTTTGATAATCTTTCTAGTGAAGGAGATAAACCTTTTCAGCATTACAAATCACTTGGAGGATGAGCTGTTTCAGTGTAGCCCAGACAGCCGGGGACCATTTGTTTTCATTTATTTAAAGGAACCTCAGCAGGCACTTTCAAACAGCAGGTCTTGCATTTTTTGTTTTGTTAAAAACAAACCAAACAAAACTCAAAGTAAACAAACAATAAAGCCCCTACCATGGTGAAAGGTTTTTGTATTATCTCTGTATTTTTCATAATCTGCTTTTCCTAATGCTTGCAAATGAGACAGTAGAATTCATTCTAAACCAGAAGTGATGCTGCTTGGTGTAAACCAAGAAGTCAGAGCAGAAGTCATTAGAAGTCATACAGGTTCTATGCTCATGCAAATTACCACAACTCCATGCACCTCAGTGGCCTGGAGGATCTGACCTGTCAGCTGGTGTGGAAGCAGAAGCAAATATTTATGACCATTAATAAATTAGAAGGTGCCCAAAGCAAAATAGAATGCAAGAAAAAATACCTTTCCAGGCTCAGGTTGGGTTGGGTCCTCAGCAGGAGGGCCTACTTTCCCAAAGGCATTTTCTCATCCTTGCTTCTCCCAGCAGCTGTTCAGACAGACCCTGTCTCCACTCTCCACCAAGAGAACGAACAAGAGGAAGCATGGAATTAACCTTTCGCATACAAGAGACTTCTTCTCAGATTTGGCAAATAAGTCAGGAGATGCGACTTAAAAAAAAAATCTGCATTTGCTGTAATGAGAAGGGTCAGAGGTAACAGATAAAAACATCCTGCTGTTGAAAATAAATATTAGAAAATTTCTCCCACTAGAAGGACACTGTTAAAATGGTGACAGTGAGGTCTTGAGTTCTGGTAGCAATGAAGGGGTTAAATAATTTCTGGCAGCCCATTGATCATGTAAAACCATAAAGCAGTTCCAGTAGAAAAAGATGTGTAGAGGTAGAAAATATCGGACCAAGTGCACGCTCTCTGTGGATAATAAAAATTACCCACTTTCTCACAGATGTCAAATCTGGCAGTTTTCCACTAAAAATTTGGACTGCATGTCAACTATCCAAATTATTTTAGTGTCTGTTGAAGAGTGTGTTTGGCAGGGTTTCCAGTAGGAAAATAGGAAGTCGATTTGAAAACATTAATACTATTTGAATACAACTGCTTAAGCTGATTGTTCCTTAGATGAACTCCAGTGGAAACACATTCTGCCCTACAGGTCCCCAGAAAGTCTCCAGGTGGAGAAAGTGGAGATGTGAAATTGGTGCTTAAGGGGGCAGGAAGATGTTTACCTCCAGGGGTTTTACCTTCCTCCTCCTGTTTTACTCAATTATATATAGCCTAGTTAGTTATTGTTATGTGGTATAATAATTGGACAAGTATTTGAGAGGGAGGAGAGCCAAGAAGGAGTGGTATGACTGAAGAGAGCAAATATGCAAAGTACCTGTATAGCTTTTAGGGTTCTAAATGAGCTTCACTGATTTGGGAAAGGGAGGTGAGATCATTGAGGCCTTAGCTATGATGTATGTGCAATGGGCAGGTACTATCCAAGAAGTAACTGAGGGATTAGATGCACCAAAACTGTGAAAGGAGGACAGTAGAGAATGCAGTCAGAGGTATGTCTTTATTTAAAATAGTGCATATTTCACTGGTCTGCTCCTCCTAGAATAACACAGGATTTTTGGGTTAAAACTGGACCATGTTAAAAGGATGGGCAAACTCTCAGGTGATTAGCACAGGGCTACTTGTGTGTTTCTCTGAGGCAGAGACAGGGTAATAAATGAGAGGAGTTGCAATACTGCTATTCTTAGTCTCTGAGACACACCAGGATGAATTCAGGAAAGTATCTGAAGAATAAAATGAAAATTTCCTGATGATGAGTTTGGCTAGAAATGATCCTATTGCTACAGGTCATGAATATCATAAAATACTTGAAAACTAAATAACAGGACACCAATGCACTTCTGAAAGGAAGTCATGTTCTGGCAAGTGCTTTCACTGGCTTTGAACAGGCTATTTTAATGCCAGCAGAAGTAAGTCAGTATTTCTAACTGGGAATATAATCAGAGTAATGTTTTAGTGAGTTTTTCCTAGAACAAAGAATAATAGGAAAGAAATATACTCTGATTGTCCTAGTGTTCTAGACACCTTCTGTCAGAGCTTGAAAATATCTTATTCTGCTGAGCATCACAAAGGATGCAGGTTTAAGGGTTTGGGCCAGTAGAAGTGCTGGAATAGGGCTGTTGCACTAATATGAGTTTTATTATACATGCATCAGTGTAGAGCCAGTATAGTGTTAGTAGGACTGCAGACAGAGCAGCACAGTATTTCTCTTCATAAATCCTGTGGCTCTTCTAGTTTCTGCTCCTATCTTTGTCCCCTTACTCAACTTAAGTGTGCATCAGCAGAAAAGCTCAGTCCTGCCTCCCTGCCTGCTGTTACTACACTGTCAGGAATTGGTGTACTGCTGTAGTATGATCTATGCCCATGAAAGGAGGAGTTCCTGCTCCAGAGAGTTCATGCTCTGCAGAGGTCAGAGTCAAGTGCTTCTCCTGTCTCTGATCTGTCAGTACACTGATACACTTCTGAAAACAATCCTCGTAAAAATTGTCAGGCTTTGCCGCATTTAGTCTCTTGTTCTGGTGCTTGCAGAATTATTGTCAAGCCCTTCTGGGTATCTGAAGGATAACAATGGAAATCAGATGTTCTTTTGATTTGGTGAAATTCTTGACATAGTGAAATTGTTAGAAATTTATTACTTGGATTTCAGGGAGGAAGTCAGAATTTCATCTTTCAGAGGACTTTCAGGTCTCTTCTACCAAGTGGTGTGTCTGGTGTTCCTGTTTGCCTCAGGTGGAGTCATATTTCCAGAGGCTCTGTCCAACCAAGGCGTTGTTTCCTGGGCAGTGTGGGAGAACAGGTCTGGCATTTACTCTGGGGGCAGAGAACACAGCAGGGTCCTTGCCCTGGGGTGGAGCATAGGGCAAGTGGAACTGGTTTTGATAATTTTCTTAAGATTCTATTAAGACTTAGATTCTCTTTATTGTTCCCAGATTTAACAGAGTTCTGGTTGTTGAATTGGTCGAATTCTGATGTTCTGATTGAACAGGACCAAGTTTAGTGTTTTACTCATACCTAAAACTTGCTAGTGCTCAAAATTACACAGTCCTTTAACTTTTGGGCCTACTTCTGTATGTCAGATAGGATGATTTTTTTTACCAGGGGCACTCTCTCTTCCTGTTCTTTGGACACATATATTTCTTCTGGTATGATAGCTATAAATGTACTTGGTCTTCGCAAACATATAGCTGGTGGGCATTATAACAAGTCTCAGCTTGCTGGGAGAAGTCTGTAAAACTACAAATGTTTTCCAATGTGGATAATAAAATACTTTCCTGCTCCTTTATATGGTTTTTAACAAGCGTTCAGTGTTCCAGTTCGTCTTAACCTGCTTTCCAGATTTCTTTGGAAATAAAAGCTGTGAGAGCACATCTGACTTGGGTCCTGATTCTGTAGGTTGCAAGTGCTTGAAGCTGGTCAGGACCTGCAGTTCTTCACACAGTTACAGTATTTGGAAGTCTACTTCTTGAGATACTTTTGCTATCAAAGCTTGGCTTCGTCTCTCTAAGAGTAGTAATAGAAATTTCATGAAGTCATGCCTTTTGATCTCAGTCTGTGAGACTCATGGCTCAGCCAGAGCTCCAGTTGTTGGGATTTTCAGGCTGTTTCATTTTTTGTTTGTTTTATAATGGGTTGGTGTATTTCTTTTTGTTAATACCCAGTTGAAAATTTAGCATGTGCTGGCAGATAAAGTTAACATTGGTCAGTCCTAAAGCAGGCAACTAACTTTCAGCAAAGCGTTGACAAGTGTACAAAGACAACATCATTTTCTGATTCTCCTCCTCTTGCTCATTCTTCATCCCACTTTAGGTGAAAATAATGATAGGACAGGGCCTTTTGTCCATACTTTTTGTAGCTTGGAGGATTTTAAAAATTTCTGGAGCCGCTTTGTTGACTTAATGTGTGCAATTTTTATCTACTTCTAAAAACTACCTATTTTTTTAAAAATACTATTCGACTGAAGTCAACACAAGGATGGTATCTACGACTCTCCAGCTACCTTAAAATGTTTGCCAGCTCCCTTGCTGATTGTTTGTCGTAAATGCAAAGTGCAATTAAATCTTCCTTTATGATTTTTTTCTCTTTTGGATGGTAAGATTTAAATAAACTTCTGAAAACCTATGGGAAAAAAGGAGCATTATTCTTTTAGGCCTTTCTTAGGCAGAGGGGTCCCTACTAGTTTTTGAATGAGATTTGTCCAAGAAAATTAAGCAGCTTAAGAAAAATTAAATAAAGCAGCACATTTTAAATTAATGGCATTCCAAAAGAAAATGTTTTCTTTACCCACACCACCCACATATATGTTAACATACAGAATTAGTCCTAACCTGCCAAAAGAAGAAAATGCACAACACCTTTCAAAGATGCAAATTGACAATTAACAAAACAATAGAGTTCTAGCCTTCCTTTCCGAGGTGCAAATTGATAATCAGATTGCAAGGGAAAACTGGTGGCTTCTATTTAAGATTTAGTTTGAGATGAAGGCTCCCTATGGAAGAAGGGGAGGAAAAGGAATGAAG
This sequence comes from Campylorhamphus procurvoides, assembly GCA_013396655.1. NCBI lineage: Eukaryota > Metazoa > Chordata > Aves > Passeriformes > Dendrocolaptidae > Campylorhamphus > Campylorhamphus procurvoides. Next base: position 372,174 of record WBMV01004568.1, read on the forward strand.
TAATGTAACCAGTTCTACACTTGGAAAAACCCACATAAGGAACACAGGGATGCACCAAGCTGATATCAGCTGTATAGCCTGCGTGTTGTTACTTGTGACAACAGGAAGGAGAAGGCAATGGTGAAATTGAGTTATGTTGCGGGATTGCAAAGAGGAGGGGGTAACAAGCTCTTTTTTCCCCCCTGTTTGTATCCAATGCCCTACAGTGATGTTGATGGGAAAAACTGTAAACCCTGTGTAATAATTTTGTTTCACTTATCTTTGGCCAAGTCAGTCTTGCCTTCACTTTGCCTGTTCAATTCCATCACTTGTATTTTTCCCAATGTTTCCTGTACCTATGAGTGGCTGCAGGTAACTACCAGTTTTTTATCCGAACTTACCTCAGATATATTTTATCCTTTCTAAATATGAAGTTTTAAACTCAAGTAGGAATCCATTATATAAGAGCAAATAAATAATGAGAACCACTATTGACTTTTCTAGTAGTAAATTTTAGTGCCCAGGGGTTGGGCAAAACAGGTTATTGTAGTGCAGGAAGTTTTCCTGTTATAAATTAGAGAGGACATGAGGAACTGCAGATTTGTTTGGATAGTTGTAATTTGGATGCAAATTTGAAGAAACAGTCATAAACTTTGTTTCGTGTTTTCTCACCATCTGACTTGTGTTTGTTCTGTGTGTTTGGTCAACTTCAATGAAATTAGTGCCTTAAGTCATGTCCTGTTGTGGTCTGTTGTATTTCTGCCACTACATACCTATGAAAGTAGCTGGGTTTTAATGGGATTTTTGATTATTTTTCTTTTAATTTACCAATGGCTGGTTCCAATGCTATTTAATTTAGAACATCTAATATCTCCTTAAAGATCTGTGTTGTCACATGTGTGTGTCCATTTTAATACTTATTAATTCTTTTCTCTTGAAGTTTTGTTACTATGGAAGCTGCATTTTAAAAGTAAAAGAGTAATTTGAGTATAAGTCCTTTTTAATAATCTGAATTTGTGGCATTTGACAAATATATAGATATATAGTCTGGAGTTTTAAAAACTGGTTGAAGTATTTGAGACTTGGTTAATTTGAAACTAAGCTGTATGATTAAATGTCCTAGATATCTTGGAAATTTTCAGCCATAATTATACGATTTTAATGAATTTGTTGCTCTTGAAGATGTTAAGTTGACAGCTGCTTAGGATGAAGTCCTGGCTGGTTGCAGCACATGATAGGTAGGGGATTGCAGAGCTCTGAGTGTGCTGTGCATTACTCGTCTCTCAAAACAAAGTTGAAGATCACTCAGTAAATGAGCAGCTGAGCCGTCCCTTTCCATCAACACAGCAACTATGTTTTATTTTGTGGACAGCTGGCTAGTAGAGAACACTTGACATCTTCCTCTGATTTGTGGTCGGCGTGTGTCAGTGCATATCAGTCCACAAGGATGGTTGTCACAGCCCTCATCATGCAAGGGGGAGTAGAGAAATTTTGGATGCTGACACTAGCAATGACAGTACTCTTAAGCCTGTATTCAGGACACATTAATTCTTCTTCCAGGTGTCAAGATTTAGCACGTTTTATGTATTTTGATTAGCACTGAATAGAAGATTTTTATCCTTAGTGGTGTAGTGCCTTGTTGCATTTAGATACCACTTATTATGAACTAGATTCTGACATTGAATATTATCTGACTTCTCTGAAAGCTAACCCCTCTTGAGTGAATGTGGTGTTTGACAAGTAAATAATAGTGTATGATGCCCTATGAACGTGTTTTAACCTGCTCCACTTAAGTTTTCTTAGTCTTGATGCATGTACTTAAAGAGTGTAGTATGCAAGGCATGTAAAGAAGGAAAAGTTTGTTTATGCATTCAATGATTTCTTCTTGGGCAAGAATCATGTTGGTGTCATTCTACACAGCATTTTATTATCCTGCCTCTGGTACAAAAGGGTATGTAATCTGAAGGCTAGGGGGTGGACTTATTTTTTTTTTTTCCAAATAAAAGCCACTAAGGCCAGCACTTTTGTCCCTTTTCATGTCTTGTGAAATCTGTGTGATTTCTAACACTTTATTTCTTTTTTTTCCAGGCTATTCATGTTTGCTGTCGGGCAGGGCAAATCAATCTTTTCTAAGTACTCTTTAATCATAAATCTAGATGTATTAAGCTTGCTATTACCTAGTCAGTGGTAGTCAGAAAAAAGGCAGGGGGGAATATCTAGTCAGTGTGGCTGAACTGTGGTTGGGATCATGGGGCTGCTTGCTCTGTGCACCTTCTGACTGCAGTGATGCTTTTGGTTTTGTTGGTGAGCTGCCTTTTTTTAATTTTTTTTTTCTGTAATAGTGGCTACTTTATTATTCTGTCTAATTATTGTGTTTTGCAGTGTCTGTTTTGTGTGCACCGAATGTTCATTCCCCTTAACTTACATTTCCCCTCTGGTTTTCAATAAATCTTGGTGGACCTTTGTATCCTGCCATCTTTTCTGCTCTTTTTCCCTAGAGTGCTAATTCCCACCCTCTGAATATCTGTAAAATCAGCATTTTATTTTTTCCCTTCTGAGCAGCTATTGCCATCAGCTGTTATAAAATAATGGCTTTAGATGTGTCCCTTATAGTACATTGACCCCTCTGTCTGATTTATCATTAATTTCCAGAGATTTGTTCCAGGCTTGAACTAATTCCTTCCCCCCAGGGTCTTGAGTTAAAAACCACACTGAAACCCACTTCCTTTTGCTTTTGTACCTGGAATATTAATCATATTGCCACCAGCATCTCTGGCACACGGAGGCATCCCACTACAGTTAATGACATACTGAGTGTCTCTGCTGGCTTCTGTTACGACAACATTCAAGCTTCCTATGCTTATTACTGAGCTTGTATTGTATCTTGCTACAGTTGATATCTTGCATTTTCCCCTTCAATGCCCACACTATTACTTATTGGAAAATTAATATTTGTCTCCCCAAAGTTTTTGCCTGATTGCTTCTTTCTCCCTCTGTTTCACACTGTTAAAAGGAGAAAAGAAGCTATGGCCATTTGCAGTGGAACTTGGGCTCCGCCTCAAAGTGTTGCAATATTTGTAGGTTATGGTTTTGTAAGGCTTGGAAGATTTTCTGTGTGTATTTAAGAATATTGAAAGAGGATAATCTTATGAGTGCTGCAACGCAGTGAGCAGAAAGTGTTGTATCTTGGGTTGTAAGTTTCCTTCATTTCAATGTATTGCTTTTAGAGTGGGATGTGTTTGGAACAAGCTGAAGACATGAAGACATGGTCCCTGGCAAGGCAGTGGGTAATATCTACTTGGCTCTGCTGAGTGTAGCACAAAAAAGTATTGGTGTGTTCACCACAGAATCACTGGGAATGGAGGTAAAGGAATGTTAGGATTTGTCACTCATCACAGTGATGACATCTCCTATGTCACCTTCTCTAGGCACTGTGAAAGCTGCGTTGCCTTGAGCTGAAACTTAAAATCAGAAGTATTAACTAGTCCTTTGGAGATAATTCCTATGCCAGGGTGCATTTATTAGTCTTGTTTATTCTTAACATTGTAGTCAGGTCTTTATGGGAAAAGGACTGGAAAGGATACTGTGCAGGAACCTGTTCCTTTGTAGCGGAGGCTCATCAATGCCCCTTGTTAAGTTGCTGTTGCTGCAGTGCAGCCTGGAAAGGAGTCACAAACTGCTGCTTAGAGTAGGACTGCAAACCTGCTGTACCCACTCGTCTCCCTGTCACAACAATAGGAGCTGTCAGTGCTTGCTACTTCTGAAAATTAACACTCCAGAAAACTAAGCCCACCTTGACCAATTTTGAATTTTAGCCCTTTTGATCTTAAAAAAAAAAAGTTATTTTGATAACATTGAAATCTTGATGCTGAATTACTTGATTCAAAGGTGTTTTGTACAGGTAGTGGAGTAGTTTAGTAACCTTTTATCATATAAATAATATCTGTGTATATGAAGCATCTATGAACAGCTCTGTATATGAACATCTATGTATATGAAGCAAAGAATAATGAAATACATGCTCTGTTGCTTCTTGTTTGCAAACCTGATGCTAACTCAACTCAGCTGTAATCTGTGAGGTTCCACATTAGCTGGCAGAGATAATAGTAGCAATGCAGACAAAGAAAAATTTTGAAAGTAAAACATCAAGTCCTTGCTCATCACAACACTTATTGAATTAAAGATTTCAAACACTGGGACTGCAGCGTAGTGTACATCTTGCTCCTTGCCTCTACCTGGTGTCAGGAGGACATGTTGCTTCTGATGCCTGGAGTAAATGTGCCGAAGATTAAAGTATGTGTTGGAAGTTTTGTTTTTTTTTGCAGGGATTTGTGTGTAAAGACTCCATTTGTGAGGCAGAAGTAGCTAAAAATAGTAGTTGTAATATGGTTAACAAACAATACTGAGAGCTGCGGAAAAGCCCCACTGCCACCATTTCATGTCTGCTTGCCAGATTGGGGGCATATGTGGGGATAAGACATTGTTAGTCATCCCTTTGTGCTCATGCCTGGTACCCTTGGTTGTTTATGCCTAAAGTTTTAAATACCTGGAGATATTTTCTGAAATATAAGGTCATTTTTTAAACAATTTTTTTAAAGCGTGTAGCTTAAAATACTTAGATTGAGTTATAAATGTTAGGGTGAAAATAAAATATATGCTGATGTTTTTGTTTTACTTCAGGCCTTAAATCAGAAGTAGTGTTTATACCAGCTTTCTGCAGAAGCAGGAGGGGTAGAGACCTAATAAAATTGTAATGGAAGCTGGATTCTCATGCATTCACAGATGTCTAGGAGATGGAGTATTAAGAGAAGTACAGACACCATGGCTTGTGCACTAACGACATCAACAACAGTTTTGTGGCGTGTACAGCATTACCAGTCATTGGAGTGATAAAGCTGCTGAAGTGATGGCAGTCATTTTGCCATGTGCTATCAGTTCTTACACATCCCTAATAGTCTAGCTGTCCTTGCTTGGGCTAATTTACCCTGTGTTGCTCAGTTCCATGTTGTGGAGCATCTTTTGGCTATAGGGCAGATGGACCTGCTTTGGTGTTCCTGTGACTTTTCTGGGGTTTACTTTGTTTGAGGGTTTTTTAAAACATCTGGCAGTTTTTTTTGTGTGACTTACCACAATGGCCTCTTGCCTTTGCTGGGTCATGGCTGGCTCATACCAAGCAAGTGATGTGCTATGGGCGGCACCTTGGACGACTTCTGTGGGTCAGGAGGGTCAGTGGTGGTGCACCATGGTTGGGTGATCCCAGGTTTCTCTGATGTCATCACTGCATTGAAGCCACCAAGTGTGTGATGGTAACATGGAATGCTGTGGTGACAGTGTCTCTGACAAGAAACCAGCATTTCAGCTGTCCTTTATGGGTCAGCTTTCAGTTGCTGCAGGTGGGGCAGGGGGTGCAATGGGCAGCAGCTGTGTAGTGGTAGATGCTCTATCACTATAAATCTTTGATATGAGTAGTTCATTTGCGGTTATGAAGGGCTGGGTAGCAGGTCCTTCTCTTCCTCTTCTCTGTGTGTTAACTGCTTCCCATGTGAGCTGAGCTTGTGGGAGCACCTGTGCTCAGGTATCAAAAGGCCTTAGTTCTTTGCTTCCTCATCATGATTGCCTGTTTTCCCTCCTGGGAGCCTCACTTTTCTGCTTTGAAATGGCTGTCTCTTGGGCAGACAAAGGAGTGCAGCTCTGCCAGCTAGCTCAGTGCCCCTCCTGCCCATCCGTGCTGTTGCAGACACCTTGCAAAGCGTGGGGAGAGGTGTGGGTGGCGTGATGCTGGGCTGGGGCAGCTCCAAGGCTGCATGCCTGAAGGACTGGGCTGCCCTGGGCAGAAAGCTTCAGGACAGGCTGCAGGGAACAGTATTTGGGACCCCACAGTGACACTGACATAATTTCTGCATTGTTTGCGGCCACATTTATAGTCAGTCTTACTGCAGGGTCTGCAGATAACTTCAGGGAGGGGGAGTCTACTGGAAAGCTGCATTCTGCCTATTTTGGTTAACTGATTCAGCCTTTCGAGGTCATTTAGGGTGGATTGATATGTTCTCATTCTCCGTATGTGCGGCAGTGCAAGGATCCTGCAGATTGCAATAAACGGGGAAAGGGAAGGAGCAGATTGTCCTACCGGAAAGTAAAAGACTCTTTCAGGATTGTGTAGGTTGTGTAATTTGAAGATCAACATTGCTTATGGTGAACAGATGGAGAGGATGATTAGAAGCTACAAGTGCCCTCCTGTGCTATAGGCCCAATGTCAGATAAACTACCTCTACAGAAAATTATCACTTTCTGAAATTCTAGGACAACTGTAGGTTGTATTCTATGAAATTGAGAGAGAAAAGTGGCGTGAGGAGGAGGAGAGGATCTAGACTGTTAACTGTGTGAGACTGCAAACTGCCTCTCGGGAAGCTCAGATTCAAGGTGGTTTTAGTCTCTGAGTGCTCAGCATTGTTTTTATGAAACTGTGCAAGAGGAAATTCCCATTATTTCAGTCCTCGAGTTCACTGTGCCTATCATTAGTACAAACCAGGGTGATTTTTCCCTCAGTGAGGGCATGCTTACCTGCCTCATGAGGTCTAACAGTGCAGGATTTATTTATTTATTGAACACCAGAGCACACATGCTAAAACCTGAACAAATGATGCATTTTGTCACATGTGGCTGTAGGAAAAGCTTGTCTGAGAATTCCTGGTTGAGAGCTGTGGACCAGTGTGTACATATTGCAACAGTGCGTAGTCAGTATTTAAGGCTGGTTTTGTGAGTTTTGGAGGGGTTTTTGAAAGATGTATTTAATGTATTAGTGAATGACAGTGTTGTAAAGTAGTGGACAGTGACTGGGGAATAAATGGCGGGTATGGACTGAGTTGACACATCTTCTGGCTGGAAATGAAGCATCTTCCTCTGGGCTTAGCTGGCAAGACTACCTGTGTGTCACAAGGGTCTCAGTTAGAATTGATACTGTGAGGACCAGGAAGACATCCAATGGCAGGCTGGAAAATCCAGGAACTGGGTAAGTAAGCAAGCATTAGTGTCTGACCAGAGCTTGGCAGACAAAGCAGTTGGTGTCGTAGCAAGAGAGCACAGCAAAGTGCCTTAATGGAGCTCTTTCTGCCAGTTCTTTAAGGGTTGGAATGAAAGTTCTTCTCAGTAAGTAGAAAAAATACTGAAATTGCAAGAGGGAGGGGGGAAAAGGTGCCTTTTCCCAAGGATAAACCGGCCTAGAATATATAAAAAAGAATTTTGTTGTACTAATGGTTAAATCAATGAGAGTGAGCAATGCCAGTGAGTTAGAGGGGAAGATGGTCAAGCTCTTCATGCACCTCTCTGGCACCAATGGAGGGGCAGTCCTTTTTCCAGCCCTAGATGTCAAAGTTTTCTTGGGTACCCACAGCAGGCTGTGGAGCCCTGTATAGCACATGGCCAAAAGCAAAGTCTGCTCTGATCCTGCCTTCCTGAAACTCCAAGGAGTGGTCATCTCTGCAGGCTTGGCTTAACAAGACAGCCTCTGTTCAAGGCCCAGAGCAAGAGCCCCACATATTCGTGCACATGTGCTCTGATCCACAAATGGCTCACATGCAGTAGAAACTACTTAAAATATTTTTTTAGCAGCGAGTAAGAAACTGGAAGTGTTGACACACGTTCCGTGTACTAAAAGTTAAAAGCATGTTTTAACTGCTGGCACCCCTGAGAAGCTTATTCTTCATGGTAGTAAACATAATGGGGGGAATGTGCTGCACAAGGGGAAAAGGGCAGTAGCCGGAATGTGGCTGTGTATTGTTCTGCTTTTGCAGTATGTGTATGTTCATGTGTGTCTAAACACACCTCACGGAATTGGACTATGCAGCAAGTGGAAGATGTTACTGACACGTGTATATAATGTATGGTATTACATACAGAAACTGTTTGATAAATGAATACTAAGATTGTGAAGTCAGGCACTCAAAGCATAGGAAATGCCAGAATTAGATTTGCCTGCACAACCTTAATTCAGCCCCTTTGTGCATATGCATTATGATACAGTCTTTAATTACATGATCACATATCAGACCACTGAAATGATGGTGCTGACAGAATGAGAAGATATTCCATATTATTTTTTTAATTCTTTGTGTGGCCCTGTGGCAGGCATATTCTGCACACATTCAAACCCCAGCTTAAAAGCATCCTTTCTGTAATATTGTTGGTATAAGAAATACATGTGAAAATTAATAACTTCTTATGGAGTTCTCTGTGATGCTTATTACTATGTTACTTGTATGTTTTAAAAATGTTAATTCCTTCTCAAAACATCCACTGTGTTGTTACTGTATTCATTTTATAAGATGGGGGGAAGTTTTTGAAGGGGAAGAAAACAGCCCAATTCACTCAAATCCTACCTATGTAGCTACAGTCATCCTAAATCCTGGCAGCTATCCAGTGCATTGAAGTCTGCGTAATTCTGAATGTCCTGGGCACATGGTGTGGCTCTTGGGAATGGTCCTGTGCAGGGCCAGGAGCTGGACTCACTGATCCTTGTGGGTCTCTTCCATCTTGGCATATTCTGTGATTTTATTTGTCGTAGGGAGTTTCTGGATCACCTGAAAGTGTTCCAGAAACCCCCATACCCCAGAAGGGTGCCCTTGCCACCTGTTTTAGGGGAACCCAGATGAAAAAACAAACAAACAAAAACCAAAACAAAAAATTCTATCCTTCTTCCAAAGTGAAGGTACGGTGCACCAAGGAGGCCAGAGCCGTGTGCAAGTCAGGCACCAAACTAGCCTGCTGGTGGGATTGTAGAGGGACAGGATGTTCAGCGGAGTGGTTGGTACTTAGGCACAGGCACTTAGTCTTTTTTCTTAGTTTACCATGATGATAACTGAAGAGAAGTCATCTAGTTTGAGCAGAAGGGATCCTCTCTGAGCATGTCTGTTCAGTCAGTGGAGAGAGGAGAAATTCAGAGTTTACTTGAATAGGGTTTCTCCCTGCAAGTCTTCAGAGGTACCCCTCTACCTCCATTTGAAGCATAAAGAAGGTAACTCCTGTGATAGGGTTCTAAATGCATCTGGGTCAGATCTGACTTTTCAGAGTGTTGTTTTCACTTTATTATAGCTGTTTGTATCTTTAAAACATAGCATCGGTTGACTGCAAAATATGGCATCCCCAAGTATATGTTCAGGTATACCAGGTCAGAAAGTGGGACATGTATAACTAAGGGCTTCCTGCAAAGATTTTGAATTCCTGCAAAATTATCCTCCTTTTGGCATGCAAATCTCTGCTGCCTTCAATTCTTGCGTTTCTTGTACCTAAAATGAATGAGTTAATGATCCGGCAGGCAACTTTGTCTGTAAGTATGCAATCCATGTTCATTCTCAGAGCTGGCTTTTCTAGGGTGATATTCTCCTAGAAAAAAATTGGAATTTGATCATGTAATTAGAAAGTATTGCAGTGTGTATGCACGAAGATTGAATCTTAGCTTGTGCTTTCAATGGCTAAATTAGGAATGATTGTACAATCTTAATGTACAGTATTTTGTTGAATGCTCACTTTGATTCAACATTTTTTAACCAGGGAATTTTCATAATGTTAAACTGAAAAATAAGAATTTTACCCTGTAGAGCTCTACAGCCCTTTCCTTCTCACATCAAAGGGCTGTTACTTAGAGATACTTAGTAGAGTCCTGCTATTTTATGACGGTTGTGAACAGCAGTAGATGTGTTGAGTTGGTCAGAAGTCGAGCAGTTACTTCAGATTGTGGGGGTAGTGGCCTCTGGCAGAGCCGGTGTATTCTAAATTATTTTTTGTCTTTCTCATTTTCACCTGTACATCCTTCTCCTCAGCTCCTACCAGCCCCTGTTGCTCCATTTTATTTGTTGTTTTTTTAAATCAGTGCCAGTTTTCTGTGCTTTAGGTCTTTACCTGGAGTTGCGTTGCTTCATCTGTCTTTACAATTTGGCAGCAAAAAGAAGGGTGTGATGTTTCACTGCCTTTGTAATGCTTTTCGGTATAAAACCTGGAAGCTTTCTGGTGACTTGGAAGAGCTGCTGGAGGACAGGCTTGTGCAGCAGCGTGGCACAATGAGGGGGCATACAGGATGTGTGCAGGGTGTAGTGTACCCAACATACCAGGCCATTATATCAGTCTGTTACACTGATTTTCAGCAGATCTTTTCTGCTTACCTGCAAATTGAGAGTTCCCTTTCCCCAGTCTTGGACAATGTCCCAATGAGTGGTTGCAAAGGGGAAGTTTCAAAGGTTGTTTTCCTTCATGCACGTTTCAAGGATCATCCAAGAATGGTTTAACCAATGTCACTTGCTAGTGAGGGTGACTTAATAGAAGAACATATGGCTCGGGTCATGAAGGGCAATGTATGTAGCCAAAGCAGTGCTGTGTTTATTTTCTTATGGATAGTATACATATGAGGCCACTCACAATTAAGATTGTGGCATTTCTGATGAACTGTTCAATAAGGTTGGACCAGTAGTGTTGCAGTTCCTGCTTATATGCCATATATTTAAAGAGAAAACCAACCTACATAACAGAGGCTTTACATCATAGGCTGGTGAAGATTCAGTCCTTTGAAGAGCACTAGTCAGAGATTTAGTGAATTACTCAAAAATCACCTTTGCCTTTTATTATGGGGTTGCTTGTGCTGATTGTTTGTGTGCACCACAGTTGCTAAAGTAAGAAATGCTGCTTTGCATTCAAGGAAGCAGATTTTCATGCTTGCATTTGAAAAAAATGGCCATAGCTGAAATCAGCAACATTATCGGCAATATAAATTTTCAAAAGTAATCTATATTATATAATTCGAGTTTGGGGTATGTAAGGTGCAGCCATTTTTGGAGGTTCTGGTCTGCCTGTTGTATTGGTGGTTATACGCGGCACAGAGGGATGAGGATTTGCTGCTTTTCCAGTTTTAATAGAGGCGAGGTAACTAATTTAATTCTGGATACTCTCATCATGAGTTGCTTGAAGGTGTTCAAATTTGCTTATGAAATAGTTCCTTCTGAGCTGAGGAGATGAAAATGAGACACTAGAAGGGCTTTCTTGAAGTGCTTCCATGTTTCCCAGCTCAGAACATCACATTTGATATTAATATTAGGTACTGAGGCAAAGTCATCAGGTAGAAAAGGGAAGAAATGTAGAAATAGTAATTTTCTTGTGTGTTTCCTCAGGATGCTATTTTGAGGCTTTAAAAAAAAATTCATGGTTTGCTGATGAGGCTGCTGTAAACCGGGGAAGTGGCAGATGTAATTGAAGTCCCAGGGCCCTGCCCTAGTAGAGGTCCAATACTGGCAGCGTACATATTGCTTATATGAAAGCGAACAGATGGATACATTTGGTCAATTCTGCCGGGTTCATATGGAAACCTTCAGAATTTTTTCCTTACTATTTTGAGTGGAATACTTAAATCTGTTATCTGCTGGGAGTCTGCAGTTGCCTGGGATGGGTGCTTTGGTAGCTCTGAGCAGGGAGCATTGCCGTACCGTGGATGTCTTCTGACCAGATATGTTTATCTCCCTGTGTACCCCCCTCCATACTCCAGGACCAATTCAGCTCCTGGAGGAGTGAGCTGGATTTTTTTCAACTTCTGTGGCATGAGAACTGTCAGCTGAGTCTTAATCATGGAGCTATTACTGGTAGTGAAAATGAAGGAAAGAGAAGAAATCCAGCTTGCTTTTCAGATGCTCGATTGATTGCAGAGCCATGTTTTTGTTATTTTTGGGGTGGGGAGAGGAGAGGAAGAAGGAGATAGGGAGAACAAAACCATCATATTTAATTAAAAAAACCCACTAATTTTCTGATACCAATTCATGCTGAATTCTTGCTGACAGTTTTTGATGTTTCCCAACTCAAAACAATTGAAAGCAGTCAAGTGACAGGAGAAGAATGGAGAATCAAAGAGGAGGGGTGTGGCTGTATTAGTAGAACACAGCTTGTAGTGCTAATACTTAGCCTGGGAGAGGGGGCAGGAGATAGGGCTAATCTGTAATGCTTGAAATTAGTCAGTTTTGAGTATCCTTTACACATTTGCACACATGCACACAGTGATATAATAACATGTTATTGGTGGTGTCAAGGAAAGAATTGGCATATGACTAATTCTAAAAGTCCTTCATATAGATGTGTCAGCATCTCTATTGTCATCTAGCTTTTTGCAAGTGTATAGCATATAAAAATATACGCATCAAGTATTTATACACTATCACTGATAGCTTTGTTCAGTAATAAAGTTATTAAAGAAATGCGTTCTTGCATTTGGCTTCATGTAAGAAATCAGATACTTCCATCTAAAAGTTTTAATTGTAAAGCTTTCAAAGGAAGCTGTAAACAAAGGAGAAAAAAGAATGAAATCTCTGATATTAAAAGCCTGTTTCTGTGAAGATTGTGGTTGTGCAGGTGCTCATTTCTCTTTTTTAAGAAAATTTCTTTGAGCCATTGGCACCGATAACTTTCATTGAAGATGGGGGTTAGAAGAGAAGAGTAGAAGCCAAGCTCATTGGGAGAGGGAGAGAGCTTGAATTCGACAAAAATAGTTTCTTCTCTCTTCCTATCTCACTCTCTCGAGCTGCATCCTTGTCACAAAAACAACTCCACCCACTGTTGTAGAAAATGGCCATCTCTTGCTGTCTTCTTTGGAGGTTTTGTTTTGATAGTGCTAGTGCTAGTTTTGGGGATTAACATGAATAACCCTATCAAATTTTGTTAAGACATGGTACCAATACAGAAAGACCCATGTATACTATTTAAAATACCCTTGTTAACAGAGATTTAACAGTCATTTCATTCTCCACTGTTCATCACATTCACACATGTGGGATGGGCATTAACAGATTGAGCTACATCTTTTCATTTCAATTCTGCAGCAGTCTCTCTTTGCAGGAATATTTTATGTGGTAATAATTTTCTTCCTATTACAGACTTTCTAACTATGTTAATGGCAGTAGACTGGCCACAGAGACATTCGTGAGAACTACCTTTGCAGTGACATTTAAACAATTTATTTGATCTTGCTTTAGCATACCTGCTCATGCCTTTTTTTACTCTGTTGTCGACCTTAGGAGAACTTTGTGTGTAATCATGGGTCTTTCAATCACAGTCAACTTAACAAAATGGTATGCAAATTTCTGCGGTATATAATTTCTGAAGTCTTTGGGATTTGTGGTGTGTCTGCTGCCAAGTGGATACCCCTCGACTGCAGGGGCACATTTAAGTAGCAGCTGCCCAGCAGCGCCAAGGCCAGTTGCAGAAGGCAGAGTGTCTCAGCTGAGCGTGCTCTCTTTTATGGGTGTGCATATTTTGGGGGGAGGGATGTGCCTTGACGTACCCAAAGCAGAAGGTGCTATCTATCTATTTTTTTCTTTTGGCGTATAATGGAAAAGTAGAGCAGAGAGAGGTTCATGGCAAGGGCGGGGGGAAGTTCTATATATCTCACATATGTACCCTGTTGAATTGACCATCTTAGCACCATTTAGAGAAATTGCAAGGGGTGGATCTGTGGCTGAAATGTGTTACTGGTGTGGGATTGCTCTTGGCTAAAAGCCTAAAATGAGGACTTTTGCTTTGTGAGGGCATATCTTATCCTGTGCTTGAAGAAGCTTCTCCTGTACTGGACCATGTATAAGAGTGCTCTTAGGATGAGAATGGTTAAAAACAATTACCACTGCCACTAAAGCCGTTAACACTTCTATCAGGTTCTATTAGGATCAAAAGTCCAAGTGTAAAGGGCTTTTACAAAACCATCCAAGTCAAACTTAGGGAAACTGAAAGGCAAGAAATTAACTGAATTAATTGGCAAAAAAATTATATTTATCAGCTTGTTGATTTTTAGTATAATTCATGGAAATGAATTCTGTGAAATTGTCATTCCGTGACAGCTGATTGGGTGGGAAAAAACGTAGGATTGCTGCTGAATGCTTACATTGACAGGAACATTCCTATTTGCTAAAAATAAAAACCTTGGACAGTAACATCATACAAATTTGTGTATGTGGGTTACCTGCTGTGTGATGTCCCCTATGTGGGAAACACTCAAAGCACATGATTCGTCTCTTCAATTTCTGTTGAACTAAATTATATTTTAGGTTTGATTTTTTTTTTTTGTTGTTGTTGCATTTGTTTGGGAAGGTTTGGAGGGTTTTGTTTGGTTTGTTTTTTTTGTTTCACCTGGGGGTTTTTCGGTTTTGCTTGAAGTCTTTTTGGTGTTTGTTTTTGGGGAGTGTTTTGTTGTTTTTCTGGGGTTTTTTTTGGTTTTGATGGGATTTGTTTGGGTTTTTTGTTTTTCTGGGTTTTTTGGTTATGTTGGTTTGGGGTCTTTTTAACAGCAGAAGATAAGCCTATGTGTTTTAAGTTTGGCTTCCTCATAAACATTTGTAGATTGAGGTGTGACTTACTCTGCTGGCTATACTTCATACCTTTCCATTTCCCAATCCTGGTCATGAAAAGAGAGTTACTGCTTCTGAAAGTTATATGAAAAGGAAGCAGGTTTCTTGGCTGGGTCATACAACTGGCCTGAGCCTATGTTTGTGCACGATGTGTTGTGGATTCTTTGCCCACATGCAGTAGTCTGCCTACAAACAATAATAATCATGGTATGTGTCACGCTCAGTTCTCTACAGCGCTGAAGCTCCTCTGTTGAAGGGGAAAATTCAAAGCAATCATCAGTTCTCCTAAAATTGTCAGTTTTGGTTTCTATGGTCATACCAATTTAATGTCTGGGTCTGATTTTTCCATTATCCTGCGTCTTATGTACAACTTTGACTTGCTGTCGGAATTGAGTAGTCCAAGGATAAGACAAGGGAAAATCAAGCTTTTTCTGTCCTTGGGGTAAAGGAAATTATATGTGGTTCAACTTTCTCAAGTGACAACATTCATTAGGCTGTTACTACAGACATCTGTATGTAGTCATAAATAAGTTGGTATTTTCTGGGCACTTCCAATAATAAAATCCTAAATCAGAATTTACAGAAAATGCTGGAGCTTTTTTTCAGCGATTTCTTCAAATGAAGCGTTTCTTTAAAAATCTTTAATGGAAATGTGCAATCAGAGAAAGCTAAACCAAAGGTACACCATGAATTTCCTCAGATGTGCTTCTTTTGCCTACTTTGGATATCATTGTGGGTCCTGCTTAACGCATACTCAACCCATGTTGCCATGCAAAGAGCACTGTAGTCATCTCTCTACCTAAAAGAAAAAGAAATAAAACACAGTTGTAGATGGAATGTGGGGAGAAAAGAGATAACCCTTTCCATTTATTTATTTCCTTGCATGATTTTTGTTTTGCTTTTTTTTGATTTGGTTTTATTTGTTTGGGCAAGTTTCCTGCCATTTACCTTCGCATTTGCATTTCCTATTGATTGGCAATTTTTAAACTGTTTATTGTGCTCTTTTGTTTAGCTGTTCAAGAGCTAAAACAAAAGCCACCAGGCCCTGTGAGGGACACATTTGCATGCGGCAAGCGTTGCCCGAGGAAAAAGTAATTGCTAATGCATATTTATGTGGCACAAATTTGCCATTTGTTTATGCATAAAATTATCAATAGTGCAGGGCGGCCCAGCCGTAGAAAATGGTGACCTTTTTAGCTTAATAAAGAGAAATCAGCTGTTATTGTGAAGAGATCAGCCATTTATTCTGTGTTGAGGGACACTGTCAGGAAAATGTAGATTGGTGCCGGCAATATCATTAAATGGAAGGCCAGTGACCCTTTCGGTATAGTCTATTATACTTTATCTAATAGGGGATAAATGACTCTGGTTGGCAAATAGATTAAAAAAAAAAAAAAAGAGAGGGAGACAAAAAAAGAAAAAAATACTCAACTAAACCCACTACCCCTCCCGACTTTTCTCTTAGAGCTCAGCCATATGAACAGGTATATACTGAGGAGGTAATCATGCACAAGCCAGCTGGTATTTTTCTAGCAGAGAAATTACTTTAAAACCAACTAAACAACAACAAACTCCCAAACAACCTCAAACCAGCCCCCAGGCCCACTCTGTTTAGACTAGTTTTGACTGCTTGGGAGTGGGAAAAACATGCAGAGCCAGCCTGTGATTGTTCCTAGTGCATGCTGTCAAAAGCAGCGTTCCAAAGGGCCATAACATGGATCTGATTTTGGCTCGTGAAGTGAAAAATCATAGTTTTGAAAGTAGGAGGTAGAGTATTTTCTGAAGATAGCAGGTTTTTGACAACTGTTATGCTTTGTTCTTACATACATTCAATTTTTTAAGAGTGGATAAGAATTTGTGGGTTATACCCCAAGACACTGAAGACTTCCTCTGCAGAAGAGGCAGCAACCCAGTTTTCTTTATACCACTCCACTAATTCACCTCGACCTTAATGGGCAGACTGAAGACTTGAAGAGTTAAAAACTCACAGCCATAAGCCTCAAGAAGTTCTAGTGAAAATGAAAGTATGTGCACAAACCCTCATGTTCTGCTCTCCATAGTGCACTGCACTGTACGTAACTGGAAGCAGCTCCAACCACCCCAGAGGTGAAATGTGGAGACCTGTGACTGGAAATGATTGCATTTTCTGTGCCTACTGTGTGGTGGGCTGGGTGTTTGATTATTTCTTTTGTCCAGCAGGGGAATATCTAGCAGATGTTGGGAATGGCTGTACTTTACTTCCTAAAGGCTGTGTTAGATTACCAGACATTTATGTACATGTCCGGCCTGGTGAGGTGAGAGCCCACCCACCACAACTGTGGGCCTGCCCACCTTCAGAAGATGGAATGCCTTTGCCCACCCTTCTGCCTTCAGGAAGTCTGATGGTATTTTTATGCTGGGCAAGGGCTGATCAGAGTAATTTTCAGGCTTTGCTCTGTTTGCTTCTGAAGAAATATATCACAGGCTGTTTGTCACTGAGTGACATCTTCCTGGTGGCCTCAGTAAAGAGGAAAAGGGTTTAACAGGACAAGGGAACTTGCAGATTGCATCAGTAGAAGGTTTTTGAGGGAGAACTGTCTGGACATGATGGTGTGGAGGTTGTGGTCAGGGGCAGGACTTCAGTCTTCTCAAGAAGCTGTTGATCTGATTTCACTACTGTTAAAATCTGGGCAGCATTTAAGTAAAACATTTTAGTAAAATATAATACATAAAAACTTGCATCATATACTGTATAATATCTCCCACAGTATTACTTTCTATAATAATGTTGTGGAAGTCTTTGTAAGGATGCGTGCTACAGTTCAAGATCTCATACCTAAAATTTCGTTTCTTATTAGGTGTTTTTGGAAAGGATTGATTTGATTTCCTGGTTGTGCTTTTCCATGCATTTAATTTCTGTACGTAGAGCTCTTGTCTGCTTCTGGAATCGTGCCCTTGCAGTCCTCCTAAATAATGATACCCAACTCATGTTGCTGTAGAAACAAAAACATTGTAGGTCGTGTTATGGAAATAGAGAGAAAGTCAAAGAAATAGCTTAAAAGTATACATTTTCTTAGGTACATCCTATGGAAACTACAGTTAATATGAGAGTGAATGTAACTGCAGAGTAGGATCGAGGTTTCTTCACATGGCAACAGGCCCCTATTTTTACTAGTTCTGTCACTCCACTCAGAAGTGTAGCCAAGAACCACAATTTCAGAACGCTGTTAATGTTTGGGGATTGCCTCATTAACTTGTCAATGATCAGTTGAATTAGGTGGTATTTTACCTTTAGAAATGCATTTTTATTTTTACTTTAACAAAATAATTAAGCTTTGCTTATTCCAGGTAGATCCGCCTCTTTTTTTTTTAAGGGTTTTTCATACAGATGTCTCTAGCTCTGTTCCTGAAAAAAATAATCTTCCTCTACATTGCAAAGTTTGTAGCCAGATTTTAGCCTCAGTTTTGCTTTTCCTTTTCTAACAGTCATAAAACAACCCTTTTGAAGTGTGCTTTACACCAGCTGGATAGTTTTATGTAGATAAAATTAACTAGTAGAAAATGCTTTAGTCTGTTATATGGGAATAAACTGGGGGTCACAGTGTTGTTAACTAACCTGAATCCAGATGAGATTTTAACTCATGTTATTGCTACTGTTATTGATACATATTTTTGTTTTATCTGTGGCTGCCTAGACATGGCTGTGAAAGATAACTAAGTACAGAGAAATAGCAAGTTTCATAGAAAAGCACAAGTTTGGTAAAGACGAGTTGGTTAAGGGTGGAGAGGTTAGGGACAAGACAAGCAAGCACCATTGATGAAAGTTAGGAGCAGAAATCACAAGCATGAGCAAAATGAATATTACCTCTGCCTTATATTCTTCTGATATAAAGTCAGGGAGCAGCACTGTGCCTTGGTTCCAGGTTGCTGGGAAAGATAAAAACATAATAGGGAATATTCTGTAAACCAATGTTACAGGTCTGATCATCCTGTAACCTGCATTCGTTGTCCTGAGATCTCACCCTAAGCAGGAATTAATTGAGTGGTGCTTTTCTCAGCTCCTGGTGCATGTCTGCTGTATTAATAGTGTGTAGGTTAGGGAAGGAAGACGAAGGACAAATTCTGTATGATGCTCTTTAGTTGATGAATGATAACCAAGTAAGAAGAGTTAAGCAATTGATATTTTTTAGTTCTTTGTGATGCTGGTAACTGGGTAGTCTGATAGGTCCTGCAGATCTTGACTTATCTTTGTACAGGGAAGTTTTGATAACTTATCCTCGCTGAAGACTGAATTTCCCCCCTGTTCCCCCCACCTTTTTTTTCAACACAGATTTATTTGAAAAACCCATAGAGATATTCATTTTTCTAAGAGCAGAAATTCACTATTGAGGAAATTTCTGTACAAGATATAGAGAACACATTTCTGTTTGTTCATCTGATTGCTCAAAAAAATAGGAAATTGAGCTTTATCTTCAGAATGTTTGCCAGCATTCAGAACTTAGTATGAACCAGGGATGGTTGTCTCTTGAAACCTCATGAACCAGTCTGCTCTTGGTGGTGTCTTATGTGCTGCTGCTTTTCATGCAGCTCTCTGAGCTGTGGAGCTGGCAAAGTAATTCCATCAAGTAAAACCTGTAGGAAAAAGTGTCTGGTTTTATATGCTGAAGGTACAGATTTCAAAGTATTGGTTGTGTGTGAGTTTTGTAGTTTAAAAATAAAAGAAATTCCTATTTATTTTATTCATACATATATTTCATACTACAAACTATTTGTTTTGGTTAGACTAGGTTGATAATAACAGCTTAGGGATGCAAAAACTGACTGAAAGGATGGCCACTTCACACAGGAGATAAACTTTGGCTTGCATTAACTCGATGTGTCACGTCACAAGTGTGGTTTCAGATTTGCTTATGTAGCTGTGTTCCTGTGATCCTGCAAAATAACAGTAGTGCTAGAGACTTTTTGTTTTCAAGTCACTGCTTTGATGTCCACCTTGAGTCACGTAAGACTCATTTTGCTACTTTTGCAACCAGGTAGACTGAGGTACAAAGCTGGTAATGGGGATCCAATGGCCAGGCAGGGACACCCAGGTCCCACAGCCCAGCTGTGCTGTTTCATGCAACAGTGGATGCAGGGGACTCCCACCTCGTGTATCCCATACACGTACACTTTGTGCCACAAAATGCTTTTCCCTTCTCTGCGGAAGAAAGGCTTGGAGTACCACAGCACCAGCCACAACTGTGGCAGCTGCCCAGAGAGATCTGGGGTACATCACTCTCCTCAGCTGTGGAGGAGCAGGTGGGGTTTGGGAAGTCATTGTAGTTCTGAGCTCTGTCATACCTAGGGGAGATACCACTCTTACCCGTGCAGGAGCTCGGGTGCAGCTCGAGAACCTCGAGGCAGTGTTTTACTCACGGAGCAAATGTGTGAGTAACCCTCCTACTCACAGGGTGTCAGCTGGGAGCAGAGGCAAATGCAGAAGACCTCTCACTGCCAGTGCTGTACTCGCACCGCTAACCATGCACACAAGTTAGGTTGGGGATGTAAAAACAGTGAGTGTAGGTGAGCTGTTTAAACATTCAAGAGAAACAGGAATATGTAGTCATATCTTTCTCCTAGTTCAAATCTCTGTATTGATTTATCGTGATGAGAGGTGCCACTTTAGTTCTAATAATGTCTACTTTTTTTTTGCTATTACGTATTTCTATGGCAGCTTTTTTGTGTGATATATTTTGGGTCACACATTAATTTACACCAGCCTCTGTTCTGCAAAAAAGAGTTCATGAACTAAATGAAAAGGAATGGGGAGGGGGATGTCTAGCAGAGCCCAGGCTTTTGTTTCATGTTTTGGATGTATTTTCTTTTTAAAATAAAATTGTTGATATGCATTTGCTTTTATTTTTCTAGCCTTCCTCTTGCTGATGACCGGGTTCCTGTTTGATCCTGTTTACAAGCTTTCGAAGATTGAAAATAACCCCAACTCCTCTGCATTGGGTAGGAAAACAAAGCCATATAAACACATACTGCAATTACTCTGGAGGGTGGCAATATGGAAGAGTGTGGTATGAAGGAAGAGCTTATGGAGAAAAAGGGGAAGGTTACTAGGTTACCACAAGAGACATTAGTGTACACAATTTTTCTCACCCACTCTTTTGGACCAGGAGGAGGGGGAGGAGTGGGTGTATCAGCAAGTAAATAAGTGTTCTCCAGTGTGTGTATTCCCAGTCTAAATGATTTGACTTTGTACTTCCTGTTACTCATTCAAACTGCTTTGCAGTTCTATTTCAGTCTATTCAAAACACCAAATAAGGTAGCTTTAGAAGATTTTTGGGTCGTTTGGTTTGTTTGGAGTTTGTTTGTTTGTTTTTCCTTTAAAATTTACTGACAAGACAAAGAATATTCCCTAAATTACTATAAACTTGTGGATATATATGCAATATTTTAGTAGTGTTGATGTGTAAGTATCTATACCCCAACTACTGAATTTTTACAAATATTTTATAAAATGACGTGTCTTGCAGTTAGAGGGAGTAGATGGGGAACAATCTGGTTAAATGTTGTTGTCCTGACAGGAGACTCAGACATAGACAATGGCAATCTCACAGTTGTGGTGTCTTCTTGATCCTGTAGTTTTTGTGCTTAACCTGACTACCATGAATAATAAACATTTGCAGACCTAAGATTTGAAATACAAGCACCTGCTTTTAGTAGCATTGATTTTCTCTTTTTATGGTGGACTCTAGGGTGCTGAGTTTGTCCTAGGCTTAGGTGTCACCCCGCTTGAAGAGGTTGCCATCATAATGGTTTCTTGTATAATTAGTACCTCTACAAGGAGTGCAGACATGGTGACAGGTCCAGTTTTCGTGGGTGGAAATAAGGAAAAGGTGTGGAAGGCAGTAGAAAGCCAGTCATGCAACTGAGAATTTAGGGCCAACTTGAGATGAAACCCTGAGACAGCCTTCTTGAATTCAGTATGACTCTGTCCACATGTAAAGGGGAAAAAAATTCGACTTAAATTTGAATGCAGGATTATGTGACTTATTGATAATATTCTGGTGTAAATCAATGCTTTAATGCTTTGTAGTGAGGCCTTAGATACGCATACGGGATGACAGTCTAAATCATATTGTTTTAACATGACTGATTCAGATACAAGTAAGTTTTATGATTCACTTTCCTCTTTATAAATGCCAGAAGTAAGTTATGACATTCTCATATTTTCCTCTTCTAAATAAGCTTATCAAAGAAGAAATCACTAATTTACCTGGCAAGGCTCAATAATCAAGGAAGTAAAACTTCTACTTTAGAGAGAAAAAAAAAATCCTTTGAGTTGCTGGATGATTTTTACATAATAAAAGCTTACCATGTACTGAGCAACAGCTTTATCTTTTTAAAATATTATTTTTTAAGGCTTTCATTCTGAGAGGGGTCACTAGCCTTTGAGAATTGAGCCACTTTGTTGACAAATCTGTCCTGTAAATTGAACAGCATTAATTAGAAGTTTATGCTGCAGATTCTTACTTTTTAATGTGGGTGGTGGTACCAACGAAAATGTCTAATGAATTTGAAGATGATTTTAAAAGGTCTGCCACCTGTAGATAAAAATGTGCATTACTACACATGGTAATTATCAAGACAGAGGGCCTTGACATGATCCATTGACCTTTTGAAATCAAAACACTTACTGTAAAGTAAAAAAAGGCACTGATTTCTCCATCTCTGTTAACATAAGACGTCTGTATATTCAGCTCTATTGATATACTGTAATGTATCTAGGGGAAAAAAAAGATACTTTGAATTATGTTAGACCCAAGTTTTCCATCGTTTCCTCTACAGATTTACAAAGCTCTCACTATTTTTGTATGTGTTGAGGGATATTTTCTTTTTTAATGTAATGAAGTAGATTACTAAAAATATTCAGGTGTCTGAGACAGCAGCAAAACATCTCTGAGCCACCCTACAAAAATAAACTAGATTTGTGTGTGCAGGATGAAAAAGAAAGTATACAGGAACAGATTTCAGCTTCAGGCTTTTCTTTTCAGGGGCACTTGCAATAAGGGAGGGGAGCAATAACCCAGCAACTATCATTGTAAAAATTATGAAAAGCACTTTGATGGTCCTTTTTAAAGTCAGTTCACTAAACAGGGGTCAAATCAAAAGCCTGAAAGGCAACTTGTAGTTTGCTATTAACAACCTCAGCCCCTTGCTGCTATTTGTAGTTGAGAATGAGTGCTTCTGCATACAGTAATGGTGAGAAAAACTAAAGGGAAATAAAGGACGCCACTGAAAGATTTTCTGTTTTCATATGAGTACTTGGAACACCAAGCAAGCGAAGGAACAGCAATTTTAGCTAAGCTAATGTAATAGAAGACCATTGCACCCAAACTGTCTCAGCAGAACTTCCTGCATAATTAGATTGTAAATCTTCTCAACTGAGGAAGTTTTGCCCAGGGTCAGATTGTCTAAGTAATAATCCATTCTACATAAATTAGAAGATTTGAACTGCTGGGATACATTATTACATTAGTTTTGTTTTTTATTCCTAATATAACTAAGGAGAACAAATGCAACAATTCTTTTTCTTTTCTTCTTTTTAATTATGTTATGTCTCTTTAGCTTTCGATTACCTCAGAAGGCCTTTCCTGTAGGTTTGGGGTTTTTCCTGAGCAATGATGATGAAGTTGTCATCTAGGCAAATTAATACATTTTTAATATACTTCAGAAAGCGGTACCATAGAATTCTTTGGCCACCAGATTCTGTGATATCACTTCCTCAGTGAAGTATTTAGCCAGAGATGCTGCTGCTCTTTCTGTGCTGCTAAAGTTTAATCTCCCACTACAACCCCCTTGTTCTGCAAAGAGTAGAATTGCCATCTTCAGGGTAAGAATTCATGGGTGAAAATGTACTAATAACTCATTTACAACAAGCAGGTTTCTAAGTTATTAGCTCAGATATTTTCTTTGAGAAAAGGAAGATTATGGGTACTTCATATGCTATATGTAAAAGTGATGGGAGAGGTCCTGAAGTTCTTATTCAGGCAAAAATTGCCATTGAAATTTTGCAGTTTGATCTGCTTGAAGGAAGCAGAGTTTGCAATGTTAGCACAGATTAATTTATATGGACTTGCCAGGGTGTGTTTGATGGGGTTTTATGGTGTTTTTTGTTTCTACATCTGACTTTCACTATGACCTGGAGAACTAGTCAACTGTTCAGGAGAGCTTTTTGGAAATAAAATAGCCTTTGGGCTTGGCTCTCAGGGTGTCTGTGTGGAGTCCACCAATACTAAACACCAAAGAGAGGAGATGAGGAAGGGCTTGTGGAAGTGCTCCCAGTTCCTGGGGCTGCTTTGGTGAGACCCAACTCTGTGGTCTCCATTAGATCCATGTCAGAGAGCTGGACCTACACGGTGGTAGTAACTGGTGGCACGATGGCAAAGCCAGCTTAATCTAGGTCTGTGATGGGTTGTTATCTTGTTGTTTGTTGTTGTATGTGTGTTGAGAGAAATGCAGTAAGAGGAAAAGGCTGGTTTCTGTCATTAATGATGTTTTTAAATATCTCTGTTCTTACTGAAAATTCATGTTGCATAATGATAATTTAAAAAAAAAAACAACAAGGGAACTATCTGGGGTTGGAGGAACTAAATTCATTTCCTATCTAATTCCTATATTCAAGGATAGGAAAAAAAAAAGATAGAATAGATTATTCTGTGTTTTCCAATACAGGGAGTATTTTGATTACCGGATACTGGTTCTGTGAGCTCAGCTGCCTGGTGTGTCTGGGGTCAGCCTGCTCTGCAGAGTGCTGGCAGCTGAAGGCAAAGCATATGTTTGGATGGAAATGGCAAGTGCCCTCAAAAGTCTTGGAAGTGGGGATGTTCCCAGACTGAGGGGTGTCTGGTCACCCTTCCCTCAACTGTTGCACAAGCAGCACACTTCAATATACTTTTTTATTTTCCTCTACTGTTGTGAGACACACATGGATGTGGAAGAAAAAAGAATAGTACTTCAGAAGACACGGAGGAAAGAATGAAGATTGGTGAAAGCCCTTAGAAACTGTTTTTCTGGGGAAACACCAAATCCTTCAGGTGCTCTTGGAAACATACAAGACCACTGGAAGTCAGTAGATAAACCATTATTTTTTTTGCTTCTACTTAAAATCCAAACTTTCTCTCATTGCTGCCATTACAATCCTTATAAAATTACTTTTTCATAATTAAAATTTCCATTATTATTGTCATTATTTAACAGCAAGCAGCTGTGCTGTGTTGTTTGGGTTTTTTTCTCAGGAGCATCAGATATAAAGAAAATCAGAAATCAGACCTCAAGACTACTTTTGAGGCAGAAATAATCCAACCATTATTTCTGGTGTAAAAGGTTTGTGAATAGCATCATTTGCCTAGAAGCTGTTTTCCAACCTAATAACTCCTGGAATAATGACCTAAAACTGTTTCCAAGAGGATTAAGGCCCATATAACTATTAGGAAGTATAAGTTTCTGTAAAAGCTTCTTTCTGATTGGTAGAGAGGTGAGTTCTGATTTAGGTTAAAGCTGCTTGCTTAGGAGAATCAGTTTCAATCTCTCTGAAGTCAAAATGTTGAAGTAATCCTCTGAAAAAGGATTGTCTGAGGTTTTGGTGTTGGTTTTTTTCCCTTTTATATATGTGTATATATATTGTGTATGTGTGTAGATATTACTTATTGCCATAATGATCTGAAGGATGGTCATTTAACTGGGTTTTCAATCTGCTTGGGAGGGGTTTTTTTTAATCTTCTGCTTTAGTGTGCCTTGGGCAGAAGCTGTTCAAAATGGGCTGAGATTGCAGCTGAACACTTGGCTTGTTGGTTAATCATCACTTGAAAACTCTTCATTGGAGAGACCGCAGAGCAGAGAATTTATTATCTCTGATGATATTGGTGTGTTTTTAAGGTTGTGCACATGTTGTATATGCTTTGCTCTTGTTAATTGTTTAACTAGTGTGATCTGCAAGGGGGAGGGTGATTTGGGAATATCCAGTGTACAGGGGTCAGGCATTATGCATTAGAGGAATGCATGGATTTGCAGCTGAATCTGATAAAGAGCTGCTCACTGAATTGCATTTTTACATTGGCAAAACTTCCCAAATGTGCATCAAAACACACTAGTGACAGAAATTCACTGCAGAAAGCAGGTGAATTCACGCTGAAATGGCTGTTAACCACCTATTGGTTTTCACCTTCTTGAATTAAATCGAGCTAATGCTGTAATTCTGGCTGAATCCCCGAAATGTCTCAACAGATCACACTGAAGACCTGGAATCATCAGTGAGTTCAGCCAGCTTTATCCTAGGGTGCCTTCCTTGCCAGCAACCAAGATTGATTTACATCTGTCCCAAGAGCATACTCATGTAAGAAGGTGAAATAAACAGCTGGCATTAGCAAAATAAAATAGAATTGTTTTATTTACAGGAGGAATTAGTATCACTGGCCACTCAGAAATCTGTAACAGGCGTACAGTATATTAATTCTAACCCTTGGAGAAGTTTGCAATTTGAAGGTGATTTAGCAGAGTTCCTCACTAATAAGGTAACAAACAGATTTGGCTGTTAGCTCAGTTGTTATACAAGACAGAGCCACTTCTGTGGGACAATGAAATCCATCTTTAAAAAATGCAGAAGGAATGTAATCAGTGATGGTACTTAATATGCAGCTGAACTTGGCCCTGTTTTGGAAAAATCTCTCTTAATTTTTACAGTGGTTGACAATAGAGAAAAGCAAGTAAGTGTTTGCTGATCAAATCTATGGCCAAATTCTTATTTTGATTCAGAATGCACAGTGCCAAAAATCTGATGCATATGCTTATGAAAGATTTTTCTGGTTCTATATGTACTATAAATACATTCCACATGGCTTTTTACAAAGCTCTCTGTTATTTCAGTAAGTCACAAGCTACTAAGCCAGATCCAAAGAAGGTGAAGCTCTGAATAAAGTTCTTTAACATTTTATGACTTTGAAACCCTGTTTTAAAGCATATTTGCTTCATTAATTTGTGGCTTTGATCTCAGTTGGGTAAGCATTGAAAAGATAGGCAAAATTTAATGGGTAAAAACTACCTTTTCACAAAGGTCTCTTGTTACCATTAAGCCAACAGACTGAAGAAAGTTCCTTTTCATTTTCAGTAGTCTAGGGTTTGGGTTTAAACCAGGAATATGTAGTTTTACTTAAATAATTCAAGGAATGCCGTTGCTGAAGATGGTATTTGGTGTGACGAGGTTTGCAAAGCTGCTTGCCTTGCGTGAATAGGAATCTTTCCTGGGATTTTTAGAGGGGGGGGAAAAAGAAGTATATCTGTGCTGTACCTACTCCCAGCTGTGTGACTGAGAGCATGGTTGTGCAACATGGTCTTTCCTAGCCCTCAGGCAGGTCTGTCTGGACTAGGAGCTCCTGGGAGTGGCCCCAGGCATTGGTAAAATGAAGTCTGGCTTCTGCCTTGCTGGTTTTTCATTTTTATTTTATTTATTTTTTTATTTTTAATAAGGCCCTTGAATTCCAGCATTGTAACAAAAATTATGGACTAACTGTAGAGGGAAACCATGGAGTTTGCTGAACCTGAGCAGTAAATTCTGAGTAGAACTGCAGAGATGTTTTTCCCATTGCAGCAACAGGTTGCTCTAGTTCCTCCCTGTTTGATTTTTTCCCAAGCTACCATTTTTATAGTCAGGTACCAGAGTAAAATGAAATTGGTGGAGCTCTTTTCTTCCCTTTCTTCCACCTACCCCCAGAAGCAGCTTGATATTTCCAATGGAAAGTCTGGTTTTGTACCCGAGATTGGTGATACAAATACAATAGCAACCCATTTGCTTGCCTGGTATTTTGTTCATGAGCTTCCTAATCGTGCCTTCTTATTGCACCTTTACCACATGCCTGAGGCTTTATGCTTTCTAGCATTGCAACCCTGGAAGAGTAAAAAGAGTCCACTCCCTGCAACGTGTCCTCTCTGCAGCCACCAAATAGATGCCAAGCATAAGACAGATTGTGGTTGTGGCTTATGCCTGTGTAACAGCAGTGGATGTGACTGGGTTTGGGAATTGAGAGTTCTGGGAGTGCATATGTGGTCATGGGAAGATTTTTGTGTGGGGACAGTGCTAGCAAAGTTGAGCTTTGACATCTCACGTTGATTTCTCACCATGGTCTCAACAAATGCTCTGCATCCCTTTCCTCAGGAGAGGCGGGGGAAGAGAGAGAAAATCCTGCAGCTGCTTTTTAGTCAGCCTCTGTAAACTTAGATGGAAGAGGGAAAAGGTGAAGATAATTTTATAAACCTGATGTTTCTTGCCTTCTTCTAAGAGCTGGGCATAAGATAATGCCTTGACTCGCATCTGGGGAGTGCTAAGGCCCCACCCTCAGAAAATTAGGCTTCCTTGCAGCATCTCAAGTGGGGTGCCCAAAGGTGAAGCACCTGAAGCCTCCAGCTGTTTGAGTCACTGAATGGGAGCCCTAGTGAGGAAAAAGGGGAGTGGGGGATTCAGAGACTGGAACTTGTAAGATGGGAGAGCCATCAGCTTCTGGTTTCTACACTTTGAAAGGGTTAATGCTGAGGTGCTCTATTGTATTAATGATGGTTGTCTCTTCACAGAGCCCGTTGGGCTCTTTCAGGGGCCTCTCCAAACAATGAGTGCAGTGAGGCTGTTCTGTCTAATTACTCCAAGACAGGGATGCTAAAGAGGAATTAATGACAGTTGACAAGTGCAATTAATAATTATAGCAAAGCTGGGAGTCATGCAGCAGGCAGATGACAATAACAGGGTAACTGTACATGACAGCTTTCATCCGTTCCCCCCCAGCCCTGCCCCGCCTGCTTCTTCTTTCTTTTGCCCTTTAATCTGAGCTGCTGCCTGCAACCGGGACAGGCCCTGTGCGGACAAGGAAGAAGAAAGCTCCGAGACCTAGTCCCTTAAATTTGTCCAATTTCTAACTTGCCCCCCAGCCCCAGTCTCTCCTTCCTAAAGAAAAATAAATTAAAAAAATAAGGAAATTACCAACAGCACCAACTTAGCAGCACAGGCTTCTGTTTGCTTTCACGGTCAGGTGTTGACAAGACTGCTTAAAATTCATGTTGGGAGATTGGAAGGAGAAGGGGACAGGGAAAGGCAGCAGCAAGCTGGAGTTGAAGTGGGATTTCCATATCAAAGGCCAGGCCTTTGGCTCTGAATGGTAATTAAAGTACCCAGATTTCATCTCCTTGGTCAGCTCATGAAAAGGAAAAAAAAATTAGAGAGAGGATTTTTTCACTCCCTTTAGACTACAGTACAGCAAGCAGTAAATTAAATGAAAGTTGAGCTAAAAGGTGCCTAACGCTTCAATCTTTTGCATCTAATAGAATCTATGATGTTTTTAAAGCATTTATTCAGTTCACATCTTCATCTTGCTGTGATTATAAAGGATATCATGTCTGCTTACATTTATTGGGCACACATCTTGGCCTTCCCAGGGTTGTAAAAGGATTTCACTTTGCATTATGTTGCTGTTGTGTTACGGCCTTTCGGCTTTAAAAAAAAAAAATTAAAAAAGGGAGGGTGGGGAGCGTGGAAAAGAAAGGAAAAAAAGGCGCATTTCTATGTAATTTTTAGCTGGTCATTGCAGGAACCACTAACAGTGAGAACCAAATAAATGCAAATTTAATGAGGCATGGGGAGCTAGTAATGACATACAGCAGCCTCTCACCTTGAGGTTGTTGGTTCAGACCAAGACCGTGGCACTATCGAAAGTGGCCACAAACCAGCAGTCATGTGATAGTGCACGTGCAATGTTTTCACTTGAGTCCAGTTCCTAGTGGATACACAGTGGTGAAATGGAAGCCCTGCTTGCATTTGCTCAAGTCCCTCTTCAGGGCCGAGGACTGTAGGACTGTGTCGTCTCTGGGTTTCCTGCCCGTGGCATGGGTTGTCGTGTTCCGAGGGTTATGCTGTAATGTGTAACATCCTGCCCTGAGCTCCCTCCTTGGCTGTCTTGATTGCAGGTCTCCTGTAGACATGCAGTCACTCCACAGCTTGGGCTCCCAACTCTGAGTTTGCACCTCAGTAAATCCATGATTGCAACCCTGTTTGGCTGAATGCCCTGAGCAAAATAGAAGTTTAGCTCTTTTCAGGTCTGCGTCATAGCTATGAAAGACCAAAATCTTATTCAGGGCCAAAATGTGTATAATTAAAGGTAACCAGGCTGGGTCAGAACCTGCTACAGGTCACTGAAAATCTCTCTCCTGACCCCACTGAATGTTCCGTCAGCAACTTGAGCTGAAAACCTGAAGTTGAGCTTGTTTTCTGCATTTTCCTATAGTTATATCTCCACTATAGCAAATGTGTGTCTTCTGACGTAACCATTTTGATGTGAGTCACTAAAGGTGTGGGCAGTGCTAGTGGTGTCCAGTTTCTGTTAGTGCAGCTGCTGTGATGGAAGGGGTAAAAACAGGTCCTTGGAAAAAAAGCATGGAACAGTAAAGATTAAAATGTAAAAAGGAAAGGAGGGAGGGAAACAAGGCAAATTATTGTTGCTGTGGCAAAGAGCAGGAACTCAGAAATAAGCCAAACTAAGTACTCGCTGAATACAGAGCCATCCTGAACTTCAGTGTCTTGCAAATCTAGGCTTGTATTCTAAAGGTTGAGGTTATTTTTCTTCCTTCCCACTTTTTTCCTCTTTCTCTTCCTTTCTTGCTCTTTTACTTCTGCCTTTCTTGCTCTTGTCTTCCTCTCCAAGGTGTGCTCTCCTCCCTGCCTGGCCCCAGCTCAAGTGCATCATTTTCTGCTATTGTGTTTAAAAAAACTCTGCTGCAGGGGCTCTGAAATGAATAAAAATGTAATCCTCAATGTGCCCATTGTGCACTCTCATTTGTTTTTGCTGTATCGATTTATCAGCGGAGGGAAATTACTCGCTGGAAGAGAGGATGCCAGTCAGAATGACATTTATTTCATAGTACAAGGAGGCTCTCCAGCGTGTTTCCATGTAACCCAGATATTGGAGCTGTAAAAGGGCTTGTAACAAGGTTTAGTGCTATGATTAGATCGTGTGGAGCACCTTGCTTTCATAACAAGCGCTTGGCGGGAGCCAAGGCCTCAGGTTATGGTCAACTTTTTTTTATTTCCTCTTACCTTAACACAGAGTATTTAGCTTGCACCTCAGAATACTCCTGTGTTCAGAACTCAACCACGCCAACTTGTGAAAATCTTACTTAGTATTATTTATAAGGGTTTTGAGCTCTCATGTCCCTGAGTTAAAAAGGGAAAAAAGATAAAATATTTACTTTTGTGATTCTGTATGTTTCTAGTGAAATAACCCTGTGATTTTAATTCATCAAAGCAAATCTTTTCCTCCAGTGACTGTAAGCTATGGTTGCTCAAGGCAAACAATTACCTGTAAAAATGGAGCGTATTCTTTACCCAAAAGCTGTAATAGGTATATATGAGTTGCAAATAAGGGTGAGACTCAGGAGGCTGAATCCTGGTCCTAGCGTTTTGTTTGGCTGCTGCTGCTGGATGGCTTGTGCTGAGGGCTTTGCTGTGCTGATTCATGTCTGGGGTCTGTTTAGCTCAGCAGCCTCTTTTCAACAGCATCAAAGGTCAAGTGGTTCAAAGAAAGGATTCACAAATTCCAGAATGGGTCTTGCTCCGTGGCACTGCCTTTTAGCAGATGGATGTTGGCTTATTTCCACACAGTGTTTTATGTACCTTTTGAAATTGTCCTGTTAGGATGCGTTCTTAAAACTCTTTAAAAGACCTAAGTATGTCAAAACCTGTGTTTGGAAATAAACTGGATTGTCAATCTCTTTCATTCTAACATGGGTATTGATATCTTCATTAATTTCCTGTGACTTTATTTATTGTCATAGATGTGGTACTGCTGCTAACTTCTATACATTTCTAGTGGGCCATCTCTGACTCACCTGGTCATGAGCTTCATTGTTATCATATAATAGGGAGCTTTGGAGATGAAACCTGCCCTGTAAGCTGGGAAGTGATGTTGCTGCTGTCCATTACAGGAACGTAGGCAAAGAGGCAGTAGGAGGTATGGGAAGTTATGTCTATGCTGAAGATTGCTTGATGCTTTCCATTCTAAAACTCTCTGTTCAGCTGTTCATATCTTTGCCAAATGATTTCAGCTTTGGCTGATATTTTCCATTTTGGGTGTTTGCCTCAGACATTTAAAAAAAAAATTAAAATAATTTTTCAGCCAAAATGGCTCAGCTGTCCCCAAGCTGAGAGAAAAAATAAGTTGTTTTGCCTTTATTAAAAATATTCTCAGTTTCTCAATGGAAAGCCCAGCTCCCAAGTTACAAGCCTCTGCAATGCTAAATTTTGTGTATGAAGTAGTAACTTTATTGAGTGATAGAATTAACCAGGTTTACCTGACCTGTGGAGTGTTTTGCCATACTCTGAATGTCTCTGTTGCCTTTCTCTTTGTGTTGGCAGCTGGGGAGTAATGGTTAAGGTGAGCTTAGCTGGAATTACTCAGCCCATCTGCCTCTATCTCTCTCTTTGTTTTAAACAGAGGATAATGCTGTTGATACAACTGCAATAAGAGCTCAGGATGTGTTCAAGCCACAGAATGAGCTGAGGGCTTTGCTAGCTAGGCCTGACCTAAACTGAACTGTTTCTTTCTAGTCTAGATGATGTGTTATTTTCCTCCTGAAGCTCAGGTCAGAGAGAGCAAAGGAGAAAGAGTAGTACTGAACTGTGAGAGAGAAATAAAATCAAACAAGTGTCTGGCAGAGGACAGCACTACTGCTTTTGGTAAAGGTGGGAGCATGCACACAGATCGGTCTGATGGAACTTGCTGCAGCAGCAGGAGCGTGGCTCTTCCCTGCAGTGACAGGCACCTCTTATTTCCTTCAGACGTCCTCTTCCATGGGCAGGCATTGAAGCTTTCAGGAGAGAATAAATGACAGGTTTCCTTTTTCTGCCTTGCTGAGATAACAAATGGCCAATGCGAGGAGATAGGTGTGTTCATATGGGGAGAAAGAATTGAAGCCTGAATACATGGACCTGAGGAAAGGAGGTCTCAGCACACCGAAGACTGAAGACGTGAGATGGGCTAAGGTAGCTAGAAAATCATCTAGGCAACTATGATAGTGTGAGTTCTTGAAGTTTTAGGAATTACCTGTTCTGTCAATACGTTGGATGATGGGAAGGTTGATTGATACTTTAACTTCTTCCCCCTTCTGCATACCCAAGTGGCTAGATTTGGAATGAAATATGGATTCTAATAGAAGATAAATGGAAAAAAACAAAGTTTAAGTGGTGTTGTTATCTTAAAATAAATGTTTCAGTACCATACAGGCTAAAGCTATTTAAGCATATGGAAATGTATGTGAAATCAATATACTACTATGTCACTTTTTGCGTCAGAATCGGCGTGTGTCTGTGCTGACAAAATGGCATGTATTACCTTTCCCCATCTGTTCAAAGCACATTTAGTAGTGCCTTGAAAAGCTTTTGCAAGTCATGGCATAAATACACAACTGGATGGTGCAGTGTAGATAGAGCAGCAATCTAGTGAAGC
This sequence comes from Campylorhamphus procurvoides, assembly GCA_013396655.1. Classification (NCBI taxonomy): domain Eukaryota; kingdom Metazoa; phylum Chordata; class Aves; order Passeriformes; family Dendrocolaptidae; genus Campylorhamphus; species Campylorhamphus procurvoides. The sequence continues at coordinate 405,022 of WBMV01004568.1, forward strand.
CTCCTTAAAACGGAAATTATTCTAATCCCTTTTAGGCAAGAAATTAATTTTCGACAAAAAATGGTGCTAGTATAAAAGTATAGTAGCATTTACCAGTCATATACACATTCAACATTTCTCCCCAACACTATATCAGAAAATAGCTTTCAATGTGGAGAAAATGCAAAATCAATTAGTTCAGTTAAATTGATTCCAGATTTCATTGTTGTTTTTTAACAAACATCTTTCAGGCCATCTCCAAACCTTGCATGGAAATTTAGTTAGAAGTTTCTTCCCACTTGCATAGTCCAGCCTAGAGGAGCTGAAAATTTGCAGAGATCACCAGTAAAATAGTACCATTATGTCCCATGAAGTAGTACTTAAGTAGTTCTTCAAATGTTATTTTCTTTGTAATTGTTGAATTTGCACTGGCTTTTTAGCAGAGCTTCTATGATTTGTAACAAAACCACATCACTTTCATGAGTGTAGATCATCTTACAACATGAGTAGAGTTGTCCATCCATGTGACTTTAGTGATGATTTTAAATAATTTTCTTTCAAGAAGTATGTTTTGCTTATAGATATGCAAAAGTCCAAGAGGTAGCTTGCTGTCTATATCCTTTCCAAAAATACACAACTCTCCTTACATGCCCCAGGTGATTGCCATTTCTAGGGCAGAGTGGCCTCAACTTTTTAGGCACAAGCTTTCAGGACCACACAATTTGAGTTTTTCATCTGCGGTTTCTTCTTTTCTGTGTAACGTGATTATAATACCATCCATCAAGTCCTAGCTTTTCTCTAGTAAAAGTCCTAGTAAATCTTGATAAACAATAGCTGATGGTATGAGGTCATTGTGTCCATCTACATGACCAGAGGGAACTGCAGATAGGCAGAAGGAAGGGCCTGAAGTGAGAGCTGCTCACTCCTGTATGGATGGGTTGGTTGGTTAATAGACTGCAAGGCTGTAGAGGTTTTGTGGAGCAAAACCATCAGGTATTACACAGATAAATGTTTGTGGAATAACTAATTCTGTTCCTGTGCTACCTGCTCAAGGACTAGGAGAAAGTGATGGAAACATAAGGGAATAAACTATTTTTGGAAGGTTTCTCTTCAAAATCACAATGTGATTTGAGAACCTCCAAACTATTAACAGAGATGGGACCAACAGGAATCGGAAGAGTAAGTGTCTAATCCAGTCCCTCCTACAGCCTTAGAATAGACCTTGCTGATTTTCTGCATCAAAACTAATAAAATGTAAAGTTTTATAAAGGTGCAAGTTGTTAGTAGCTGTTATTGTGACTTTTATCTTCTTATTCTTTGCTTCTTATAATGTTATATTGGGAAAGTATTTGAAACAAGCCAAAAGCAGTGGAAAGACCTTCCTTCTGAAGCCAAATTAGAACCACTAGTTGGAAATGTGTGGAAATGATGTTTGTTCATCTCTTTACCGTTGCTGAATTTTGCTTTCACTTTGCAAGTGTGAACCAGCAGATTAGACACTTCCAAGGGCTCATTCACTGTGAGGTTTTGCAGGTGATTTCAGTTTAATGCAACCAGATAATTGTAGCCCTGGGGCTTGGCTAGGTTATAAAGCTGCTAATCCAGACAGTATTATCCAATCACATGTTGTGCTTGTATGAGAGACCTCTGCCATTAATGTCTCTCCCTGTGCTTGTAAGTGGTGGTTTTGGTTTGTTTCTTGTTGCAGATTTTTTGTTTGGTTTTTGTTGTTTTGGTGTTTTTGTTTGTTGTTTTTTTTTTTCTCAGCAGCCCCATAAAACTCAGACTCAGGCTAAGATTAAGCCTCCTGAACAAGTCACTAGAGTTATTCAGTACTCTGTTATATATACCCTATACATGAAATACATATACATCATAGATCATCTGGCTCACAATGCTAAAGTGTATGTTCACCTCCGCATTTAAGAGAGGGTAAGGTGGTGGGCACTGACAACTCTGAAAACTGAAGTCTATATTTAGTTCTAGGCCCACATGTAGCTGAAGCAAATGTATGGCAATGTTTTATAAGCAGTACTGTCAAGTAGTCAGAAAACACATATTTTTGTTTTTAAAAAATTTGTATATTTGTCAAAACAAACTTTTCATGGCAATACACTCGTTTGAAAGCTTTTGCACGGAGAGAAAGGCAGGTGGAATCACATGTCCGCCTGAAATGTGGCCCTTTCTCACTTGGCAACTATGTTTGCTCATCTCTAATGGAATTTACATTACTGAGTTTCAAGAAGAACAGTTCTTGCAAGTTGCTCGTTCAACTCTTTGAAGCGTTAGAGGTTGATATGGGTCATATCAAGTTGTGGATGCCCCATCCCTGCCAGTGTTCAAGGCCAGGCTGGATGGGGCTTTGGGCAACCTGCTCTGGTGGGTGGCATCCCTGCCCATGGTGGAGGGGTGGAATGAGATGGTCTTTAAGGTCCCTTCCAACCCAAGTGATTCCATGATTCTATATAAAAACTTGGATGAAAGCTCAGGCCTGTCCTTGCCTGTGCCATGGGAAAATAAATCACACTGCTCTGTTGCTGGTACCTTTGACTCAAGATAGCAAGTGGAAGGAGGGGCCTTCTTCTGAATCAGCCAGCAAAAGGTATTTCTTAGGTTTGGGTGAACTGTTGTGGCTGGAATAAATAACTTGTAAACTGGGAGTAATGGTATTAAGACTTGCATCCTAGTGACTTGTCCTGTTACAGATGGGAAGAATTCTCTATACTGCCAGTTTTATAAGGTGTCACTGCTTCCACTTACAGAGAAATGAGCATCAGGCCCAAGAGTGTGTTTTGTGACCAAATGCGTAGCCTGGTTGTGCAGGTCTATATGCTGAGGAACAAGACATTCCTCAGCTTCCTGGAGGATTTCACTGGGCTAAGGAACATGCCCTTAAGAGTAGGAATGCTGGGCCTTTTTTCTGGAAAAGCTGAGTGAACCATTGTTCTCTTCTGTATTGTGGAACTGTTGAGATATATATATAGCTGACTTTAACTCTTTATCAACAAGTGTTTGTAATAGACAAACTGGCAGAGTAAAAGGAATTGATCAGGATTAATCCATTCACACTTTTCCTCTATGGGGTAAAAGAAAAATAGCTGCCAACTAAAGTGGTGCCTCTCACTTGAGCCTGCTCTGGTGACTGTTTGACCATGCCCTGAGCTGAGTGAACTTGCTGAACTTTCACCCTTGATAAAGCATCAAGCCTGTTTTCCTTCCTCCTGCTTCCAGAATAAACTGGATCGTACAGCACCAGTTTCAAAATGGACTGCATGAGGATGCTGTTGTCTCAAAAAAATCATAATGGCAGCAGAGAGTTACTGGAGTGTAGAAGTCAAGTCATTTGGCTTTTTTGGACTACTTTATCCTGGAACTAACTGCAGGGAAGGAGGAGATACATAAAGCTGAAGGGATTGTGCAGTACTACAGTCTTTGGATATCTGTTTTGATAATTTTTTAGAGAAGGGACCTCGCAATGATTTCTCCATAAAACTTCTGTTAAATATGTTTCCTTTAAAAAAGAATTTTATTTCAGGCAGGTGTGACAAGGGCTGTAATATTCACTGTGATACAATCTGGCTCTGACTTTGCAAAGGTTTGGCAAGTTCACATGTTAGTTTGCACATCTGAATAGTCCCTCTGACTTCAGCAGGACTATTGATGTGTACAGAGCTACAGTCTTGCTGAAGTCCCTGAAGGATGCCAGCCCTGGGTTTTACACTGAGGAAGACTAATGTCATATGTGTAATTAAAAATCTTCAGGACAGGCAAATTTCTGAGCATGTGCAGTATCCTTTTAGTGAACCTCAGGATCTCAGCTGGTTTTGGTGAAAAACACAGAAAGTAATTAGCTTGTATCTTAGAGGCTAATAATAACTGAACCTTTTGGCAGATTTTGTGATGGGATGATTTCCTCTCAGTCATATAAGCCAAATGAATTAATAAAACAGATTTTAAAAAATTACTTACTTTATTGCAGTCATTTTACTGTCAGAGGTGCATAAAAGCAAAGACTTTGGAACCCGGACTCTGTTACTTTGCACTTTAGACCTTTTTGTAAGGATAATCTCATGTATTTGTGCCATGTTAGAGCAGTTTTCCCTTTGGAGCTACAATCTTGTGTGTTCTGCCTGGGATCTGAACAAATTTCATAAACTCATAAAGTGAGTCCCCTTTATTCTCTTCTTTTTATTTATATATTGGATGCAATTTTGTCTATTTCAAAAGTAAATGTCCAAAGAGATCTGCCTGGATAAACAAGATAACGGAGATTTGGTTCTACATCAGGCACCAAGGGGTGGTGATGGCTGACTCTTGAAATGGGTGATGCCTGCTTTCCCCCTAAAAACAACAGTTGTGCACTGGTTTACCACCAACTGCTTTCTTTAATGTGCTTCAACTCTGACTCAAATGTTCGGTCCCTATGCTCTCTGTCTTTGTAGTCTCACTGAGCATCACCAGAGACTCAGCGATGCAACCAGAATGGAGGAAATGATGCCTGCATACACAAAATCATCCATTGCCTGCATGGACAAGTCCAGCAGCTCTAAAGGGAAGCATCAATTTGTAAATGTAGGCACAGGAACTCTTTTTTCTGAATAGTTAATAGTAATACTAACCTGGAGCTGATGCTTAGTTCCCAGTTTTGTCACGAGCTTTCCTGACTGACCAAAGGTGAGACAAACCATGTGTGTGTCTGACTGCAAAACATAAATAGCAGCATTACCTAAAAAGAGAGCAGTGGAAAGTGGGGTATGAAGTGGTGGTGCAGTGCTTGTGGCCCATGTTGCTGTAGTGCTCATCAGGGCCCAGGACACAAATGATGTGGTCATCCATGTGGTGCCAGGGCAGGTATCTGGAACTTATTGGTAGAGGATAATGTAATCACCCATGGAAGTCATGGTGGTAGTGCCTTCCAAGTAATGAGAAACAGTCCTTGAGGGAAGAAGCAAGAGCTGCTGGCAAGGAGAAGAGTGAAAGCGCATGAGATGTTCCAGATATTGTAGTTCAGTTTAGTTAGGGTTGAGTGATACGTAGGCAATGCTGGAGAATGATGCTGGTTACGTGAAAACTCAATGACCCAGCACAGGGATGAGGTGCTTTTGGAAAAAATAAACATCACTTTCCCCTTTGAAAATATAGTTGTCTTTATAACATACCAAACCTGATATGAAATCCTCCAACTTTCATTCACTTTTTATTTTCCATCTCTAAAATTAGCTAACGCAGGATGGCACTGAGACACTAGTTATGGTACAAAAGGATGTTCCCTCATTGTCCCCTGCCCTTGTCCTGTGGTGAGTCAAGCTTGGTTCCCTGGACTGAATGTCAGGGAAGTTTCTGTGCTTCTCTGCTACATGGCCAAACATACCTGATGTTTAGTGGGTTTTTTAACTTTTGCTTTGATCTTGTTAACTGTAAGCCTAGAAGGTCCTGCCTCTTTTGCTGAACTGTGAAACACATGCTGATCCTTCTGAACAGGTAGCCTAGAAATCCAGTGTTTATGCCTCTTAGTTTTAAAATGTATAAAGTAGTATTGTTTGCTCTTACATTTGAAAAAACTGAAAAATCTACCAGCAATCTTCTGAGCAACCAGAAAATGGTCTAAATGCTTCATCCTCACCTGGGGCTCATGTTCATTTTCCCATTTCCTATCAAAAGCAGTCATGTGCAGAATACAGGCTGAAACCATTGCTGCCTAAGGCCACTGTTTAGGCCAAGAATAAATCTGGTCAGCTGCAGACTTTTAGTTTTCAGTGCAGCCTCTGTTTCTTCTGCTCCTTTTCCAAGAGAGACAAAAGCCTAAGCAAACATTCACAAAGCACCTACCAGGAGAATTACGCTGTTTCTTTCAGCTTCTCATGCTGCATCCATCATTCTACTCTCTGAGGTCTGGTGGTTTTGTATGTGAAGCTGCAGAGTCTTAATGCAGGGCTCTCTTTGCGCAGTGTGACTTCTCTGTGCCTTGTTCTCTGGGCTTTCAGTGGAAATGCAGTGCTGTATTGCATCCTGGGGTTTAGGCTTCATGAAAATAGCCATCTGACAAAGCCTACTTTTTTTTTTTATTCCAGATGCAAGGCAAGGTGAAGGAAATTATCATTTGGTCCTCAAGCTGGTTACTCAGGCTTACAATACCCGCTTGGGTCTTTTAGTGTATCCCATCTTGCATCTGGTTGCCTTTACAGTATGGTCCCAGTCTGGTGCCATGCCCTGTGTCTAAGGGATGGGCACAGTTCAGCCATAGCTAGATTTTCAGCTTGGTGAAGCTGGGGGCAGTATTTACCTGTGGAACTGCTGAAGAAGCTGGCTACAAGTATAGTGCACTGCCTGGCCCAGTTAGCCTTGCTGTGAGGGCAGTTCATTAGCTCAGAGTGCGTGCTTTGGAAACATGGTGAAGGGAGGCTGAGTATCTCTGCAGAGCATTCTGGCTGTGGATCTCCACCCTGAGATCTCCTCCCTTGATCTGAAGGCGCTGGAAGAAGCCCATTAAACCTGGCCCTTTGGTTGCTGCAGCGCTTGCTGTCACTTCACCTGGGTGTCCCTGTCCTAGCACCCTCCCTTCCCCTGATCTACCCTACCTGGAGCTCTTTTAGAGGATAATAGCCTGCATGGAAGTGGTTTCATAGAAGTTAGAGATCAGGGTAACCTTTTGCTCATCTCTGCCTGTCTCTTTCGAGTGGCTTTGAAGAGAGAAGATCTCTCCTCCTTCCCCACTGCCCCTCTGCCCCAGCTCCTTCTCCTTCCTGCCTGGGAGTAAACAGTAGATGTTACATGTATTAACACTGCGCTCTAATACAATGCTCCTGGGCGTGCTCTGTGTGCAAGTCCCTGGCAGCCGTAAATTAATTAAAAGTAGACAGAAACCCTAGGAAAAAAGCAAGTTCCCTTCCCCCTTCCCCCCTGCCCCTCTTTTCCTTTCTCTCTCTGTGGGTAAATAGCTAATTCCTTTGTTCCTTGCTGCACTATTTCATTTCTGCCATCATTGTCCTCATTGTTCTCTGAAACAGGAGGGGTCTGGGCCAGGAGCAGCCAAGGTCTTGGCTAATGACGGGAAGTCTTTAAAGTTTGCGCTGCATTTCATCTTCTCTGTGGGAGTTTTAGGACGCATCCAGTGTTTGATCCCCACCGTGCAACTTTGCTTCTAGTTAATTAACAGATCCCCATTACACTCTCTCATCTGCAAGCACATGGGAGGCCTATCAGGAGGTAATTCAAGGCCAATCTGAGTGATGGCAGAAATTAGAGAAAACGGTTGTTTTAGGGTTCTAACATTCAGGAATAAAGCTCTCCCTTTGCAGAGGCGCCCTGTAAATTTGGGCTTGTTTTGTTGTATCATTTTAAGTTTTTAAGTGATGTCCTTTGCAATCAGATCTGTTTTGGGGAGTTGCCTTTTTTTTTAAGAAGAGCAGATGAGAAAGCAGCTTATTTGTTTTGCTGCTGCTTTGCTTTGCTGTGCTGGCAGCCTGCATGGTGTATGGTTTTGAGGGCCAGTTGAAACGAAACCGCAGTGTTATTAGCAAGATGTTTTCACCTTCCTTTCATTCCCAGCTTCCCCATTCCCACCAAGCCTATTATACAGGTTACAAGTATCTTATGGCAAGTTTTTTAGTGTCGAGTAAAACCACCACAGGCCTCCCAGCTGCAGAGCTTTGTCAGGCTTTCAGCTAAATGCTCCATCTCTCAGGAGTGCAACCTTCTGTCGACTTTGAATGTTTGGAGTTGTCTGATATTTCCGCCTTTCTTTCCTCTTCCCCACCCTATGAGCAATGACCCCCTTTAACTACCGAATTAGGAACTGCTCCTGCAGTTGCAATTCTCAGTTCAGCACTTGGCAATGAGAACCAAACCAGGGCTATTTAGTGCAGCGTTAAATGGCCCACCACATTAGCCCCCTGGCATGCGAAGCTATTAGGTTGTTTTACTGTTGTTAAAGTTACATTTGTTAGGTGGAGTTGCTGCTCCAAGAGAAACTTGGTAATGGGGAAAGACGCAGACAGCCCAGTGTCTTGTGGCTGCACTGTGTGGCTACAGGAGTCCAAAGCTTCCCCCTCTCTCCATGAGGTTATTACAGAGGAAAGTTTTTAGCTTTGCGATCGAGCGATCCCGATTGACTGTGATGCTGTGGCAGGGAGTAATCAAATCATGGGCTCTTGCTTACCTGGTCCTCCATCAGCTCCCAGCTGGGCTGAGGCAGGGTGGAGTTTTCTAGGCAGGGAGCCTCTGGCACTTTGGGAGCTCCAGGTAGGATGACATTTTGCAGGCTGTATCCTCAGCATGATGGGCTACTGTTGGGATCCTCACCTGGCCCTCTGGGCTCCTCACCACATCTCAAGGGAAGACAGGTGTGGGGTTGTTCTCAGGTTGCAGGTGTTGGGCTCATGTGAAAACCTCTGAAGGACTGTGGCTGCACAGGGTTTCCCCAGAGGCTCCTCTAGGCTTGGCACTGCAACACAACACAGCCAAAGAAGTGGGTCTTTCTTAGAAATGCTCCAGACCTCCCTCAAAACAGGTTCTCACAGATGAAGGATTCACCATTTTCAGTTCTGAGGGAAAAAGGGGTATTATTTTGATCTTGTCACCAGAGCTGCCTGGAAGATCCTGAACATAGTTCCTGTAGCTGGAGAGGACACTTATGACATTGGGAGGTGGGATTCATCCTTGGCCATGAACTCAGTGTGCAAGTGTAGAAAATTAACTAGAAGGTATATGCACATTTGGTTCAGTACTGTGTGCTTGACTGTCCAATACCTAGTCTTGGTCTTTGTCTAAAACAAGTATGTATTGTCTGCTTATTTAAAGAATCTGTTGTCTTACATTCTGAATGAAGAATAACTAAAATCTTTTAAAAATATGCATATATATATATATACACATGTATACCCATATATGTAATGCCACGTGTTACAGCAACATGCATAGGGGAAAAAAACCCAGAAAGGAAGGGCATCAAAGGGAACGATTTAGTCTTTAAGCCTCAAGTAGTAGTTTCAATCTTCATAGGGTCAGCAAAGCCCTCAGTGGTCCTGATTTCCTTGTAGCTCACCAAAGACTTCATGGACTAGAGGTGAAGGGGTGACATCCTTTTTCTCCATTTAGGCATCGATACTCTATGCACCCAACTATAGTTTGCAGGATTTTGGTTACCCTGCCCAAGTGATGCCGTTTTTCTTGTTCTTACATTGCAGGGATTTGCATCCTCTCTTTCTGCAGCAGCAATACCTCTCCATTGCTGGGTGCAGAGTTATTGTAAAGCACTGTCTGGTTCTCTGTGGTGGGAGGGGGAATGGATGCACTGATGCGAAGTGGAGCTGCTTTACTTGATTTAAGCGTAATGAAATGGGCAGCACGTTCACAGTTAAGGCACCCTGTTGCTGACGTGACTGGGGTAGACAGGGTCCTCAGCTGCTAAGCAGGGATGCTTGGATGTGCCACAGGGTTTCAGAGAGAATCCCCCTGCAAAAGCAAGCGTGTGCCAGCATTGTAGAGTGCCTGTGCCAGCCAGCTTGCAGGGTTGATTTGGCATTTGGCGTATTGGTAGCGGCTGCCAGTGTGTGTGGTGGAAGAGAAGGGAATAGACAAGAAAAACACAGGGGTTTAAAATAAAAATGTAAAATTATTTGCTTTGTGCCATATGGACTTCAATATTTTGACAAAACTAAGGCCAAAATTAATCATGCCAGGTTAGAGTTTTAGTTCAAAAACATATGTATAACTGTCCCCCTGAGTGTGTGTTTGAGTTACCATTTTCATACAGGAAAACCTTAACCTTTTCAGTTTCTCATTCTCTGCTCCACTGTCAATTGCTCCACCCGGATGAACTTTCCCTATTGTGTGAAAGTTTAAAACAGTTGTGCCATTTTTTGGTTGTTTTTTAATTAAATGTCAAAGGTTTTGTTGATTTCCTTTTGAAAATTTTGTTTGGAAGAGTTTTTCCTTTTCTTTTCGTGGAACTAAATGCGCTTTAACAAAAGCTATCTTGTGACCAGGCTGAACTGTTTGGTCAAAAAGAAAGGGGGGGGAAGGATGAGAAGATGAAAGAGAAATAGTGACCAGGGCTGCTAGTAATCTGCTAGTAATGGTTGGAGAGTCCTTACTTGAATATATGAAAAGTATGAGTCTATGATACCATTCCTGCTTGTCCTGACTGTAATGCTGTACCCACTGCATTGTAGCAGGGATTTTCAAATCTGGGATTCAAGTTAGAAATATGGAATGTGGCCAATTTGTGGATTTTAATTTATAAAGGAACCATTCTGCATGTCTACAGCAATATGACCTTTTGCACAGGTAAACTACAGAATTTTTCACTATAATTTTCCCATCAAGCACCCAGTAGCTTGCTGTACCAAAGCATATTATTCAGACTTGCCCTGCATTAGGTCATTATTGGACAAGCTTGGCTGTGCATTGAATATTGTTCTGCACTAGTTCCTGTTGTGGCACTTTGCTTCATCACTAAAATGCCATATGGAATCTAGCTTAATCCACTTCAAAAGCAAAGCTAACACCATACAAAGGCGCTCCTGAAAAGGAATAAGGATGAGTGTGGAGTGGGCCTGTTCTGTATTAGTTTTTCAGGGCTGGGTTGTTACATGCACAAGACCACAGGATGATAGCAAATCTTGAAAGATCCAGTTTTTATAGAGCTCAGGTGTGATTGAATTGGGTATTTTTGTTCATGCCACTATAGAGATAGGAGATGGATATGAAATTTAAATATAGATCTCTATCTTTTTAAAGTTTGGAAATGTTCAGAGGCAGAATTTTGGCAATCTTTAATTCATGTGAATGTAAGCAATACTATGACTATCTGAGGACAGTAAATATATCTCTATCTGTGATTGATCTCAAGATCAGCCTATCTATTATCATAAAGCCCTTTCTTTGAGAGTGGGAGGGGGTGGGTGGAAATCTGAAAGAACAAATTTAAGCAACTGGTTTCCTTTCACTTTTTAAACCAAATAGTGAGAGAGGCATAAAAGAGCCCCGGTTTGGATGATAAAGAAACATTTCTTTGAAGTCCTAACTAAACTGCATTTCTTGTTCTCTGCTGTCGCCTGTGAGACTCAAAAAAAAAAATTGGACAAGCAATGATTAGTATATAATAATGTATGTTCAAATAGCTTATGGTATTATGAAAACAAAAATTCAAAAGGCCAATATACTGACAGTTAAAATCTGTCTAAGGGGCAATAGGAGGGAACCTTCACAAAAACAATATGCTGATTGCATGCAGCTACCCTGCCGAGTCAAATCTTAAATAAATTATACAGACATAGCTGTACTGGAGCTGAGAAATGAAGCAGTTTAAAATGTTCCTGGTTCTGTGCTTTAGGCAAAGCCTGTATCCACTCTGTGTCCTTAATGCATCAGACATGTGGTTGGTTGGATTGGGTACCCTGCCACAATAACTGGGCACCACCGGGTACTTCAGAGGCCAGTGGAAAAATCCAGCTTTGTGCTAGATCAGATATAGGGAGAAGTGTGGGTGATAAACAATCTCTCTTGATTCTTTTATAAGGATTCCCTTTCAACTGCAGCATGTCCCCTCCACCCACTTGTCAGAAATCCTGATGAAGTACTGAAATCTTGCATATTTGGGTAGAGTTTTTTTACCACAGAAACATATTTATGTATCCAAAAATTCAGTTCCTAAGCAGCAGAAGTTCTGTAGAAATTTGGGTCAAATCTGATAAGTAATTTCAGCCAAAATAAAGATGGAAATAAAATTCTGAACATCAAAATGATTTATTTCAGTACACGTGAAACAAGGTATTTCTATTTCTTGGGATTTCTGATTCATTAACTGAACAGCCTAGGGATGGGGACTGCTCACACGCATGTAGGAGGCCCATGTTCTTATCCTCTTTCTTCCTAAATTGAGGAAAGGTCTTGGATGAAATTTGTCCTCATCTCACATTCCATTCTTAGTCTGTCTACACATAACAATGATGCTTACATGTTCATGGAGGAAGAGATAGAGTTATTCTGTAGGTGTGTGACCGGGCCATTCTGTGTGAAAACAAGTAACAGGGGTGCACCCATTATTCCAGGGAATATCTGAGTGCCTACATGAAGCTTTTACTGAAAAAAATTGATAATGAGATCCTGATGTACCTCTAGTTAGGGCAGATACTAGGATAGGGTGGACACACAGATACTTTTTCTTAGTTTAGGTTCAGGGCCTCCTGATCTTAGTGAACACTTGAATCCTTAAGGCACAATGGTAAGGAGGGTTTGGCAGCAGCATCTTGTTCACAGGATCTGCTTCTAAACTCCTGGCAGCACCTTCTTTTGCATGTCAAATGTATCCTTAATCCGCAGTTCTTTGTACAATTCCCCTTTCAACAGTGGAAACTCAGGTTTGGACCTAAGTTAGCAGAAATGACTCAGCAGAGTTTAATGAATATTAACAGACTTTGCTCAGGTTTCGTGAGTTTCTTTGGATCAAATCATGCTTCCTAAATATCAACTAAATCCACATTAAACAAATGAACAAAGAAAATTTTACCTGCTACTCAGGAGGTAATCCAGTTTTGATCTTTGACTAACAGAAGCAAACAAATCAGTAATTTTAAACTTTTCATAAGGAGATGCAAGCAAAGCATGCTGCGGCTCTAAGTGTACTGTCATAAAATTCTTGCTTGTTCTACCAAAATCCTTTTCCAAAGTTTCACAGTTAAATCACAGTGATTAAGAGCAAAATTTGGCCCTCACTTTTGGCATAGTATTGATTGCTTGCTATCTTTTCATCAGTTTCATTTGCTAGAATAGATGCTATTTGAACTTATTTAAAAAAGTATATTTCGGTGTTACTTGGCCACAAACAGAGGCTAATGTGTCCAGCTTTCAGACAGCTTATTACCATTCGAATACTCTGTAGGTAAATTATATTAAAAGAAAAAAAGATGTTTCAGCTTCTGACTCATTCTAAATGGAGACTTAGCTCGAAGTAATCAAAATTGCTTTGGTTGTGCATAGCAGCATTAAAAGCCTTGTCCACTAATTGAGTCAAGCGGCTCCAGTGAAGCAGCCTTGCCCCCTCATTATGTGATCCTGCAAGTGCTGTTTGTCATCGTTGCTTGCTGGTCTCAATCTAACTATACTGCTGGTACAAATTAATGGTAATTCCTTATGACAGGCTGTGTCCTTCGAGTGAAACCACAATATGGATCTTGTACCACCCCCGCCCTTCTCTCCTTTCCTCCCCACACCTACCAGATCTGGACTTCCCACCTCAAGTATCACCCCTGACTTAGCCTTCCAGCTCCTTGTAACTAAGTGGTGTGTCAGGGTGTGTGTTGTGGCTTGACTGATGGGTAACACCCTGTGCTCTTCTGCTGACATGTTGTAGAGAGACATGTGTCAAACAAAAGCCAGCGTTTTCTGGCAGCTCAGGCAGTCTCGGTGCTGATGGAGGACTTTGTACGTCAGGAGAAATCTGTGCGTGTACACGGATGTCATCATCCACCACCTTCTGCAGCTGAGGAGCTCTACCAACAGCAGGCTCCAGCAAGCAGGAGAGATCAGTGGGTAACACTTTAACATCAGTTAGCTAATATACGTATAGGAGTTTTGATGTGTGACTGCTGTAATTTCACATATTCTGGGGTTTATTAATTTATTAAATTTTTACTTCCATCATGACTTGAAGGAATGGCCTTAAAAATAGAAGTGTTAGTTGGGAGCTCAGAACTCAAGAAAGTCATGCCTTGCTTTTCCTCAGGTTTGTCACTTTGCAGCAGATGCTGATGCTTCTTTTAATAATAATCACTGCTTCTCATCTTTTGGTTATGCTGTCCTTTTAAATTACAAACTGTTCAGTTTGTCTGTCTGTGACTTTGTGTGTATATGGTTCCTACAAGGGAGCCCTGATTTCAGCTGGGGCTTCTGTCCCAGATTCTCAGCTGGTGGAAGTTGGCTGAGGGCCACTAAGGTCATTAAGTGTATGTGAAGGGTCTGTGGCATATCATTATTTGCATTGTTGGAGAGCAGAATCTTCAGCCAGTGTGATCTTATCCCATATCTTAAAGGAATTAATGTCCAGTTCTCAAGGATGTGAAGATTTTTTTTGTCCTCAGTTATTTTAATTTAAAAATGAAAGTGAGTAATTTTTACCTGAAAATTGAATACTTTTTTTTTTAAATCAGCTCAGAAACAAAATATTTATACTTCTGGTGGGAGAAATTTACGTTATTTTCTGAAGGTAGTGTTTAGTAAATTTTTCATTTAAAAATCAACTCGCTAATTTCTCAATTTAAAAAACAATATTTTGGGGAGGAAGCAAGGAAGGGAGGGAAATTCAAATCAAACTTCAGATTTTTATTTTTTTTTAATCATTCAGAAGAATCCAGAACTGATTGAAGTGAAGGTTATGTTCCAGGTCCATGCTAATTATTGCTAGGCACTATTCTGAGGTCACTAGATTTTGAACATTGTCATCTGAGCCTACCTTTGTAGTCAGCACAGATACATGCTTTTAAACAAAAGTGTTTCAGCCCCCATTAGGTTATTATGACCTGTAGGGAAGTCTGTCCATCACAGCTGGAGGGATCCTGGGCAAACCGTGTGCTTAACCTGTGCAGTTGGGTTTAAGTTGGGTTAGTCATCACTTGCCAACAGGTCATTGACTCTGGAATTAATTTTTTTAATTGATGCTAAAAGGTCCAAAGGATGATCTGTTATCATTGAAATATAATGTAGACCCCTCTACAATGCTATTCATCAGTAACAAGGTTAATGCCATTACCCCTATTCCACAGATAAGAAACCTGAAGCAAGGGAAATGACTTGGCAGAGGTCAGCCAGGAAAGATGGGTCTCCACCTGAACCCTACCACCCCGTTTCGTGATATTTATTAGGAGAGAACAAAAGCAAGGTTTTTCTTTAACCTTAAGTCAGACTTTCGGCTAAATTACTTTTTCCCCTGTGAATTTGAAGCCTGGAGATGTGATTTCTAGCAGTTCAGAGTCAAGGAAATAATCTTCTACAAGAGTTTGTGTATAAAATGACACCCTACATTCTTGCTAATTGCGTGGTTTTGGCATTTTTAAGCATGCATGACAATAGCACTTTCAGGATTTACAGCACCTTAAAATGTCCCTCATGCCTGTGTGGACTATTTCATCACAATACTAAGGGTAAATGTTTTGAAGGCTGTGTCCCTGTGGATATATCATAGAAGAGGATTTCAGAACTTTGACCCGAGAGAGGAGAGGTCAGTTGCCACCGTTGTGTTCCACATTACATCCAATTGATAGGACCAACACTGAGTTACCTGCTTTAGTGTAAGCTCAGAGACCTCTATGCTATGTTGAAATAATTCCTCAGACACAGCGAGTATATATGGCTGGTGATACAGCCACAAAGACTGTTAGAGGTGCTGCAGGATCAATACTAGAGGCCCAGATGAATGAATACTCCCTCAAATGATTGGGGGAAACAATCTAAATCCTATTTTTCCTTCTTTGGAAGGGTAGAATTGTCAAGGCATTTAACTCTCTGACAGGTGTCTTATCATGTCTCCATTGAAAGCAACAACAAAAGTCTGAACTGATTTCAGTACTGCAGGATCACACTCCAGGTGTTGCAGGGCACTTGCCTATTCAATGTGAAGAACTTTGGGTTCTTTGAACTGGGGGAAAATATCTTTAATTTAGATTATATGTAATCATTTTTTATTAGAGATTTAACTTGGTTAAGTATAATCAGGTAGCTATTGTATAATTTAAATGGCCAGTGATTGTTATTTGATAATAACAACTTACATTTATATAGTGCTGTATATCCCAAAGGGATCCCAGAGGACTTTAAAGACTCAACAATAAAATACACAACAAAGTAAACATTAATTACAATTACAGCATTAGTAGAAAATATGAGGATATTAAAACTCTAGCGGTCTGTGGCTTGCGTCTGCTCTCATTTGAATTCATTAGCCAAGCTCACACAGAGTGCAAATGGATTATCAGTCATTCTGCCATATCTGATTTAAGAAATTTTCTGTATGAGTATTGTAGTGAGAGCAAAAGCAACCCTGCTACAGTCTTTTTTGGGTTTTTTTTTATGTTAACACCTCACTGAGGTGAGCAGAGCAGTTTATGCCTCTTGAGCTGCTCTTTCAGGCTTTTGTAGGTTCAAGTTCAAATTTCTTCACCAAAAGGTTGTCAAGCACTCAAACTAGCTGCCAGGAAAGTGTTGGAGTCTCCATTCATTGAGGTATTTAAAAGATGTGTAGACGTGACACTTAAGGTCACAGTTTAGTGGTGGACTTAGCAGTGTTAGACCATAAAGTCCAAACATTAACCTTAGGGGTCTTTTCCAACCTAAATGATTCTGTCACTTCCAAGTGTCTAGCTTTGTGCTTTCTCTCCTTAAATGCATATTGCCAATGCTGGAAAAAAAAAGAAAGCTTGAGGGGTGTTAATTAATGTCTTCTACTGTAGCATCTCAGAGAAGGTTACCCTGAAACTGCAGGTGGGGACTGAGAGACCTACAGCAGCTGGCACTGCATGGACAAGTTGCATGAAGAGGGTGCTATAAAGGGCTTGAAAAACATAAAAATTAGAATTACAGAATTGTTTGGAAGGGGAATCACTGAAGTGATGGAACTGTTTTCGTAGTAAATTCTTGCTGACCTCAAAAACAGAGCCAGGAAGACAGATGCTATGTTTGTGGATGGGTAATATAGGTGACTTGCTTTGTGCCATTTCTTTTCTAATGTATAATAAATTCCAGCCTAATTCTGAAAGATTTCCAGGACCCTCTGAAATTCTCTTGAATTATAAATTTTTCGACTATTGACACCTGAAGATAAAAAAACATTGCTATCAAACATAAATTTGGGGATATTGAAAAGGATGTGTAAGTCATCCAAAAGGATGTTTTTTCACTGGTTTCCAAGAGTCTTTGTCCATTGAGATGGTTTTCAGTTTCTGAAAATACTAGTCTTCTCTGCCTTTTGGCCATAACATATGAAATTATTCCACTTCAAATAATTTAGTCTTAAACCCGTAGTTCTTTCTTAATCTTAGAGCTTTTCTTTAGTTTCTGTTTTAACACTCATAATCATTGTGTGAAACTTGATTGCAGATGCTATCTTGTTTTTCAGATTTGTAATGAAGCATGAGGGATTTTTACATTTTGTGGCAAAAGTTTTGCATGGGTCTTGCTGTAAAGCTTTCATAATGTTTTTAAATTGTTTATTTTTGGGAGATGGAAGAAAGGGAAATGGTGATCTACAGACAAGTTTTCTGCTCCATTTCCTCTGTGCAGCAGATGATAATTCAAGTACTAACACTGCTACGCCCAAGACACTGAGCTCTAATTTTTGATCCTGCATGCACTGGTGGCCTATTTACTAATCTGTAATCTCCAATAAATTTGTTGAAGTGCAGTTAAGAACCTAATTTCTGAGTAAAGTTGAGCGAACATGTTCAAATAAATATCCAGGTGGACTTTCTGAAATTCGTTTCCATGGTGTTTTGGATCATACCTTTCTGATCCCAGTGCAACCAAGCACTGGGAATCAAAAACACATGCAACTCCTAGGGAAGTGCTAAGAAAATGCTGTTTCTTTCTGAAATTGAATTTAAGAATAGGTATAATAATAATATAATGGCACTCGTGATCATTAGACCTTGGAATAGGATCCAAGTCTTTTCACTCATCAGCAATGCACAATAGTAGAAGAACACCAAGTTGGACAGTGTCTTGCTGTGCTCGACACAACCCTTTTATAAATGCGCACAAACACAAATTCACCTTCCATATGGGAAGATGTAGCTTTCTGCTTGCTGCTCCACAGCTTTGTAGGAAAACTCTCTTCTTCTGGTTAAAGTTCTCACATTTTGAAAAATCTGGATAGATCCCATTAGACAAGAATCTAGCCAAGGACATCATCTTCTCTGAAAAGAGATTTATATTCTCACTTAAAGAGACTTCAAATTTTATTTGTTTTTTTATGTCTTAAGATATTACTTTAAGAAAGGAATTTTAAACCTGCCCTTTTTTTTAAGTCTAATTATTAGTTGAAATTTAAGAACTGAACTAGTTAATTACTAATCAAAGCCTACCTGTGGGAGCAGGAACTAGATAGAACCTTGTTTCGCTTATTTAAACATAAATCTCTACAATTTGTGATTAAATAGATTTCCCCAGGTTACTACTAGTAGCCTTTTCTGTGCCTTTAGGCCATTTACTCAAAAGTGGAAAAAAATGTGTGTATGTGGGTGACAGATGTCACAAAAATGTGACTGACTTTGTTTTTTGGTATCATTAGAAATGGGTAGATTTTGTGCACTGAGCATGGAAATGAAAGGCAGACTGGATGCAATAATTCTTCCTGTGTAATACGTGTAATAAACCCAGGTATATTCAAGTAATTTGAAATCCCAGTGGTAAGGACTTAGGTACAATGTCATAATTGCAGTAATTTTAGAGGGAAATAAGAAGTAAATAAAATGTAAGAAAGGTTAAATCAAGTCAGAGCTTTAATTTTTATTAAGGCTTGTGGTTTTACAGCAGAGACTGCACATGACATAAGGAATGGCAATGCATTAGTGAAAGGAGGTGTCTAAAAGAAAATAGTCTGTGTTTGTGGGAGCATGAAACTGTTGAAAAGAAACTGCGACTTTCACACTGTCACATACAAAACTCACGATGAGCCTGGCAATGAAGTGTAGAGAGTCTCTGTTGTTTCTCCAAGAAAAATAGTGCATGCAAAAAAAAATAATAAATAAACGGCTCTGGATTTAGTTTTTGTAATGTTTGGTATCAATCTGTTAGACCAAAAGAAGGAGAAAGAGTCTAAATAAGAACATGAAAGTCCTAGGATTTTTTTTCTGAAAACCTTTTTCAAAATGCTTTTACAGAACACCTTTAAAATGCTGAAGAAATCTGTGAGAACTGATCTCAAGAGTGGGAAGTAACTGGGAATTATTATTACTGCAAATTGTATAGAGCATTTCCTTTGTATGTTTATAGCATGCAGAAAATATAAATAATAGCTGATTAGTAGTCTAGTGTCAGAGCTCTGTTTTCTCCCCATATTGGATAAATCTCCTACTGATGGATCAAACATTTAATCAATCTACTAACGTGGCCTTCAGCACAATAGTATCTGAGTGCCTCCCAGTGTTGGAACGCTCAATAATGCTTGGGTTTTCTCCAGTTACTCTATGCTCCTTAATTTGATTTTGTTCTTAGTTATACTGATGTAAATCTAAAACTGCTCCGTTGATTTTGATGGAGGAAGCCAGCATTTATGAGCCCTAGGAGCAGAATCTGTCCTCCTTCTTGCAATTCCCCAGCTATTCTTAAGTTGTGCTACTAATATTAGAGTTACTAATCTGCTCCCTCATTTATTCTCCCTGTTCCTGCTGCATCTTTTTTTTTCTTTTGCCATGTTGAATATTACTCAAAGTCCACTGATATGGCTGACAGTCTCACTACTGATTTCAGCTGACTGTAGTTCAGTTTCCTACCTTCCCCTCTGTCCCTTTTTCCCCCTCTTCACTTCCAGAACGTTCCTGTGTGAGTTTGTGCCCGTCTGAGTAGAGGCTTCTAATTAATTAAAGTTACATGTATTCCTGCAGTTTTGTACTGGGATCCTAATCCCCCATATGTTCCTTGATACGAATTGCTGCTCCCAGTTTAGCTTTCCTTGAATGAGAACACCCTTTCCTCTTCCCGCCACAGGTCTTGGTCTCAAGTTCAGCATCTTGTATTTTAGGGAGATCTTTGCTATGAGCTTGATATGAGTTCTGTAGAAAAATTAGTGGAGAAACCCCACTTATTTCCTTGGGATTTTTGCTCAGGACAGTTGTAGTGAATATGAAAAAGGTTCTGAACAAGATAGCGTGGCTCTTCCTTTGACCTTTTTTCTTTCCCTCCCCCCCCCTCTTTTCTTTCCCCTTGCTGCCTTCAGTGTTGGAAGAAGAAGAAAATACAAAGAGGAGTTGAGAATTTAAGCTGGGAGACTTGGCAGGTAAGAGGTGTGTTTTCTTACTTGCCAGCGAGGCGTTTCTGGAAGTGCTGATGTGAATTGGCAGTGGGTTGGCTCAGCTCTGGGAGACGAGGCTGGCCCAGGACCTGCACAGTCAGGTGGAGTTGCTTGTACCTTCACAGCCTTTTTGGGTAACTATGGGCAAATGCTTCACTTTGCTGGCTCCTCACCTGTGACAGGAGGGTGGCTTGAGGAGAAACGCAATAAAGGCTGGGAAATAACGAGCTGGTATAAGAGGTGGTACCACCTGTGAGCTACGTGGACAAAGTTGCCTGGTTCCACAACTGTGCTGTGTGGATACCTGGGCTGGTGTTTGCATCATTTCAAGAAATGTTTTACTAAGATACTTGTGTGATATCTGTAGCTTCACTGTGTTTGATTACTTTACTCTCATTTCCTCTTCTACATGGTCTTAAATGGGGTGAAGGAGAAATATAGTGTAAGCAAGATGCAGTGCTTGCTGTCATATAAAAACTGTGCTGAAAGCACAGTGACAACATTGGAAAGCCAAGCACTCATCGCTGGAGAACTGCAGTTTGCAAAGATAGCTCCTAAGGGTTTACTTGAGGCACATTTGAGGACAAAAGGCTTTTCTTGCGAACAAAAGGCACAGCCAGGCTGCCAGATTTCAAACCTTCCTCCAAAGCTTGAAGCACCAGAGTGTTTTTCAGAGGAGAAGCTCGAAGAATTTTAAGTGTAATATTCCGTAACCTTGTTCTTGGAAGAAGCTGTACCATTTCCAAAACACTCAGCCTGAGGCAGTCATGCATCATAGATAAATCAGCCGAAATGGCAAAATATTGGCGGGCTATGAACAACTGCAGGTAGTTGTTTAATCGCTTGTGTCAAGTAATCTTAATAACAGGTGTAGCTACTGATCCAGTCAATTATATAAATTGTCCTGCAGTCTTTCCTGGATTCTTACTGAGGCAGAGCTATTGATACATAAGATGTGCCTGAGTGAGACTGCAGTACTTGACTGTTTCAAAAGACAGAGCTTACCCAAACAGGGAGGGACTGATGTGTTTCTGCTTCTCTGCGTTTTCTCTATGGCACGCTGTAGCAAGAATCCTTGATTTTCCTCCCCCTCCTGTAAATTTGTGAGAATACATTTAGATTTTAATATTCAGAGATCCAGAAGATGTAAATAGCACTAAAATAACTATTGCCCTGTTTGAAATTTCCTGCTGGGTCCACCTGTCATGCTTTGTCTGACGTTGGAATAATAAGCTCTGTGGGGCAGCAAATGCCTCCCTCACTCATCTGCACAGCCCTTACCACAGCAGCATTTTGCTGATTTTTGAAGGGGGCTTCTAGCAACACATCACACGAAAAATAACACACTCCTGTAACTGAGAGTGTGCACGCACATGGAGCAAGCTTGGCTCAAACTCAGAGATCAAAAGGTTTGATAGGAGAATAAATCATTTTCTAATCTGAAATAATCTGGTCCCTAGCACTTATGAGAAGACTCATCAGCATTATGAAAATAGCTTCAGTTGGAAAACTTCTGGTCTGAGAATGAAGTCTTTGTGTTTTCCGTGTATGTCACTAATAGACCTCTAAAAACCTGTACATGAAGATGATTAGAGACACGTTGTTTGGTCTGGAAGAATTTTTCTTCTGGGTTTGGATGTTTGGTTTGCCGTTGGTTTTTGCTTTTTTTTTTTCCTTCACTTGCCAGTGCTGTCTTGGTTTCTTGAAATTTTAAAAACCATATATTGGCATCTGTTTTTTTGCTGTAAAGTTACATCATGCCCAAGCAAAGCAGTGTAATGCATCAGGCTGTCTCTCTATGAGTGCTGGGTCATGTGTTTAGTATTAAAGCTCAGTTTCTATGCTTTTTCATAACAGTTTAGTTGTCTGCTATGAATTGGTAGTTAAAGCATGGCAGACTGAAGAATAATTCTTCAGGCTCAGCCTGTTTCCACTGCCTTTGATCAGGATACATTAAACTTTCAAATATTATTTATAAATTATTTTTTCACATGCTGCTTTTGATTTTCAGAGATGTGCCCTTCCACACAATAGGAGTAGTGAGTGATTTATTATAGTTCCTTAGCATATAAACATTATGTTGCTGTAAACTCTTATCAAATTTGAACTGTAAGTGCAAGTAAGAATGGGAAGACATGGATCCCACTACAAAGAGTTTGCAGTTAAAGTGGTAAAAAGTGACATTGAAAAGGTGGAGAAGGCAACTGTCAAATGTTCATGTATATGCAAATGTACTTATAGAGAGATATATCCTTGTTTATCCCTGCAGTTTAATTTAACATTATAGTAAAAAAAAAAAAAAAAAAAAACTTACAGTAGAAAGATCAACATATAAAAAAAAATTTGAACCATGTGGCAGAATTTGTCTTCCTGATAAAAATGAAAAGCAGCCAGAAAGAGGAGCAATGTTGGGTTTTTTTTTATCGATAGGTTGTCTCAAAGTCATTAAAACTAAATTAGTTAAACTTTTTCCAAATAAAGCATGATTTTTAATGACTTTTCCCTCTATATGGTTTTGAGGAGAAAGAGTTCAGTATCAGTAGAGTTGCAGAAACCTCTTCCACACAGATGTGGTAAAGCTTGTTAAATGTATATAGTCTGCAACTTGTACACCCATTGCAGGCTGTGGAGTGTAGCTCCATGAAATACGGAAAAGGAGTCGGTGTGAGGTTGTTTGCTTGCCTCAGATTTTACTTCTAGTTGGTAAATAATATAACAGTTCTTGGCCAAATTCTCATTATAATCCCAATTTCTGTTGCAGATAAGATTTTGGTCAGCCTGAGAATTTGAGTCTGCCTGTGTGGCAAGGATGGGAAGTGGGTTAGGAGAAATTGCTGTTACTGTATTACTTCCCCTCCAAAAAGGTCTCAAAATGAAACCAACTGCTAAATTGGTAATCTGCGAGCTCACAATATTTGCATGCATTTCTGAGTGTGGCTGTGAGAGGGAGGAAGCCCCTGTTCTTGCACACCATTTCTTTTCTGTGTCATCCTGAACTTTGAGATTTGAATCTTTTATTTGCATGGATGGCTTTAGTTTTGGTTTGGTTTGTGCTGATTTTGTAAAAAAACATGATGGAGGCTTGTTTACCCGGTATAAAGAATATCATATTTATGTCAAAGGAGCAAGTCCAAATCAAAATATGATGTTTTATTGGAGTGTTCATATGCGAGGGTGCTTGCTGTTATATCTTTGTGAATTTCAACTGCAAGAACTGTCACCTAAGAATTAGGGTGATTTTATTGTGTGGGAGAGACTTGGGATAAGGTTTTTGCTTGTCCCTTCATTTTGCACCCAGCACTTGCTCAGGTAACTGAGAATCAGTGGATGACTATTCCCAGATGACACAAGTTAAACCATGCATATTCTCCACTGATACGTGAAAATGGGACTAAACAGGAAACTGTAACTAAAGAAGCTGAGTGTACCAGAAAAATGTGGGATATGTCCCATTGGGTGCCTGTTCTGGAGAGCAGGAACTATTGAGTTGTGTCTCTCTTTAAAAAAACAAACAAAAAAAAATTCAGTGAAGCCAAGACTCCATTCTTTAAAGTAATCTGTGTGGGCTTGGGTATCCCATTAGGTAGGAGGGGTGGTGATCTCTTGCCTAAATATCATAAGCAATGAAAATCAGGTAGCTCCAACAAGCAGCAGACTGACCAAATGTGACCTCTTCCTAAAAGCAGTGTTGCTAGGGCAGCTGAGACCACATTGGGAGTGAGAAGGTGGCACTAGAGTCTTGGAGAAATGTTGTAAACCTGGAAATGCCTTGGTTCAATCTGTTTGGGATTTGAAGTTATAATCCAGTGGTTTATATGCTTGTTTCTGACTTCCTCTGAGCAAAATTTATATGTGCATGGCTGGATTCTTTTTACCTCTTTAGTTCAGAATGTTCCCGGTCACTTTTTTTCTGGCAATGATTTTTCTCTTCAGAAATACTTCTTCCAAACAAAAGAATTCTGCACTTGAAAAGTCAAGTTGCCCGTGAAGATGTAAAGAGGTGGTTTCTCTGCCTTCCTCCTATGAAGAAGTTTTGAGTTTTATACATATATATGTGTGTGTGTGTGTCCTGCACATAGGTACACTTTGTATTAGGTGCATGGTTTTCTTTCTGAAAACTGGGTAGTGGGAGTAAGTGAATCAGTCGTTAGATCAGTAGGATCTGACCAGCCCTGGTGTAGCTGGGCCAGCTGGAGGGCAGGATTTCTGAAAAGCTTTGTTTTTCTTTGGCTTTGAGGCTATGTGTGGGTGTTCACTTCTTCTGAAAGGGGAAATGCTCTTTATTTAGGAAAAAAAAAAGTAGTTGAGCTTTATCCATCTGTCCTGCTCTCCATGCATACTTAGTAATGTTGCTTTCCACTGGGAGGTCCAGTTACCCTGGAAGCAGTGTGCATCTGGACTGTCTTACTGACATGATTAGTAAGTCTCCTTCTGAAGGTGCTCGAGGCACCTCAGGACCTGTAAAAATCAGCTAGTGAGCGTTTTTCATGGGTTTTTTTAAGCATAATTTAAAAGTTAATATTCCACCAAATGTCAGCTCTGTGTAGCTGTTAAGCTTCTTTAAAATACAGGGTCAATCCAGTGGACAAATCCTGCTGTCTCCCCTTGCCCAATATTGTGATCGTTTACAAAACTCTGAAGTTTTTGTCTCCTTTTCTTCTTCCAGTCAGATACCTGTTCAACAAAGCAAAGAGACCACCTCATTTAGGAAATTCAGTTCTGAAGTGTAAGTAGCATTTGTGGTGTTTGCTTATGTGAAAAAAAAATCATAGCTTTTCATTTCTAGAGTTTTAATCACTTCAAAGACAAAGATGTTAAACAGATTAATTTAACCATGTGAATAAGTGAGCATATATAAAGTGAATTAATTGAGCAAATAAACTTGCCGAATGTAAGGATATGAGAAGGTAGATGTGCATGTTTTTCATGTGAAAGGCTTGGTGGTGTTGGAGAGACCAAACCAAGCTGGGATCTCCTTTTCCCACAGGGCAGGTATGACCTGAGCCCAGGGCTTGTAGCTGCAGTCACAGATCAAGGTGTGCGTTTGCTCCATGCCTTCTCCAAGAGGAGCCTACACTTTGTGATCAAAATTCATTTTGACTGTGCCTTCCTCTGTGGGGAAACAGGATCTACCAGAGAGTTATCTGGAGGAGGATATCTATCACATAAACTCGCCACAGAGTAGCTCAGAGTTGTTATACGGTTTTCTGATGTGACGCAGGGAGCATCTGAGCTTGAACACAAAAAAGAATGGAGAAATACTGAACAAGAGCTTACTAATAATTTGATATTGGGAGACTTGAAAGCCAGTGAAACATCAGTAAAAGGCATTTCAGGTTTGGTGGCTGCTGCTGCTGGTGTAAGCACAATTACAAGTGTTCCAGTTTTGACCCATTGTCCTGAAATGCTGTTGCCAGTTGTCATTAGGAAGGCCAAGTGTTGCTACCTACCCAAATGCACAGCAGAGTTCTGGCTCTTTGGAATCTGGACCAACTCCCAATATCGGTATCAGGAGTCAAATGGCCATCCCTTCTTCTGTGCTAACACACACCCCACCATTAACAGTCTGAAGGCAATTTTATTAAAATACATAGCCCTGCTGAGCTGGTCTCAGAAGATAAATAAGCATTGTAGAAAAGAAGCTTTTGTTTAAAAGTAATTATTTAAACTATGCATTACAGGTAATTTTCCTTTACCAGTAAAGCAAATGCTATCAGAATTTCAATAATAGCTTTGCGTTACTTATCTAGATAACATGATATTGTCATTTCCAGGAGCTTAAATGCTATTTTATTTTCATTTGTGTCAAATATAAGGGTAAATGAGACTTGAATATATATATATTTTTTTAAAAAAAAAAGTGAGGTTTGTGTAATTTCCCGAGAACAGCATTTTGTTTTCCAACCTTCTATAGTAAAATAGCAATCTAATGATAGTTTCCTAAAGTGAAGACTTAAAACAGTAGGGTGAGGAGCATCTTATTTTCTGTTTTGTGTAAACATGCTGCATTTTGCAATTGACAGAAAACATGAGTCTTTTGAAGAGGTTTGTCAATAAAAGCATAACACTGTGGCAACTTTGTAATGTGTATGCAGATGTAGCCAAACACTAAGTGCTTCAACCCATATATCCCTTAGGAAAAGCAGAGGTGTCATTTTTTCCTCAAGGGATTTTTCACTTTCAAAAAATTGCATTAAAAGCTTAGCCTCCTTGCTTCCTTCCTCTCAGCATCATTTCTACAGTGTAAACCTCTCTAATGATCACAACATAGTTTGTTATGAGGAAGATGAAGCAACTAAAGGAGGAAAGCAATTTTTTTTTTTTATTCTTGAAGAAGTAGCATCTCTATGTCAGGTCTTTAACTGAAAGGATGGGCATTTTGCTTCAATGAAAACTTTTATTATTGTTAATATTCCCATGATGGATATTTGTACCTTTTCTATTTCAGTATGGCAAGGGAAGGGCTACTGCTTTGAGAGCTGAAGCCCTGACTGTGCAGCTGAGCCCATGTGGGGCTTGGCTTGGCTGCAGCCTCAGTTTCTAGTTGAGAACCCCATGGCATGTTTTGGCTGCAGGGAGATAAAGCAGGAAAGATACCAAATGTGTTAAGGCCAGTTTTCAACCCAAATTTAGTCCTGGGTTCAGCCTAATCCCTAACCTAGGGGTTTTTTCCTGGATGTCTCTAGGCCTTTAGAAATGCCTGGCCAATTGAAAGTGGGGGCCCAGGGATTAGGTGGATTTTTAGATCGTTGACATCTGGCCGTGGTCTGTCTGCACCAGGGTTTCCAATTACCCAAAATGGAGAAATAGCATTTCCCTACTTCAGAGAAGATTTGTGAGGATCAATGTGTTTGAGATTGTGACAGTAGGATATATCTGTAACCTACATAGGTAATAGATCAATTTAAATACTTTTAATAAAAGTGGGTACAATAATTCATTGCTCCATCATGGGAATATTGTGACGCTTAGTGTTTGTGATCTATGTGAAAGAGGTTGAGATCTTTTGATTAAAAAGTGATACTGCTATAACTGTGTGAATTATGAGTATGCCTATATGCACGCTGAATTTACTTCCTGACCGACCCAGCTGGAGTTTTAATCTCCATTGAGCAAAAATTGTTGTTCCCCCTCCAGAAAGTTTTGCGCATTTCAAGCCATTCCGACCCCCTCTTGACTTTCTCCCATTCCTGGTGTTTGGGAAGAAGGATGATGCTGTGGTGAAAGGCAGAGAAGGCAGCTGATGGCAGGCAGGGGTTTTGCCACCAGAAAGCCCAGCTGATAGCAAGGTACTGCCATGACTTGGAGCTGGCAGGCAGAAATCAAAATGCCACCCCTTGGCTGCGGAAAGAGCTAAAGATTTGTCTCCAGCAAGTGACAGGCGCCAAGGTACTGTCGCCCACTTTCTAATTTTAGCAGGAAGGCTGGCAGGGATCTTACCTAGACAGACAAGCGTTGTTTTTGCCCAGGCCGATCTGCTGCCGTGGGTCCTGTTCCAAATTGCTCGGCTTGGTGCCTCCCTGGCTTTCAGGAGGTGGTGTGTCGGTGGGAGGGATAGGGGAAACCCCTACCCTTTTCTCGGAAGGCTTGTGAAACTTCTGAGCCTGCCTCGAGACAGTAAAACTCATACCTTATACCGGCTGTCTGAAAAGAAGTGTTTGTAGCAATGTTATTGCTAATGTGGTGATTGATTTGTGAAGCCTGTTGGAAGTGCCTGTGATGGTATAAGGGAGCCTCTGATGCACAAGAAGCTCCTGCCTGCCCTTTTGCCTGGTGCTTTGGGTGTGGTACCAGTGCAGAAGCAGAAGTGGTTATGGGAATTCAACAAAGGGGGAAGAGAGTGGGTCTTCCCTCCTACAAAGTGCCTGGGGCGTGTATGATAATTACACAGCGTTTCCTGTAAAATTGCTCTGATTTTGACTTTTGGTTTTGGAAATAAGTGCCTAAGGAAATGTAGGAAGGAGTCTGAAAGGCTTTTCTGTCTCCTCCTTTCCTTGATCTACAAGTCACCTTCACAACTTACCAGCTGTGCTCTGTGATGCATCCACCTCTCCACCTCTTGCAGAGTGGCATGATAATCATGGCATCACTATAGAAACTTCTGCAGTAGGGGGCTGGTTGGCAACTTCCAGGATAGGCTTTATCAGCACATTTAACTCGCCATTTCAGTGATCTCAGAGCTCTTTAGAAAGGTGTGATTCAATATGCCTATTTTGCATGAGAGAAACTGCAGAAAGTTTCAGCAGCAGCAGAGCGGGAGGTCACTCAGATTCCCCTTTTTGTGTGTGGTGTGGTGATGCATTTGCCAAAACCTTCAGCTGGAGGCTGCTGGAAGAACAAGGCATCCCTGCTCTGCCAGTCTTCTGCCCAGCACTGACCCCTTCTGCCCCACTGTAAGCCCAACCAGAAAGTTAACCTGGCAGGAAAGTGACTTTAGGAACCAGTGAAGCATTTTCTGCTGGTTTAGCTCACTCAACTGGTTCACTGTCAACTCAGGCAAATGCCAGCAAGGCACTGTTCCTGTAGTCTTAAACAGTGAACATGAAGTGACCTGTCACATTTTGAAAACATCTCTAA
This sequence comes from Campylorhamphus procurvoides, assembly GCA_013396655.1. Classification (NCBI taxonomy): domain Eukaryota; kingdom Metazoa; phylum Chordata; class Aves; order Passeriformes; family Dendrocolaptidae; genus Campylorhamphus; species Campylorhamphus procurvoides. The sequence continues at coordinate 433,580 of WBMV01004568.1, forward strand.
GTATGCTGCAGCTAATAGTGCAGCTGTGCTTTTCCAATAGCCCATATTCAGATATAATCTGAAATTGAAGAGAGCCTATTGGCATATATTATTATCATACTCTTAATACCAACTTGTATTCATGTATTTTTCATTCTAGTGATAATGACACAAACAGTATTTAGCTATTCTGGGCTTTGCATAAATAACAATTGGGAGAATCCTTTTGTCTAATATGCTTGGAGGTGGACAATACAGAAGAGTTGATATTTATCACATCTCTGAAAGATCATTTTCACCATCTCCACTAAAAGCTGTACTTTCTCCAAGCACATCTTGATGGAGGATAAGTTCTGCCGTTTTGAGAGGGGTAGTTTTTATTTATAATTGTGAATGTGTTTAGCCACATGAGGCTGTCAATCAGTGAGACAAAAACCCAGTAGGATTATTTCGGTAAGTGGCCAATTTCCCCCACCCTTTTGCTCCAAATCAAGGACAGATGAAAGGTCATGATTAAAACAGTGATTTTTTTCCTAAATTGTAAGTAACAGTTTGCAACTGTTTTTTTACCAATATGTCAAAACTGTACTTTATCTTGGGAAAAGTGGGGAGGAAGAAAATTATAAGTTCTTGAAAATGTTGGCAATTTTCCAAATGCTTGTGTTGAAATTTATTTTAATTATTGTACTTGTGTCAGTTCCTAGCAGGGGTAAAAGGGGGGAAAAATAATTCAGTACAGTATTATGCAGCTATGGATTAAACAATTAATGGTGGACCTCTGTATCCTATTAGTATATTTGAATTCATTATTTCAACGAATTGTTTTATGAGCCAGTGACTAGTGGATTTAACCCTTTATTTTGTAGTCAAAACCGAACAGAAGAGTAATTGTCTTGCCAGAGTGCATCTTTATGTATATGCATCCATCCAAGGAATTAACCTGAGACAGTAAAATAGTGCAGAATGTCATTAGGAAGTTCTTTTGTCCCAAGAGTTTGGTTTTCTTATATGCAGACAAGGAATTTGCTGTCTAGGAGGGTTTTGGCAGCTGTCTGGTGGTCATTGCAACAGCTACCATTGTTAAAAAGTGTGGAGGACTTTGATGTAATCATTTCCCTAGAAAATATCTCAGTTGGCATTGTATTCTGTGTTCTTCTCTTGAATATGTTCTAACCACACAAAAGTCAGAAATAACACTTTTTTACTGGTCATGGCATGAAGATAATCACTAAAGTAAATACTTCACTGAGCAATCTTAGGGCTCAGTTTTGTGTCTACAGTCTATTAACAATGGCCAACTAAAAAGACATTCTTAAGAAGTACCCCAGGGCAAATTATCTAAGCATGTGAGGATGTCAGTGGTGTTTCTCTTTGCAGTTCACATCAGAAGCATGCCAGGACCCTCATGATACCCTCATGGAAGTTGGGCCAGATGTATCTTTATAGATACTGTTTATTTTAAATATTTTCTTCTCCAATTAGGCATTAAACCAAGATGCTGTCTTTATGTGTCACTAGGTAGCACATTTAACCTGATAAAGAAGGTAAAGTGGGTAATATTCTAATCTAAATAGCCTCTGGATTTCCATTTAGTGCTTTCTTTGTGATGGTAGGCTTCCCTTTTTGCCTTGAAGAGCGCTCTGCGTTTGTAATGCCTGATTAAATGTGTCATCCACCACCACCAGAAGGGATGTGTAAGCAGATACTTACTCAGTCACTGATGATGTGAGTGGTACAAGTCATGCTGGGGGATTTCAGCCATCTTTGCACACAGTTACTCCACATATTTGATAATGCACAGGGCCCTTGCATCAGGTAGAGTCGATTGTTTAAAGGGCAGATGTTGGAGTGAGAGATTTCTGGGCTTATTTTATAACTGCTAAACCCTCTCAAAGTTCTTGTGCTTAACATGTCTGTTGTTTTCATGACTCTCTTTTGTCATTCCCTTCCATTCATTTGTACTAAGCTACTGTGAAGTATAAATTTAAGTGAAGATCTTCCCTTTTTAATGTTTTGGAGTTTGTTTTTTGGGGGTTTTTATGTGAGCAGATAACAGTGGTGCCACCCTTCTTTACAGACTTTTAGGTCACCTAAGAAAATTGACTATTGTTTTTGGTTGTGGTTTGGCTTTTTTTGTGGGTTTGTTTGGGATTTTTTTTCAACGTATGCAAATACTTCTTTGGTAGTCAATTTAAATTAAATGTAGGGTTCTGAAGCAACCTCTGAAGTGTGCCCATGGTGTTTGGTGGAACTGGCAGTATATTCTGCTCCATACTGTTCTCTTACTTTCCGCATCTGGATGAGTCACGTAAATATCTAGTGCCAAGCTGTAGGACTAAGAGTGTAGCACGAGATAACTGTTCTCAGGATCTCTCCGAAACATCAGGAGTGTGGATGTTGCACAGATGTGTTGCTGTGAGCTGTTTGTCACTGAGTGCGTTGCTGGGGAGGAGGGGTAGGAGCAGAGGTGCTGCCCAGGCTGGTTAGGAAGGAAGGGTACTTTGTAATTTTCTTCTCCTACTTTGGTAATCTGGATTCACTAAAAACAAGGCATTTCTTGGTTCAGCTCTTTTAAAATGCATTTGTTGGTTGACCTCTTTTCAAATGGAATTAAGGAGGTGTGGAAGAGGAGAAGGTTTGAGTGCCAGCTGAGAAGAGTATTTCAGGGGTCCTAGTCTTCTGTTGTACACAGATAGTGCCAGCTAAAGATCAGCAACACAATTGATGTGAAGAAAATCAAGTGAATATAGTGTTGGGAACACTTGCACAGTGTGCCTGTATGAAAAATATAAACAGTAGGCCATTTAAAGGTATGAAAAGAAATGGAGAAAAAAAGTAAATTTTTACATGCACAACCCTTCCCTTTTGCTACAAGAGAGGAGTCAAAAAAAAAAAAAAAGGATTATTTGTTTCAGAACCTTTTCTGGGACTCTGTGAAATGATTAATAGACAAGGTGTGCTGTATACAAGAGGTTTTACTGGCTGCCCTGCCAATGAATTAGGGCCCTATTCTACTAAAAAAATAATAATGTTGGCACTTCCTTTGCAGCCATCCTAGGCTTCCATGGTGCGGAAGTCAAATGTAAATTCTGGCTGAATTGGACCCTTATGGAGGTGGTGTTCAAACACACTGTGAGGAGAAGAGAAACCATTCAGGTCATGGGCCTCTGCATGCTTCAGAGTCCTTCTATCCTTGCTGTAATTCTCTGAAAGCAAACTAATAAAACTTCCTATTGACTTGTGCTTGTGTGTGCTTTGAGCGGTTACTTACAGTCTACCATCAGCAGATTAAAAATCAATTAAAATCCATAGAAGCAGTCAAAGTTACATACTCCTCTTTGCAGGTAAAGATTTTTTTTTTTTCAAAGATTTTACATTAATACTTGCTACTTGGTATTACTGAAGATAATGAATCAGATTTAGGCAAAGTCTGTGCATCTTCAACTCTACAGATCTGTGCATCTTTAACTTTACAGAAGCCCTGCTAAGAGCTCCTCGTCCTCTGTGCCTCTTGCCCTTTGTAGGAATAGGGGAATTTATGCAATTCATTTAACTGAAATGGAGATGTTGAAAGCTCTCCAATGCTATCATGATGGATGCTATTGCAAATGTGTAGGGAAAACAATAATCTTAATGATAAAATGATAAGTTTAATACCAGTACATTAGAACGGGAAGCGAATTTTAATACTGCCAGTACATTAAAATAGAGGAGTTTGATTTGTATTCCTGATTTGCCAGGGAAGCCCCACAGATTAATTTGGTTGCGTCCCACGATTCAGGGGGAGGCTGCGTGGTCTCAGGGAGGTGGAACTGTTCTGGGACTGCAGAGCCCCCAGCTCTGCCACTGACCTGCTCTGGGAGATTTTGGAGCATGTGGCTTTTGTTTTGAATTTCCTCTCCATCTTTTCTCTCCCCATTCTTTGTAAGTCTGATCTGTTTATACCATTAAACTTTCAAACATAGGGCTTCTTTTTAATTTCTTTATAAGTATGTGCTCTGAAGACTTTTAGGCCATTGATGCTTGTTCAAATGCTATTCGTGTGCATATTGAAAGTATATAATCTGCATTTCTAATTACTGTTTTTATTTGTCCTTTCTATTTCTTATCTTAATGTAACTTTCATTTAAAATTTGCAGTAGCTCAAGAAGCTATGACTTCAGTGTGTTGCAGTAGTACTCAGGTATCAACCACAAAAGCCAATGCTGATTGCATGAGTAAGACAGAAAGCCCAAGCACTGGAAAACTGGGGGGAGGGACTGGGGGGAAAGCATAATTAAAGTAATTTGTGCAACCTTAATTTAGTCCTCTTGTGGGTAAGCATGTTTGTAGACTGCTATATTTGATACAGGATAAAAACTCTGTTGAGGGGTGACTTCAGAAAAGCTAAAAAGGAGTTGCATTATCAATGAGGAGTCAGAATAACGCAGAGTAAATAAGGCCAGGCTTTTCCAACAAATGCTGAAAATAAACAAAATATGAAATGACTGTTTGTTAAGCAAGCATAACCTATCCTGCGGGTGACATTTTACGTAAGAAAGACTGGCATGATATATTTATAGACTACTATGATACATATGCACAAGACAACTGAATTAAGATTGCACAGTCAACTTAAATCCTACAGTTCTCTCTTTTGATTCTTAATTTACAACCTGAATAGTGTTTGCCTACTTGTGATGGGAGAAAGAGCAGAAATGTCACCCCGTCCATCATATCCACTCCTTGTGGTTGCCCTTGTGAGAGCCTCACATCCAGCTGCACTGATTTCTGCCCTCTCTGCCCATGGGTTGCTCCCTGTCACCAGCTTGGAGGGAAGGAGGACAATTTTCTTCCTAACTGGCTCTTCCTGTTTACCCATCTCCACCAGTCAATTCATGGCTTATCCATACTGTTGATGGTGGTCTTGCCTTAGTGCCTTTTTTCTCACTAAATTGTTTGTGGTTCCACTTCTCAGTGGATGCTGTCACACTCTGCTTGTCTTGCTCCTGCTCTTCCTCACTATCAGTTCAAATTTTTTATATTCTCAGTTTGTCCTGTAACAGACCCCAATTGCCTTCTCACAGTGGTCATCTCCTGTAGCTCCAGATGTCAGAAATCCTTTCCTCCTGGTTCTGCAGTGTTCTCACTTTCCCTGTGTGAAGTCACTGGGTGCTGACTGCAAAGACGAGCCCACCTCCCCATGGGTGGCTGGAGTTCAGGGATGCTCAGGGCTCTGTGCAAGCACAGCCTGGTGAGCCTTGGCCATCAGGAAGGGCAGGCATTTGCCCACTGAAGGTGGGATCAAATTTTTTTAGTATTTTTTAAGTCTTGTCTGTATTTGTAAAGATTCGGACATTATCTGATATGTTTGCCTAACTCCCTCTCCAGGTTTGTATTGTTAGCACTAACAAATTAATTTGCTAAAGTCATTATATTAAGTTACTGAAGTTGTTCTGCTTTCCTTTCTGTTACTATGTATACCTTCTAAAATCTGTCAGAAAATATGTCTTTTTGAAGCTACACAAAAATACCATTGCTTTCAATAGTGCTACCATTTCATTCTTGGAACATCATATTGCTTTACTGTGCTCAGGATTGATTTGGCTACTTTTTTCTATGCTGAGCCCTGGCTCATAACAATTAGCATTACCTACATGCTAAATTGATTTCTCAAATAGAGATGGTTTTCTGAAAGGGATTGTCCTTTCAAAGCATTCTCACCAACTGAGACTGTTCACATCCTGGGGTATTAGATAACAGAGGGTCAGAATCTGTCCTCCAATCTGATCCTATTGAAAGAGAAACAAAACCAAACTGATGAGGTTTTTCAGTGTTTTACTTGAATCCCAAGGGCTGTATTTCCACATACAGTTAAGGTTCCTACATTTCTGAGTTATTGTAACATAAAATATTAACTGCCCTGCTAGAGCTATACAATCTCTTTCATTTTTTTTTCTTGGCATATAATTTCTCTTTTTAGATATCTGACCTTTCTGTAATTCTTCTAATTTATGGAACAGTGCAATTTATCTTTTTTTTTACATATCATCTTACTTAGGATAGCTGAGTGGAGGGATGGAGGGGATGTATATATCTTCTTGTTTCTTTTTTCTGACTCAGTGTTTAGTCATTATTTTCAGTATCATTTCATCTGTGGAAAGTTTTCCCATATGTCAGGCGTATTTTAAACATGCAGCTGAGATCTATGCTACAGTAAGCCCTTTTCAGATATGAGGCTCAGCAAAGGGTAGAGTTCAATCTACAGCATTTATGGAAGTGAAACTTTTTCAAGTGCTGCTCTCTAAACAAATACCAAACCCGTGCATTTTTGTTTTGTTAAACATAGAAATCAGGTTTCCCTATGTATATCATTTCCCTTGGAAGTTCATTTCTTTGTGTTGTCTACAGAGACACTCAGCTGTTTGGTGAGCATACCTAAACTGTGGTACCTTTTGATACAAGGTATTTCAAGTGTTAAAAGTTCTTGCAGTAATTCACTAAGTGCTACTGAGCACAGAGGTACAACCTGTGACCGAGGAAGGCCCCATGTCTTCCCTGAGATTTCAGTGCATATTGAATCTCAAACTTACCAACAATTGTTTTTAAAGATGGGGCCTCAGTGTTAAAAGGTTTATTAAAAAAAAAAAAAAGGTACAGCAAGGAACTGTAAGAATATTCTCAAAATAGAAATACAGATGCTTTGATTCCTCTGCTTCCTGCAGAAGTTTGTTATTAGTTTACTGAGAATGTTGAACTTAAGAGTATTTAGTTTCCTTTAGCAAGCATGTTTGGATGTGTAATCGAATGTAGTGGGGTTTGTATGCCAATGGAATGGAGACAGTGGGGAAAACAGGTATTCCTTAACCTTCCCCTTTGCTGTAATTATGGAATGATGCTATTTATGGTAAGGTTGTATACATGTTCATGTGTTGAGAGGAGGATATGAGATTACTTACTAACAAAGAAATGGAATTCCTTTTCACAGGGAATTAGAATTGTGACTCTAGACTTGCTAATTTAAATAACTTGCAGGCTAAACAGACTTTTACAAAGCATTAAATGCTATTATGTCTTGTGAACATTAAGCACATTTTCTGAAAATATTAATTTCCCATTGGTTTTCTTGCCTCCTTCTTGTTGCTTTGATTTCAGACGGAATGATAATCCATCCTCCACACACCAGAGGTTGGGGATTTCTGAGACTGCTCTGGTGTCTGGTTTTTTCTGTTCCCTTCTCCCTACGGCTTTTACCTCTGTTCTTATGAGCAGTAGATGTTCACCATGTGGTCTGATTCAGGATGACAGAGCCGACTGGTAATAAGTTTGCAGCAGCCTGATATCCTTGGTGACAGTGTAAACCCTGAGTGTGGTAGCCTAGCAGCTCCGAGCCTGGGTCTTCCTGGATTTCCAAAAAACCTTGTAATTTGCTCTTTCTAAACCCTGAACACCAGTGCAGAAAGATGATGAGAGACCAACAGATAATCTTGGATTTTTAGGGAAAATCAGTAACAAGTGTTCAACTCCAGAGACTGATGCACATCAGTCTGTTTGACTTGTATTTTCTAGACTAGCTGCCCAAAGAAGAAGATGACCTTTTTCATGAGCGTTTTCGTGTGGGGTGGAGAAGGAAAGGTGTTAAAATAAGTTGAAATTCTCTATTTATAACTACATCTTCAGCAGATACAAGCTTGGGAAGTTTGATTCTGATCTCAACTGTTAGTGTGTGGGGTGGTTTTATAACTATTATTTTTTTAGAGAATCACAGAACAGCCCAATTTGGAAGGGACCTTGAAAAATCAACTGGTCCAGCCTTTCTTATTAGAGTTCTGTGCTGAGACATTTCTTGGGCAATCCACCATGCCAAGCAGTTCTGTGTGTGAAGAAAAAACCACTGTAAAACTGAACCCTACAGCTAACTCTTATCCTTAAGTCAAACCGTTCTATAGGCCAAGCTTCATCCCGACAGGGTCTAGAAAGTTTGAATGAAATATGATTGCAATCTTAGACATTGGTTATATAGCTCCTATTAACTCATATTGGCTACTGATTATGCAATTTCTGTGCTGGTCACTTCGATTAGCCTTGATCATTTGGGGGAAAAAAAAATCAATTCACTCTCCTGGTTTTAATTTTGATAATTCAAATTCGCAGTGCTCTTCATCTGCTTTGTTTGATGCTGTACATAAATCAAGGTTATAGACGAAACCAATTCCTGAATGAAAAGTTTCAATTTTCTTTTCTTTTTGGCTACAGCCATGCAAAGAAATCATCATTTGGGCAACTAATATGCCTAAGTATCCTTCAAAAGGAGCTGTGATATATTAGAGCTGTTCAAACGTCCTCACAAATCATGTTGCCTTGCAGCTTTGATCCTGAAATATGTGAAATGATGTCTGATTTATGCCACTGATCCTTCTTTTAGATAGTTAAGTGTTCTTGCTTAATGTTATTAAATAAGTTCAAAGCAGCAAATAGGCCATCCTGGGCTGAGGACATTTGAAAAATAGCATTCTCAGCAGGCTGCATACACAGTATATGTTCTTCAGTCATTTCTTTTGCTTTTTTTGTGTACAGAAAGCTACTAGAACTTTATTTTGTTCACAGCTTTGGTTAGGATGGCTTTGGTTTTGTTTATATTTTCCCCTCACCCTCCTGATACCCTTCTTCCTGGGCTTTGTCTCCTGGGGTGTTTTGGGAGTGTGTGTGTCAGGGGAGTGCACAGAAACAACTTCAGGGCAATATGGGAAAGATAGCACAGTCGCCCCTAACTGGGAGGCTGATCCCATGCAACAAAGATACAAAACAAGCTGTGTGACCCAGCTGAAGCAGTAGGAGGAAAAAAACACCAAACCTCATAGACTGTAAATTAGTGGGTCAAATTAACACTCTAAGGAGCAAAGTTTGACTATTTTTCTTGAAAATTTATTGATATATTGTCATTTTTGTTTTAATGGGCGAAAGGAGAGGAGAAAATTCTTGGTTCTAAAATATATGAATATTCCAAACTTGCATCAGAATACCAAAATGCAAATCTCTCCCAGCATAAGGGTTGCATAGGAATCACATCAGCTCTAAATTTAGTAAATCTTTTAATGGAAATGTCATACAGTTCAGACACAAGATTTAGGGATTTCAGTATGTTATATGAGCTTTATAACCAATATTATTCTTCTGAAATTTCAGTAGGAAATATTAAATCAGCATTTCCAGTCTACTAGATCCTTGTTGAAGCAATGAACACCATTTCAGTCATCTCCTGATAGAGAAGATCTATTATCTAGGGGGAATTTCTTCTCGATGCTACCTCTTCATCAATACTAATGCCTAAACATCAGGATTTCAGATATAAGATTAAAAACAAAGATGAAATTTGGGCATGAAACATCATCTCACTACTCTCTAGTTGCATTGACTTTAATATCTATAAGAATGCAAATATTTAAATTTTATGAGTATAGAAATATTTTTTTTATTACTAAAATGAATACATTTCTATTTGCTTTTTTCATGTTTTTATGTAACATCCTGAAGAAATCTTGAAGTAAAGGATAGCAGTTGGTTGTTTTTGGTGGCTTTTTATCTGCTCTTCATTCCAGCTATTTAATTTTCCTTTTGTCTGCTTCAAAGAAGTTATTACCCTGAGATTTAGGATGTCTGGATTGATAGTTATTCTGTGCCGTGGAAAAGCATCATCGTTAAATCATTTGAAGTCTTCATTACTTGGGGTCATGGGTGTGGGTGTGTGTGCTAAAATCACTTCAAACTTTTGTACTTGTGCCCTCATTAAAGGGTAGGAGGGGTTCAGGTACTGCTGTGGCTTTAAAGAGCAGTGAAAGATAGAGGTGCTTCAGAGGGATTGAAACAAACGCTCCCATGTCTGACTTTGTGCCAAATACTACACTATTCTTGTTATGTTCCCAAAGGGTGCAATTTGCAATCGTGTTTTCACGCGGTATTAGACCTTTGTATTCATGGAGAGATGGGTAGTATTGTTTTTCATGTTTGCACTCTATATTTTTTTAAAAGAAGGAATTCTTAAATAATAAATGAAAACACAAAAGACAGCGAGAAATGTGGGGGGTTTTGTGGTGGTGGTTGTTTGGTTTTTTTTGATGTTGTGGGGAGGCTGCATTTCTGCCACCCAAAGGACTTTGAGCATGGGACTTTTGCCGTGTATGGACAGACAGATGTAATCATTAGTGAACGCCAGAAAGCAGGAGAGCCGGGGAGGGAGAGAGTGTGCGAGAGGGAGCTTAGTTTATTTCTGCGGTGTCACATCAATCTGCCCGGTTAAGTGATTGAAGGGGAGAAACGCAGGCTGCAAAAGAAACTGGGCCCTGATTTGTTCAGGGTCACCAGCAGTGGTTTGAAACCATCTTGTTTGCAGATACCTCTTTCATGTTATTAGGCTGTCAGTTGAGTGACTTTGTAAGATTTATGGCTCGAAGCTGGAGCGTGTGCGTGTGTGCAGCGACGGCGGTGATGGGCAGCGGGCGGGGGGACAGAGATGTTATTGAGAAGACAGTGATCCATGCCTGCCTTGATTGAGCTCTGCAGCCTTTTGTCTAGTCCTAGTTAACCTCCTTATGCATGTTTCTTTTCACATGCTGCATAAGGAGCTCGAGCAGAAGGTGAAGCAACAAGTGGTAAAGGGTTGCTCGTAACTCCATAGAACTGCAGTGAGCTCGGTGTGGACTTACTGAGTGTGAAATGATGGAATAAAGGTGTTTATTGGGCAGGTCCCAGGTTTAACTTATTGATGTCTTTCAAATAGTTTTATTTACTGTAATGTCCTTAAAGCTGTTGGCTGAGTGTTCCCTTGTCAGTGGCAACCTCGTAGGGAAATGTGTTCTTTGAGAGGGAGTTTAGAGACAGCACTGACTTATACTGGAAGTGAAAATTAAAACAAAAATCAACCAAACAACCCACCCCCCCTCCAAATTAAAAATAAACAAAAAAACCAACAGGGAGAATGACTTGATCAAAGCAAAATAGAATTTAAATTATTTTTCTGTCTTTTAAGTAGTCGTAGTTTTTATTTTATGTATGTTTGAAATATTTAAAATACTGGAGTTTGAGAAATTAAATTTTATTTTTTTTAGAACTTAGTTGCAATTCAGAAAATAATGTTTTCTGCTCTTCTGTTTACACAGTTGGTAGTTGTGCCAAGATCAAGGCATGCATTATTTTAAAAGATGAGTAAAAAAAAGTGTTCTTGTCATAGGATTCAGGTTCAACTTTGGTGACTTAACAAGACAGACTTCAGCAGTATAGGAGTTGATGAATGTTTTTGAAACGCTGTCACAGGGTTTTGCCATTTGAATTTTCTAACAGAAAGATTTTCTTTGTTTCTAGTTATCCATAGGCTAAAGGAGTAAGTAAAAATTACTGGTCTGTTGTCCTTCATTTAAGAATCAAATTATATTACTGATCTGGCATGATCTGTGTGTTGGCTTTGTTTTCAGCATAGTCAAGTTAATTAACTTAGAGAAATCGATTTGGTCGTAAATGCTTTGTAAGAATCTTCCAGCACCTTTAGTATCATGATGGGTTTCGTATACTTGACCACAAAATGCAAGTGCTGCTTCATGGAGGTGTTCTACCATGCTGTTGTTTGCTAATTGATACAGTACAGAATTGAAAAAGGAGATGATATTTGTCTAAGATTTTTTTTCTTCCCTCCCAAGTTTGAAAATGAATGGTGCAGCCTTCCTGGGAAGTTGTCCCCATGCTGAAATATCCAGCAGGAAGGTTGCTGCTGGAGTCTTTGGAGGGACAAAAGCACACCTGCTTGCTTCCCTCTCACTTCCATATTATAGCAAGAATTGTTTACTGCATCACTTTCATAGCCTTTCAAAATTCTGTGTTACACAGTGTATAATTTTCAGCTTATAATGTGAATTTTGAGATATTTTTTCTATTTTTTTTTAACAAAACAAACCTTAAAATCCTTCCCTAATTCTGTGTCTTTAAGTCACCAAGAAAGCACCTGTTCTTTTTATCTGGGATAACTGTGCACATTTTGACCCTATAGTAATCTGATACATTTCAGTATAAATGAGGTCTTGGTTGTACAGACACAAAGATGCCATTCTTTGTGTATTTATGTAAGAATATTGGTGAGAATCAGAGGTCATTAAGCTGAGTAAAATGCTGCTTTCAGTAGAAAATTCTCTAACATAGTCCTGCCATCAACAGGGCTGGAAAAAAAAGAAGCTGATACCATTCTTAAATCACAGAACTGGGTGTTGGCAGACCATCACCCTGCCCTGTGGCTGCAGCCCTGCTGTGTGACCTTGCACCAGACCCAGGTTCTCTGTATTTCTGCCACAAAATGTATGATGTGTTGGTTGGAAAATGCCTGAGATCCTTGAAAACAACCTGTAGTAGAACTGCACTGTGAATGATATCACAATGTAGCTAATTTGATTGATAGAACATCTTGCAAATATAAACACTCTCTTTATATATATATGTACATACACATATATATATGGATTTTGTGTATCGCCTGTCCCATCCCCTCCCACCCATGCCCAGCTCACTTTATTTGGTCAAAAAGTAGATAAGGTTTTGGAGGGCGTTAGGGCAAAAATGTAAACACTTATTATGAAGATAATTTCATTAACTCCTGAATTCTACCAAAAAGGTGACTTTAGCCGCTTTTAAATGAATAAGTCATTTTGATTAACTGTACTTAAATGCAATTTTGGGATTTACAAAGGAGAAAAGACAAAACCAGGGACTTCAATGTGGTACAAGGTGAAAAGTCAATGGATACAGATGGAAACCAGAGGGGTTCAGACTGGACATGAGGAAGAATGTGGGACAGGTTGCCCAGAGAGGCTGTGAAATGTCCACCCATGGGGGCTTTCAGGACGCAACAGGATAAAGCTCTGCCCAGGATGGGCTGAGCTGATGCAGCTTTTTTGCAAAAGGCTGGAGTAGAGACCACCTGAGGTCCTTTGCAGCTCAAGTTATTCAGAGGAATTCTGTGATCTCTCAGATGAATTGGTACAGATTTGTTATTCTGCATCTTGCATCTGTAATTTTAAGAAATTCTTCAGAAAAACTTACCGATATAGTTGTTCGGGGTGCCGACTAGCAAATATGATTCCTGGAATAAATAATATTCTGCCTGTTAATAAGCATTAAATGTAGAGTTTGGTAAAGAGTATTCAGTATGTTTCTTAAACAGTCAAAACTGTTCTAAAGGTAAAGTGCTTGGAAAAGAGAAAAGGAACTGAATACCATGGTTTTATTTGGGGCATTCACTTGCTTCAGTCAACTCTTGAAAGCTGTCCTGACTTCTTTAAATCCACAGTGGCAGCTACAGTATTGCTTCGTTCCTCATTTTAAATGCTTTCTGCCTCTACTTTTCAGTTGCTCACACTTAGGTGAAATTAAGAAATCTAACTGTTGGGTATTATGTTTTAGACCTGCTGAAATAGCTCTTCCTGCTTGCATCCTTATGGTCTCATTAAGACGATGCTCACAGCATGCCTGACTCTAGTGAATATTTGCAGACCTCATTTGCCTACATTAGAGACAAAAAGCTTTAAAAAAATCCTTCTTGAGCAATAAACGGTTGAGTTTGTCAGTATCAGTGATCACAGAGCTGGTGTCTCCCAAGGCAAGGGCTGAATGCTGTCCTTGTAGTTGAATAACTATTGAAACGCTTCATACAAGCCCTCTCCACCGCTGTGATAATACAATTGGTCCATGGCTTTGAGCTGTGGTTTTAAAGTGTGAGGGCTGCTAAAATCAGGGAAAAGTCAAAGTATGTGCCACTGTTGCAGCAATTTCTGTACATCAAGGACTCGTGTAGGCAGTATCCCATTCTACTTTTTTTTTTAATACCAATTATAGAGATAAGGAATTCTTAAATTTTTATTTTAACGAGTATCGTTTTGTTGAGTCAAGTTATGATAGCTCATCATAAATCAAGATCTGTGGTCTTTGGAACAAAACTTCCAACGAGTGTAAGTCACCTTTGTGGTTTACCTTTACAATTGTGACTCAAATGTTTTGTTTTCTCTCTGCTCAAACTTTGAGACTGAGACTTTTGTTCTCTGGGGATTTAAAAAATCCTTGACCAATTCTGTAAGGCTGGAGTCGTGCTTTAATGCCAACCAAAATTTCTATTCTCTCTCCATTTATTCATTGTGTTGTGCATCACCTGCCCACCACAGGTGCTTCATTTCATTGTTGAGCTGATAACAATGTACAATGGATATTTTTTTAAAAGCATGTTAGAATCACTTTGCAATGAAAGATAAATCTGAAGTAATACTGATGTTGCATTTTTTTAATTCAACAAAACTAGAAATAATGGAACTAGAAATAATAGCGAAAAAATTAATCAGAGGTGATGTAACTGTCATGCTAATGAGAAGTTCCTGAAGATTACTGAGCTCTACTATAAACAGACAGTAATCTCATGGATTTCCAACCCTTATTTACTCTGTTTAAATTTCACAGTCCTGAAGAACTGGACCAGAAAACTTAGGATGGGAGTTTATCCCTTGGAGTGATTGAATATTCCTGACAAAACAGTTTTTAGAGAGCAGTATCAGTTTACATGTGTATATCATGAAAATAACCTTCTTCACTGTATTTGATTCATTTTGCTACTCTTGTGAAAATAGACAATTTAAAAGTTAAAGTTTTTGTTAGAGGGTTAGGTTTTTTGTTTAAATGTTAAAATAGAATTATCAATTTTTTGGAGAAAATTTGGGTTAGCTTTTTTTACGGAATCATTAGTGGAAGTGAAGAAAGGAAAATAAAAATTTTCTTTATCGAAGATAAAGTGCCCTTTCATCTGATTTTTTTGATATTATTTACTAGGCTCTTCATATTATAAAGCTGTGATTGGAAGGAAGTGAAATACTTCATAAATTTGTGCAAAACAGTTTCTTCTCTACCTCAGTTTTGTTGGTATTTTTATTCTTTTGAAAAGTTCATCCCAGAGATCATGGAGAAGAGGACTACAGAAAAGTTATTTGTTTATCTATGTCCAACTTTGGAAAGCTTTTGTTTCTTTGGATAATTGTCATCCTGACCTTTTGAAGCAGTAACTTGAAATGTAGTAGTAGTTGGTCTTTGAATGGACATGTGGCTTCTGTGGCAGAAATGTGCCTTCTACTATTCCTATGAGCATATAATTCATTTTAACCTGATATTATTCACCCTATAAAAAAGCATTTTCAAATGTTCATCAGAATTTTCCAGATTTTTGCAGACTGACCTCCAGTGCTTCTCAAGCCTTGCACAGGGCACAGGAGTGACATTTTTATCTCATCAGTCTCCCAGGGCAATAGCTCATAAGCCATTTCACTCTTTATTTGGGTAGTTAACCAAACCTCAGACATGTCATAATAGTCAAAAATATTCAAATTATTTACAGTTTCCACTTGTTCTGGACTAGATATGCAGTGTCCACGCAGTATGAAATGCAGTTGCACAGAAAACAATATTTCCTGTGTTTTGAGATGTTGCCTTTGCAATTCTCCTCATTAACTTTGCTGCTGCTGTCTTCACTTTTAGCCTTTAGTTTTTATGTGCAACAGATGTCACTGTAGCAATCCTTTGCAGCCATCCAATCACTTTTATTTCCATTAGCTGGAAAAGTTATTGGTTATAACTGGGTGATGATGTGCTTCTCTTGAGTTCTCCTTTTAGCAGATATTGGACCAATATATGGTCTGTGTAACAAACCTCCTCCACTTTTGATCAGGGTGCCTTGTCCAAAGAACATGGCAGTCTGGTGCTGCATGGCTTGTGAGAGGACAAGATGAGAGAGCAGCAGCCAAGATTTTTGTTTTCTTGCTGCTTGAATTACCAGAAATGCCATAAGCATTGGCACCATTCAGGCCAGGATGGGAGCAGCTTACAATAGAGGAGCTATTGCTCTGAAGATATCAGAGGGTGTTGCAACATCAGTTTTCCTCTCTGTGTAGCACATTAACCAGTCCACAGCCTGTGGGACCTCTATGACATGTGCATTGGGTCTGTTTTTGGGTTGCGCTGCAGGCTGGGTGGCTTGCTGTGGTGGTGGTGGCTGTCATTCAGTTCAAGAGATGGGTGACACACGGCCCCACTACCTTGGTTAGAAAAGGCTCAATTGCTTACACAGCTGCAAGATTGAGCTGAGCTCTTTTAGATTGTTGGGTTTGGGGCATTTCTTAGGTGGCCATGGTCACAAGATTCCCTCTGTGTCTGTGATCTGACTTCCATTCGGTGGGGTTTTTTTCTGTTTTATGAACTGAGACATTTAACCAGAGAGTGCTGCATCTTAGGCTTCCTGTTTCTAGTCCACAGTCATGAATTTTAATAATACTTCTGGAATTTGCTATGTACACTCACTGAAATTCCAGTTCATCTCATCCCTATCTTTGTTTCAGCTTGCTGTTAGCAAGGTATGAAAGACTGCTTGTACACTCCCTAAAACTGTTCACTTCCACTTTATTCTGTGTCTCAGTGCAGATATAATCATTGCACAGTGTCTGTATCTACCACAGTTTAAGGTTAAAGTTTAGAGGCAGTCACAGGTGTTTTTTTTTATCTGTAAAACTTATTTTCCTCTGGAATTTTTGGAATGAAACCATATACTATTTTGCTGGTATATGTGAAGTTCAAAGAAACTTTTGTGAGAAAGATTTGTTATCTCCAGGTTTTACTTTCTCTTCAAAACCAGATGAGAAAAACCTGTAAATTATTTTAATCTTGTGAGAACTCATTTGTGACTTTTCTGATCTGGCTAAATTTTTGCCTTACCTGGCTAAAACTTTAAACTTGCTTTTTGGTTTCCTTCATAACAGATAAAAGCCTTTGCCTCTCACTTGTTTGGCTGTCTGGCTGTAACAGAAGAGAGAGAGAGAGACCCAGCACATGCTCCCAGTGTGTGAGAGACTGGTAAAGACCTTCATCTGAATCAATGATGGCAGCAATTTGAAGGCTGTGTATTGTTCAGAATGAGTGCTCTAACTGCTGGTGTCAGTGCAGTTGACTTACCTGTTTCCTTGGCTATGTTGTACTTTTAACAGGGCTGGAGTTGCCCTATTTTGGAACTTTAAAAGAGTTTGAAATTGCAGGTTTTTTGAAGAATAGAGAAGCTATTCCCTGCTCAGCTAAATTTGAGAATTGTAAGAGAAGTTGTGTGCAGGTCTCCTATGTGCCATAATAATGCATGGACCTACTGAACAAGAGGAATTTATTTTTTTCATCTGTTGCCAGCATAAACAGGTGTTTTTTCCACAGAGGATTGTGATAAGAGCTGGCTGCTATAAACCTTTCAGGTTTTATTGTTTTATATGCAACCAGTAGTGCTCTTGTCTTTTCTCTTAGGACTTCTGGTAACAGTAGTAGTGGGCAAGTCATCTAAAGGTCTCTAGTTGTGTCCCAAGAGTTGAGAGCTCAGAAATATTATAAATCTTGAAGTATTTATTTTGGATGTGATGTTAGTGTTTTTATAGCAATATCAAACTTTTATATATGGCACCTTTGATTCTATAGCACCCCAAAGCACTGTATAGAATTATTAGAGAGAAAAAGCTTCCTTTCATATCCTTTCCCACACTGGGCACACATCCCCCAAAAAAGTGTGTGTGTTATATGGGAAACCCAAACCTGTGGTCAGTGAATTATTCTGTTTGCTTCAGTTCCTCTCTGCTGTGTCCTCCTATGTCAGATTGCTTGGAAAGTGGCAAGGAGGAAGAAGAAGGGCTCAAAGTTGGGTGAAGGAAAGAATTCATGTAGTGAACTCCCATGTGCTGTCAAGTTTCCAGAAACCTTGCTATCCCATTGGCATAAAGCTTTGTGGATTTGCAGGGACCATGAAGGGGAAATCCAGAAGCAGTCAGTCCAGCAAATATTCATATAAAAACCACCCACCACCCATATATCTAAACAGGATTTAATGCTTTTAAAAAGCAGAATTCACTACTATGATGTGTAAGGGCTTTCAGAAAAAACCCTAAACCTGGTAGAAGTGGGGGGCAGGGAGTGAGCTGACACTTTTTAGGTGCAGACTCCGAAAGAAAGATTTCTGTTTTATAACATGCCTGGCCAACACATGGATAAAAAGCAAACAGCAGTATATTAGTTTGCAGTGCTGGGATGCTATACAGCTTTATGTTGCCCCACTTTGAATGGGCTATTTGGTGTACAGCACCAATGTAGGGCATGTAGCTTATCAGTAAATAATCAGATAATCTAACATTTGTTAGAAATAGAAGTAAAAATGTGCCAAGTAACTCACTCAATGTTGGAGCTATTACGATCTGCACAAAAGAGTGAATTCAGCTAATTATGGAATATTTCTGTGTTCTCTTTAAGTGGCAAAAGACCAGTCTCATTCACATTTTGCAATTGTAGAATTGCAGAATAGGTTAGGATGAGGTTGGAATGGAGCTCTGGAGAGACTTCGTCTAACCTCCTACAGCAGGTTGTCCAGTTGGGGTTTGAATGTTTGCAAGGGTGGAGACTTCACAACCTTTCTGGTCAGATGCTGGCAGAGGTCACCACTGGAGAACAGATCTCAGATTGCAGCTTTTTTCTGGGAATTACTTGTCAGAATCTGACAAAGACTGCCTTGGAAGGCAAAAGGGCTCAAGAGCTGTTTGATTTCCAAACCACAATGCCCTCAAATCACAAATAGTCTATTACTGTGTGTAGAAGGTCAAGCAAGGGTGGCAGAAGGCCACCAGCATGGTTGATAGGGAACTCCTCAGCTAGCTCAAATGCAGAAGGAGGGTTATAGATAATGGTAGAAGGTACACAGACATGGCTCTACTATGTCTTCCTCACTCCGAGAGGCTTAAAATCCTGAATGTCGTGTTCATTATGGCTGAGGTTCCCCTTGACTTTCACATCCCTGACCACTTCTTTCTGCTTCTTGAGTAACAGGCTCAGCAGAGCATCTTTCTTAGTTGGATTGTCCATTTCCTAATTAATTCTTTACATGTTTTGCAGAAAGTTTCAAAATATGTCCCTAATGGTATATACTTTTCTGAGAGAATCAAGGACTTTAGTCCTGTTTAAATGGTTTAATATTTATATTATGTGCTTGGAAAGTGAATAAATATAATAATGCACAGTCTCCATTCATGGCAGCATTAAAATTACCTACAGATTAATTGAGTTTAGCAGAACAGTGTGAAAGGCTTTGGTTATTGGAACAGGATGGAGAGTTTGGTTTGGTTTTCTCTTGCAAGATAAAAAAAAATTGACTTTGGTGGGCAGACCCTTTTTGCCTTTCGTGGATGAGTGTTCTCATTTGAATTTCCAAACCTCTCTTTAAGCATGTGGAAGTTAAATAGCACTAAATATATATGATGTGCACATAGGTGTAAAAGCAAAAAGCATTCTCTGTCATGTGGGAGTCAGCACTTTGCTATCCCACAAAAGCTAATACAGCTATGTATTTAGACCTTCCACTCTTAATTCTGTATTGCAGATTATCTTCTCCAGAGCACAGCTGCTTTCCATGGAATGTCTTTGATGCACTTGTGCTGTGTTGGTCAACCACCTTATCTGTATGGTGTGTGGGAGCCGTAGCAATAATGAATATGCCAAGGTTTTAGATCCCTGCTATTGTGCTAATGTTTGCTTTGTTTTTTTCTGCATAATCTTTTTTTGCATCCACTGCTCACTGATCTGATAACACCTGTGTGCTAATAGAATTACAGAGCTAGTGATTAGCAAAGGTGTCTTTGTTTTACACCCCCTTCTCTCTTTATACTTTATTAAAGAGGATTTTAGAACAGATGCTGTGACTTTTTTCCTCTGCTTCCTCCCACGCCCTAACAGTATCAGCCTGTGAAGTCTTGCTTTGTTATTACATGAATATGGACAAGGGCATTGCTCTTCTAGATATTAAATTAAAAAATAAACATTTAAGAAGTCATCTTTCTTCCAGAGTTTTAGCAGAGAATATGCGCTTTCAAGGAGACTAACTCAAGTCTGTGCAAATAGTTAAAGGTTCTAAATTCAGGCATTGTTCAAGGAAGCAATCAAGATGTTTATCCAACTCCTTAAAATCTGAAGCATGCCGATGGAAATCTTATGCTGATGTTCTCTGTCACAGGGAATTTCTTGTTCCAGTTTCTGGAAAGGGAGAACAAAAAAATCCTTTAATGAAACATTTCAGGGTTTAAAAACTCAACCGTAAAAAGTTATTAATCTCTTTCGCTAGTCTTAACCAAATAGTGCATCTTCACTGTTAGTGTTCCTGAGCAGAAGTAGTACCTTAACTCTTTCCTTATGCAGCCGAAATTCTAAATTATGCTGGTTACTGTTACCTGTTCCAAGCTTGATGGGCAAAGCTAATTCTAGTTATGTATTTCTAGTGATTTTGTCCCAGTGTGTTAATGAGGGGTTAAACTAGCAGCAAATTTTCCATCCTCCATCCCTGTTGTTAAAAGAGATGTAAACTGTACTGTGAAGTAAACCCATCTACAATTGGCACGCGGCAAGAGAACAACACTGCTTGTAAGACAAAGTGTTGGTACACCACAAGATTTGAACACGAACTCAGAAGAAATAGTGAAGTTTTAGCTATTTTAACATTTTGACCTTTTTCAGAAAATGAACATATTTTCCAAAGCACAGAATATGTTGAATCAGCAGCAGGCGATGTGAAACCAGATTTTGATGTAATCTTCAAGAAAACCATATTTGTAATAAGGTTAATTAAATTTGCTGCAAGCTTGTGACAAGCATGCTGTAAGTTTGCCAGTAAATCTGGTCTTGCTTTATCAAACTGAAGGGCAAGAATTTAAAAAAAAAAAAAAAAAAAAGGATAGAAAAAGGGGGGGAAAAAGAAAAAAGCTTCCCTCCTCCAGAACAAGTAGTGTGTTGCCAGAGGACATGCAGACTGGCAACAATAACTAATACGTTATGAGAGGTTGAACAAGTTTAAATGGGATTTGTCTCTGAACTGAAAGGCATATTGTAAGAAATTCCTTTGTCTCCTTGTGATGCTGTTAAATTGAAAGCACGATGGGAGGCTTCAGTAGAGGCAACAAAGGTTGAAATGATAGCCTGCTGTTTGCAGCAAGCATCATGGCTCCACTGATGGTCCAGACATCTGGTAACAACAGCCACTCCTTGTCAGGTTTTGCCCCTCACTGGGCGCCTGAGCACTTTGCACTGTTTAACTCATCAGACTCTTCTAGCTCAGTATGCTCTGCATCAAGAATGTTTATGTAATAAAACAGAGCTAATTAAACATTTCAAAGGGAAACATTATTTTCACTCTAATTAGATATGATTACGGTTTCCTTATGCCTGCGCTGGATTGGTACTGCAGCTCTCTTGTTTCGACTCCTTACTGAATTCTGCAGCATTGTTGTTTGAAAATAATTTTTGCAGCTGCTTAAATAGGCTTTGTATTCCCCTTGCCCAGAAAAGAGCTTAAAATCTTTGATCCAAGGTGCCTGTATTTAAAGAACAGCATATGACCCTGGGACTCATGGGGAAAGTTGATACCCTAGGCAGTCAAGGAAATAGGAAAATCCCCCTCACTTGAAACATTTGAGGGTATTCCAGACAACCACGAGTACTGGCAGGTGGGTGCACACCATGTATGAAACGTCTCCTTTCCAGGTATTTGTGCTCTGAATCAAACTTTTCATAATCATTAAATCTGACACGAGTGGAGCCAGGCAGGTACCACAGAGCTGTTATCACATGCACAGATGGATGCAGGTTCTGTGACCTTCCTGGAAGTCCATCGTTAAGCAAGGCTGTTGTCACAGGCAAATATAAAAGCATATCCTTCTGTATGTATTTAATCTAGAAAGATAGCATCTGACAAAGCTTTGGAGACACATCATGTCAGGATACTAAACATCCAAATAGCTGAGAAACAAATACATAGGGAAATCAAAAAGAACAGGCTAATGGCAGTAATAATCAGTGAATATTTTGTCAGTTAAGCAAATGCTGTATAACTTGTTTAGTGTTTTCTAGCTTTTGTGACAGAGCCAGTCTGCAGATCATATGGGAGAAGCAGACTGAATATAAGAACCCATCCTTTCTTTGTCATCCCTAAATCCAAGTTTTTATGAGGAATTTCTTCAGCTAAAGGACGTGCAAATGCAAGTTTACTTCAGCTTTTCACTTGATTTTCACCCTACCCAAGAATTTTCTAAACTCTAGCTTGGGTTTCAAAAAGAAAAAAAGGAGGGGAGGGGGGAAGCAAGCTTTCATTCAAACTGGTTCTCTGCAGTCCTAATTAAAATAGACTTCAATGAGAAGTTTTCTTTTCCTCTTCCAACTGAAGCTTAAGGGCATAGTTCTAGCTGGAGAGTATATTGTGTTCATTTTACTGTTTGAGTGGTTTGGTAGAGAAGCTGTCTTTCAAACGCAGAGTGACTACTACGATGCCTCAGGACTCAGCTGTCACATCAAGGCTGTTTTCCACATGTATGTATTATATAATGTGCATATATCATCACCGTCAGGTAGCTGAAGTTTGTACATCTTACATGGAAGCAACTTTTTCTCATGTTTAAGAAGTTCTCTCTACAGTGGGATTAGAGGTAAATGTGTCTTGTATTTTAAAGAGAATAATGAAATGGGTTGTCCGTTTAGAAAGAAAAGAATGATGCAAATCAAAAGGCACATGTATAAATCTCTACATAAACTGAGCTGCAGTACTGGTGCAGTATCCTTTCCTTTGTGCTAGGAAAACCGAAGGGGGAAATTATTTCCTTTAAATGTTACAGTCAACCTAAGTGACTACAAGAGTTAGTAGACTGAGAGCAGCACTGGAAAAAGAAACCTCCCATTTAGCCACAGAGGAAATCTTCCATTTAGCCGTTTAATTAAATAGGAAATGGCAGTGCATAGCTCAGTCATTGTCTCAGCCCTTGTGGAGAGGATCAGAAGAAGGTCAGGAGCTTGTTCATTTTCCATGCCCACAGCCTCAGTCCTGAGACCACCAGCAAGGATGGCCAATTAATACCAACTGCTTTAGGGGATTTTGGCTTGTGGGGTGGTTGGGTTTTTTTGCCCCCTAGGATCTAGACTGAGGTTGCAAATTTATTTCAGAGAAGCTGCTACACAGTAGGTGAGAAGGATTTCAGTCACTGCACCTCTGAGTAAGAATGAGATTAGTCAGGGAAAAGTGAAATGCCGGTGCCTCGTTGTTTTTTTGTGCCTAGCACCACCACACCACCGAAAGATACTTTCTCAAAATCTGCAAAGTTTTGGTTTCGGAATTCAGTGTTCTGCCCAATGCACTGAAAATACAATTTCAAGTTGCAATACTGAAACCCCCCAAATTTTCTCAGCCTTAAAGAGCTATTTTTAAGTTTTATTGTCATACTCCTTTTCTGAATCACCTGTAGCTCTGAGAATTCTGTAGAAAGCTATCACTACTTGCTGGTAAACTTTTTTAAACCTTACCAAAATAGCATTACTGCTGCTGGGCTCTCTTTTGCTCCATCCCATTATCTCCAATTATTAGAGACTCAATAATGTTGCAGTGAAATTCTGGCAAATTTGAGCACTGGGAGCATCTGCAAGCCAGGCAGCACACTGTCATGGGTAGTGTGAGCATCACCTGTAGCCGTCTGCTTGGGATAGTATTTATGGTGATGTCTCCTGGAAATTAGACTGACAGCCCCAATTTATGTTGCCTGCTGTACATCACCCAGCAGATTTCAAAACAATCCTTTTTTTTTGCTCACAGTTGACCTCAGCTGGATTCAGTCTCTCTGAGAATTGAAAGTGAGTGATGTTACTGAAGCAGGATGGTTGTTTTGCTGGCTGCTGGCCTCTTGTTGCCCAATCCAGGACCAGTGCTGGTGCTTTAGTTGCCTTCCCACTGTGACCGTGGCAGCCAGGTCTGATGCCATGGATTAGGGCTGGCTTGTCCCCAGGTGAGTCACATAAACTTGGATGCTCTGGGCTGGACATGGGGAAACCACTGAAGTATCAGGCAGATAAGTGAGAATTTAGAAATCTGTCCAAGTCCCACAACAGCCACTCTTCTCTTGACTTCAGTGGAAGATGGATTTTCAGTCCTCTTCAAAATATTGTGAGATTCCAGTTGGTAAGTGCTTGGCTGTCTGTGGCTCTGTTGTGCTGCCCGTAAGTATCTTATAAACTCACTTTGAACAAATACATGATTGTAGAGGTAATACTGACTTCTGTATGTTCTGATCAGAAAGAAAAGGTTGTGAAGACTTGTATGCACAACTTGTAGTATGTAGGTTTCTGGAGGAGCTGGCTTGTCTTCCACCCTACAGTGTGGTTCACTGGTGGTGTGTGGCTGTGCACATATATGTACTATACATACACATTATGCATACGTAATATTCCCAGTTTTGGTGGTGGTGAGCAGAGGTTTGGAGATAACTGATTTTTTTAAAAGGTAATTAAGGTTTCAAAGAACCATCTGACTATATGTGTAAGTGCGTGGTAGCTTAATTTGAGCAGAGCATAAGGTTAGCTGTTATCTTTCATTGCCCATATTTAAAAACTAGTTCCAGGAGCCCATCCTTATAGCTAACCTTTATATTACATTTGAATTCCCTGTTGGGAAACTTAACTTCACTTATGAATGTATCTAAATGATAAATCGTTAGAATTATGAAAAGGAGGGAGCAGGGCAAAGATGCCCTGCTTGCCTGCAGCTGTGTAACTCAGAGGCAGATTTGGCTGAGGGAGCAGGTACGTAGACTGGGTTTGTACAGATCCAGCCCGCAGTGAGGTCTGGGATCAGTCGGTGTGGTTATACTGGGATTGTCTTGGTGAGATGAAAGGAAATGGTGAGCTATGGCTTCCTGCTTCACTTATCCTCAGGGCTGCCAGGCTCTGCCCAGCATGCCAAGGGGTGTGGGACTGACTGCCATCCACCCTCCCCATGAGTTTTATTTCAACATCCACTGGCATTGGCTGCAAGGGGTTTGTGGCCACAGGGATTGGTGCTGGGGAGCTGTGTGGCTGTGCCCAGGCCCTCTGCAGCCTCCACGGCAGGGTCCAGGCTGCTGTGCTGCTGGCCAGCAGGAGCTGGGGAAGGGGATGCCAGGATGAGCCTTCCTCCTGTCTGTGTGCTCACAGGATGGAAATGCAGCCTGACAAGTCTGAAGCCGTATATAGAAAGAGATAGATAAACTCTGTTAACCGCAGAAGCAGGTTTTAAATACATTAAAATATTTTATCCCATTATTTGTTTTGACCAATTGACCACAATATTAAAAATTCAATCATGGAGCAGCTGACAAGTGCAGTTGCCTAATTTTATTTAAGGGTTCTCCCCCCCCGCTTCCATTTTTCCATCCTGTTAACGCTGCTGCCTGTGCCCAGACAGTAATGGGCTTCTTGTATGCCCACGACTGTTATGATCATGTAAATTTATTGGTGCTTAGAAGAAGCGAGCTATTAAAACATTACAACAACCATTACAGCCAGGCTCGTGTTGGCTTTCGCTCCCAATGAACATATGCTTCCGAGTGAATGCCTAAACTCTTATTTATGGATTTAATTTAATATGCGGAAAGAATTCAAAATTAAATTTTGTGTCTGCCTCCAGAGAGTGTCAGTGTATAATAACATGGTAATTTTTACACATCTTTATGAGAAATGGGAAAATTAATTCTTTCTGACAAGTTGTAATTATTCGACTTGGAACAGTTGCAGCTGAGCAGTTTGCATGCCTGTTGTCTGTTGTTGCACAGCGTAAGGGGAAAACGTGGGGATGGAGATATATTGTGTGTCTAAGAGTTTCTAATAGCTTCTGACATTTTAACCCTGCATATTATCAGGGTGCTCTTTAAAAGAGTGGGGACTGTAATCTGCCTAGCTGGGGACACATTTGCAGCAGTGGACTCGGTGACTGGAGATGGGGTAGGAAGCATTCTGTTCTGAGGCTGAGGAAGGGACTCTCCCATTACTTTGCATATGGTCGAAGCAGAAGGTGCTGTGACATTCTTTGTACTCTTTGACCTCACATTTTTTTCCTCTTTAATGAAGATACAGGTGTAAGAAAAGTGTGTGTTTCAGCTGCACACAAGCAGAGCTCTCCTGTTGAAGTGTGTCCTCTTTTTTTCTTGACAGTTGAAGGCACTTAGCACCTCTCAACCTCTAGGGATTGACTCCCCAAAAAGTTTAGTGGTCTTTAACAGTGAGAATATTTAAAAATAAAACACAACTGTTGTTGAAACGTGAGCTTTCATGGCAAATATTTTTAGGAGGGTAACTTTGTTCTTAGCTAACTTAACTTCTGTTTCAGAGTTTCTGCTGAAAGGTAGGACACATTCATGATGCACAAGCCTGAAGCACCGCTGGATGTATTAGATAAAAAGGAAATTTATTCAAGTGAATGAAGTGTGTATTCGTGGCTTTGAAGGCAAACCTGGCAGTAGTGGGTGCTGCATTTTTTTCTGTCCTCCTGGAATGGTCCCTTTGGGATAAACACATACTAAAGGCAATGCTTAGAAAACATTTTATCAGGCACACATTAAAGGAAATAGAAGTGCCACAAATGAAAAAAGCACTGTGCATACTTTCATTTCCAGTGATTTATCATGGTTGTGCTAGCTAGGAGGGTGCTAATGGTTTAGAAGGTGCTACTCCTTCCTGTAAGACATTGAAGAGGTTTTGTTGTTGTGGGTACTTGGCATATGAAGATACCATGGCTTAGAAATATTTATTTATTCAAAATGTAGTGTCTTAGCTCTGACTTATATTGCAATTCTGGATTATTGCTGAAGCTAGGGAAGTAGTGCACAAACTTGTGAGTTCATGACTTCTGGGGTTTTGAAAGCATTTCCTTGGCACCAAAGGATAACTCAACTTCTGAGGTCTCAGGAGTCCCTTTGTGTCCAGTGGACACCAGCAGCTCTGCAGGAGGATGCCAACAGCTACTGCAGCACAGTGGGGCTTAGCTGGGGCCTGGAAACTGCTGGGGGACAGAGGAGAATTCTGCTGGTTTCATCCCAGTGAATGAACTCCTTTAGGGAGTCTGGGACTTTGGGATATTGTATGGATGAGTGGATCCAGGGAGCCCTTGTAGAAGGTATTATGTTTGTAAGAGGGACTAGGGTAAATCAGATTTCATTGGGAGTGATTCATGCCAGAGATCCCAAATTCTTGGGACATCACTTCATTTAGTGGGCTTACCAACAAACCTTAAAGTTAGTGATGGTAATGGAGCAAATGCTGCCCAGCTGGCACAGTGAGAACACAGGGTGCATCCCTGGGGAGCTGCTCCTCTCCCTGCCAGGGTCACCCATGAGTCTGGGAGAACCACCTTGGCAGCACACCACGGCCCCACCTACCCTGGAATTGCTGTGCCTTTCTTCTAAACCCAACCAGTGAGAATCTGAGTTGGTTATTGGGACTCCCCATCAATTAGTTCACAAGTTCATTTAATCAGTATTTCATTCTAAAACAGCCCCTGTGAATCATGCACAAAATTGCCTTTTCTCTACCCTTTAAATCTACAGGGAGTTATGAAAATGCAGACAGTCCTCTATTGAGGGTCCACAGAGCACAGAAAAAGTTGAATCTTCCCTGTGACGGTCTCCTCTTTTTTTCTTTTCAAACCAGTGAAGGCTTTATTTTCAGTTGCAGTGAAGCATTGCAGAAGGAGAGAGCGTAATACCAGCTTAATAAAGAATCTCCAAAAACTCTTAAGTTGGTATGAGAATTACACCTTGGCAAGAATACATGCAACTCCTGGAGTATGCCTTCAGGTCTTCTTTTTTTTCTTTTCTTTCATCCTTCCAAGAAAGGTTGCAGTTTATTCCTGCTGTGGAGAAACCTCTCCTAACTGCTGTCATCTGGCCCTCTGAATCCCTTTCACACAGTCTTTGCTGCTTTTAAGGAAATGCTGCTCAGACCTCTTTCTGAGAACATGGTCTTCTTGTGCCATATTGAGCCACTGCATTCAGGAAGTCAGGAGCACCAAGAGATTGTCAGTTTTCTTCCAGTTCATTTTGAACCACAACAGGAGACAAATTTCATGTTAATGCAAAGCCCGGGTGGATTTAGCAGGACTTAAGAGCAGTTTTCTAATTACACATTTTTAACAGAAAATCATTAAACAAACAACCAAAGACAAATAAATGCTGCAATTCTATCTGACCAGCTGTATATAATGATATGTGCATACATTTCTGTAGCTGGTTGATTTCTTACCTAACCTAAAATCACCTAGAGAGGTCCCAAGTTTGTGAGCATTCGAGTCTCAGCAATATCCTGTGACTTGTGTTTCCTTCAGTTTTCCCTGCCGTTGTCTTTTGTTTTCTCCTTCCCTGCTTATTCCTCTTTGGAATGAAATGTTGGGCTACAGTCTTAAGTACTTAACAGTGACTTTGTCTGGTTCACATAGACTGTGTGATTGCAAAAACACTCTGACCACACTTAGCTTGGAGCTGATCAACTGCTTTCCACCTACTCTTACCTATTCCTCTTGTAGGTCTATGTGCATCCTTAACATGGATGCATTTATAACAAAGCACCCTGGAGACCAGATTTTACAGTTTTTATCAATGAGATGAAACAGCTGGTTAGTGAATCCTCCAGCTGGTCATGTCTGGAAATAGGTGTGCAGTCGCACTGTACTGCTGTGGCAGCTCAACCCTTTTTGTAGTAACATTTCTGCATTTTTGCTGTGAATGAAGGCTGGGATTGAGATCTGTGAATTCTCTTTGCCTGATGATTGCACCTGGAGGTGCATAAAGAGGGTTTATGGCCTGGCCCTCATTTTCTGGGAGATCTTGGGAGCCCAGGGAGCGTTTGCTTTGCCATCCTGTTGATTAGCATGCGTAGGTGATGCTTGTCATGTCCTAGGAGTGGTGGAGTGAGAATGATTTTGGGGAAGAACTGGTTAAAGAGAGGTGTGCTCTAATTCAGGAAGATACACTTTGTGCCAGTTTTAATTTTGCAGTGCACATGAGTTATGTATAGAAATATTACGGAGAAATCTACTTTTTGTCAAGTGGCTTCACCTAATAAAAGCTTGGTCACCTTGGTTGTCACCTTATTACCACTACTCTCATGAGATGTGCCAGATGATATTTTGTTGCAATCCTCTTCCCAAAACAACAAAACCCCCAAACTAAAACAAAAAAGCCAACCCCAAAAATACCCCAAAACATATTTCAGCATTGAACTCCTGTTAGATGGCAGCATGAATGATGGTCTTGTATCAGTAAGACAAATACAGCTTCTGGAGAGGTCACGGCTCATTAAATAGCATACATTTTTCTTTAAATAGGGAACTTGCCCTTCCCATCTGAGCATGGGTGAAGAGGAACACTTTGAGAGTTCTTCAGGCTGTTCTGCAAAGCTCATTCTAGAAAATACTCCCACATTTTTGATCTCCAACCTGGGTATATGTGATAGAGAAGTAAGCAAAGGCAAATCACCAAATGTGCTTAGTTTTTTTTTTTTATTCCTGACTATCACCAAGCCCATTTTGAAACATGTTATAATGCGTGTTGCCCAATATACCCATTTTCTACATATGACAAAGAAAAAAACCTGCTCTGTGTTATTTCTTAAGGAAATGAAGCAGGAAGAAGAGGGATTGCTTTTATCCCCAGAGTTTCCCAAACTATCAGTCTCACAGGACATTCATACTGTTCCTGATATTAACATGGTACTGTTCAATGCATTATGTCCAGAGAGTTATCAAATGCTATTTGTTGAGCTATCCAGAATATCTCACAAGTGCAAGTTTTACAAGCAGTCCTGATTGCACCATTTCTTTTCTTAATTTGTTTAAATTATGTGGGGAACAGACGGTGGTTTAGAACAAGGTATGGGGTTTTTGTAGCTTTCCATAGTTCATGAAACATAGAAATTGCTATTTAAACGTAAATAAACTTTATCTGTAATAATGCCTCCCTTCTGTGGGGCATTTTCCACAAACCCAGTTTCTTCATACCACTTCTCTCTATTACAGATGGCAAAATGAGACTCAGTTTAATTACTTCAGGATTCTCAGAAAGATAGCAGTAGATTAAAGAATAAGTCATGTTTCTTAAATTGCAGTCCATTGTTTGAAAATAACAGCATCTTTCTTTACTGTGCTAGATCAAGCTTAGCGATAAACAAATAAAATCATCACCAATACAATAAAGGGATTTGGTTGAAACAATCAGAAATTGGATTTTTTTTTTTTTTAAGTTGCCAGTATGCTTGTACTCTTCTGGAGTAATCCCCTTCAGAGCCTTTCCTGTACTAACAACATCCAATAAAATATTGTTCATATTGCAGGATCTGGAGGGTTTTGCTGCCTGAGCAGCAAAGTCAGTGAAAAAGTTGAGAAGTTGACAGCTGATCATTGCTACTGATTGTTCTGTCACTTATGGCTGCTAAATTCATCCCTTTATTTGTTTTCTTTCTGTAAGACAGAAATAACACCTACTTTGGTGTGTGAGGTTTAATGAGTTGTGTTTGATGAGATAAAGCACTGTAAAAGTTTTATCACGGTGCATCTGTTTCCAGTTTTGACATGGTTCAGACATGAGTCTGAAAAACTTCTCTGTGCAATAGGAGGTATGGGAAGCGATAGAGAAACCTTTGAGTATGCTAAAATTTGGTCTGGGTGTGGAGGAACAGGTCTGTACATCTTCATCTCTTGAAGCATGAGACCATGGACCATCATAGCTCCTTCCTAGTCTATAGCTTTGTAACTTGACCCAAATTTGTATCCAGTCACAAACCTTGGAATTCAAGCCCAGTTAGGATGTTGGTTGACCAAACCTGCCCTGCTCTTCCCTGCTTATAGGTAGTATTTCCGCCAACCTCCCAGCGCTGCCTGGATTGCCACTCCCTTATCCATCTTTTTTGGTTCTGCATATCAGAACGTGATTAAAATCATTATATCCCTATCTATATCGTGCTGTCTGCTTTCCTTTTAATTAGGTTGTAAAACAATTAGTTACCACCATGTCTCCCTCTTCCCCCTCTTCTTCTCTTCTTTTGTGACTCCCCCAGTGTGCCCAGAGCTGTTTGTTCTCCCCGGGCAGGGAGGAGGGGGCCCTACCGTCTTGCTTTATTTACAGCAGGGTGAAGGTCAGATATAAACAGTTTTTGTTCTTGTGCTGTTGCTTTCTTTTGTGACCTATCCTGCATTGTTTGGCTTTTTTCCTCCCCCGTGCTTTGAAGTGCCGCACACCAGGTGTTCCTGTTCTGAATTACACATGAAAGGACCACATCCCTGGACTAATTAACTAGTAAACTGCACCCGCCTCCCCTGGGTTTAATTGATGCTGCTCTTAAAAGGGGAAGCCAGTTTCTTATTCCTCCTGATTTCACACCGTAGTCATCTCCTCTTTATCTCCCTAAATATGGAAGATACTCTTGAATTTCTCACTCCCAGGCCTTGCGGTGCTTAATATGTCTTCTCATTTCACAATTAATAAAACAATTATGCTGTACAAAATTTTTGAAAGAAATCCTCCACGTTCTTTTTTTCTTCTTTGGCTTCTAATTTCTTTGTGTCTGATGGTTGCAGCCTCTCTGGGGAGCACAGTGTGCAGAACCGCACTGCTCCCTGAGAGCTGGAAGATCCAGTATCTTGCTGCTAATTATTTTACTTGATTGTCTTGACCCAAGAAAAGCATTGGTGTATACCGACATCTTCCATGGCTCGCAGTTTCTTTCCTGGGGCAACATTTCTTGCAGTGTAATGAGCAGGAGCTTTCATGATTCCTTTGTTCGGCCCAGTGGTTGCACACCAATACGCATCTCGCTTGTCTCTGTGGTGGGGTGGGCCTCGCTGATGGCAGAAAACTGCACAAAGTGATCAAAACCAGTTTAAAATCAGCAAGCCTAAATCAAATACAGTTCATTTCTGTGAGCCCTCCAAAAATTGCTCAGTGCAAGTTTATCTTAAGTTGATAAAGACCCGTCTTTGGCTGAACTGGGGCAGAACGCTGGGGAAAGATTGTCATGTGACAGTCACTGTGCCATGTATCCAACTTGGGTTGTGTTGATATAGGTATTAATACAGGTATTGCTTCAATATTATTATATTAATACAGGTATTACTTCTCATGTTCCAGCTGTATCCTGCACTAGCTAGAGGATATTTTGAACTGGGGCACAGTTGATGGCCCATTGTGTGTCCAGACTTGAAGTTCTTGCTTGTTGTGGGGCTGTTTCAGTGCTGGGGTGTGGGGAGGTCTCAGTCTGGTGATGCTGGCAGGTGTGGTTGAGCAGGCAGGGAATCACCACTCACACAGTTGTATAATGCTTTAATAATGTTAGACTTTCTTGTACTTGCCTGTGTCTTGCCAGTGCTTTGACATTTTGAGGTGCTAGGGATGATTTCATTCGCAGATTTTCTTTACCTCAAATAGGTAATTTCTTCAAAGTTTACTGACTTAGTTTTATGGTGAGGGTATGCTTGTCTGTCTTATGTATTTGTTTGCTCACCATGAGTATCCTATATCCTCTTTCAATTTAAGTCTGTGTTAAGTCCAGTGAAATCTTTTCCATGGACCTCAGTGAGAGCTAGTCCCTATTCATTTCATCTGAGCTGTTTTCAACTTGAAATGGAATTTCAAACTTAACAGTCTTTTGAAATAGAGAGGAAGGATTCAGGATATTACAGGAAAGTGAGTGGGATGCAGCAACGTTTTTAGTTACTTGAAAGGCATTTCCCTCTCTGGGTGGATGTCACAGTGTAGGTATTGGTGTATCATGTATCTGCCTCTTACTTGGATACCTGGCAGAGGGAAAAGTGAAAAACTTTGCTGTATGTGAGCATTTAGTTTCAGAGGTGGGACCTGAATATTAAGTCAGATGTGTATTTCTTCAAGGCAAAAGATATTTCTTGAAGACAATGTCTACTAAGCTGTAGTTTTGGGCCAGCTTCCGAGTGGCATAGTGAAATGGGATCTTTGCTGTTAATGCCACAGAGTTTTGGATTAGGGATTTGGCGCTGCTGGCATAAAATTTGGAAAGAACATGCTGCTTTCCTTGGAAATCACAGCTCTTCAGTGCTGATGTGAATCAGGACTGCAATGGGACTACCACTGGTTTTTCTTGGTGAAGACCCAGCAAGATTCCCACTACGCAAAAGTTGGGTTTTTTTTAACTGGTAGCAGCCAGCAAAATCATCACTCTGTTCTCCCCAAGGAGGGTAAATTTTGCACTTCTGTTGGGTGCAAAGTGACTTTGTGGATCGTGCCATTTTTACAGAGCACAGTGGGACCTTAGGCTTTGGAGTACCCCAGCTGACACTGGAGAACAGACCTTAGAGCAATTAACTGGAAACTGACTGAAGCTTATGTGCCCAAGACAGACTAAATTAACATGCAGCTTTAGACAGGTATTTTT
Source organism: Campylorhamphus procurvoides (assembly GCA_013396655.1). Taxonomy (NCBI): domain Eukaryota; kingdom Metazoa; phylum Chordata; class Aves; order Passeriformes; family Dendrocolaptidae; genus Campylorhamphus; species Campylorhamphus procurvoides. The sequence goes on from WBMV01004568.1 coordinate 466,850, forward strand.
ATATTCTAAAGCAGCTACTTTAAAACACACACACAAAAAGGCAGTGAAGTCACTGAGTTTTAGCAGAAGGTAAATGTAGAACTTTGGCTTTTATAAGCTTCCTGGCTCTATGAAATCCATGCCTTTCTTTCTTGATTTAAACTGCTTAAAATCTGGAGCCTCTCTTGCATTATATTGGATTTTTTAGATTTGGTATTTCCTGAAATCTTAATTTTATTTTAATCAGTTTTTGCTAACATTTGCAATAAGTTCATTTTTGTGGAGTTTTTGCTTTAAAAATATCTTTAACCTGGTTATTATTTTCTAGCAAAGATGTTTTCAGCTTAGGGCAGATACAAATGAAAACTAAAAAAAAAAAATAGACATTTTATTGCCAAAAAGCACTGGTATAATTCAAAAGCACCTCTCGCTAAATCATTTGTGAGTGTCTCATCAAAAGCATAGGATATAGTTTTGTTAGCGCAGATCAAGTCTTTGAGAATGGTTGTCATGCACCTTCTTAATCTTAGTCATTTTAACCCTTTTCCAATTCTTTTTACCTTTCCCTCCGAGCTCTGATGTTCTGTAATTTTTTGCTGCCTCCCCCTTCAAAGGCAAGTTTGCCAGTATTTTTATGATTAACTTTTATATGTCTGAGTTTTTCAAAACACTATCAGGTTATAACACAGTGTTTAAAAGCCAATACTCATCTTTTTTTATTAATCCTACCTTGCCTGTTTACATTTCACCTTTTATTTTATTTCGTCCTTCAGAAAAAGAAAAGAAAGATGCTGGTGCAGAAATTTGAGAAAATTTGCAGTGGCCCAAGGTGTTCTTTCAATCTGGCAACTAGCTGAGTTACCCCACTTAGTTTCAGTAAAATAGCAGTGACGGCTAACTTATTTTTCTAACTGTCTTACACTTCCTTATCTCTCAGTTATAATACCTGTGACTTGATGACACAATGAACTTAAAGGAAAAGGATATATGGACTGTGTTGTTGTTTAAAGAGGATGCTGGCAATGTTTCTACTTACAAAACGTATATAACATTTTCTTTTAAAATCATTCCTTTTTCCACTGGTTTAGATGTTGGGCCTAATGTTTGGCATTACCATTTGTATGATGGTTGGAGAACAGGAAAAGGCTGGTAGAATTCATGTGTAGAAAAGCAAGGCATAGTTACTGTTGTTTTGCTCGATTTAAATGAGTGTTAATATTGTATATATATTGTATTTTGGTACTTTACTCTTTCCAGCTGGCCCTTCTCCCTGAATGTGTCCTACCTCTTTCTCATCTTTGTTCCCTCCCAGCACCCTCCCTCCCAATCTCCACTGTGATATATGAGGAAAATGTACTGTGGCCTCACTTGTGCTCAGATGAAAGACCTGATTTGCTAATTTGAGCTCTTTTTAAAAACAAGACCTAAATTAAGTATTATCTTAATCAGCAATAAAATACATTCTTTCAATTACTTGTTTCTCTGACTTATTAAGAGAACTCTAAATAGTTTCAGCGAGTATTGTTGTAATTGTTTCCTCCTTTGATTTTCATTTCCTTAGTTGTCATCATCTCCTGGCAGCGGCAGCAGCTGTAAAGCAGATCTTTCAACAGCCTTGTTAATTGTGGAGAAATTAATCTGATTTCAAAAACCACACTGATATAGGGATTTGTATGCCTTAACGTGCCTGTGCATATCCCTGCTCACCTCTCTTATGCAGAGTGTTCTTCCCATGCCGACCTAATGCACAGGTTGGGTCATTATCTCCACTTGCCCTTGAGGATTCGCAAGTTCCTGAGGGGTCAGATTTCATTGCAGTGTTCCTATCAAGTGTGCTGGATACCTCCATGGAAATACAGAAGCTTCTGTGAAATACACTCTCGACTCAGACTGGCCAAAACCCAGTGTTTCCTACATGTGTCTTACTTTTGTTTACTTCTATTCTGTGTGTGCAAGTGGAGATAATGGAAATGATATATATGTGCAACTTTATCAAAGTGTACTGCTATTGTCTTGTCCAGTCACCTATGGCCTTAAATCAGGAGATATACTTGGACGGAGCTAGGGGTCCCATACACCCATCCCCTGAGATACTGCCCAGCTCATGGCCAAGTGATGTTACCAAAATAGTCCCGAGGCTTTATTCTTCAGAGGCTTTCAGATGAGCTGAAATTACATAACGCCCAATGTTCATGTTTTGCTGGCAGCCATCTGTGTTATTCCATTTTATTCCTTTGTGGAATTAAAAAAATTACAAAAATAAATTGACATATTAAACATTCTTTTGTAATAAGGGGGAAAATACTATTATATCTTTCCCCACACCCACGAAGAGTACTGAAAAGAAGTTATTGGCATGTTCCTCTAAGCAGATGAGAGGGTTATTGTTAATAATCTAAGTATTAATGTAACTTTCATACAGTTGAACAGTAGATTCTCTTTGTGATCCTATTTGTGGTCTTTGCAGCTTTTGTAATACCAAATATTAATTTTGGCATTGTATCTTAATTTCCAGACTGCAATCTGTGTACATTAATTGTTTTGTCTACAATAAAAGGTTACCTCTTTCTTCCTGTCATGTAGAGCAGAGCCCCAGTAAAAAGCAGCATCCTCTCGGTGTGTTGGTGACATGATAACTTATACACCATTATGTAAAGTGCTGCAAAGTGCTTTGCATTTCTTTAGGATAAGCAGTGACAGAGAAGGATGAAGTTTTATCATTTTGAAGATGGTGAAACAACAGGTTCTCTATGCCAGCACAAGTGGTGGAGGCAGGTGTAGCTCTTTCAACTTCAGTGAGATTTGGGTCAAGTTCTTAAAAGAAATTCAAATAGAAGCTGTCCTTTCTACACATGTATCTGTCAGTAAAATGAGCAGCAGTTCTGTTGTGTAGAGGAACTTTAGGTGTGGAGCCCTGTACTTGCTGGCTGATGACTACAGCAAGATTAGTGTTCTTGTTCTTTAAAGCCATTATTCAGTAGCTGCTAGATGAATGGGAGATGAAGGCTGAGTGTTTTCATCCTCTCATGCTGTCACGTAAAGTCAGGAATCTGGTGAAGAAACTTGACAGTTCAGGCTTACCTAAAAAAAAAAGTTTTAACACTGATTCTGTTTGTAGAGTTGCTCTTTATCTCATTGCTTGCAATCCCAAACAGCAGCATAAGAAAAATTGACAAAAACATCTAGTGAAATGCTCTTTGGGATTCATAAATAAACTCTCCATGAAAATCCCAGACTCAAATCCCATCAGAATAGACTTAGCCTTTCATCCCTATGAGACAGATAAATTGAGTATCATGCAGCTTTGCAACTAGTATTTCTTCTGGATGAAAGTTATAAAATCAGCGTCCCATCTTTCACACTTTGACACTAGACTACTTGATATTTTATTTTAACAATGGTGATTATTATTTGTGAGACTTAGCAGTTTTTCTTCCTTATGCTAGCTGAGAGTTTTATTTCAGTGGTTATATATGTGCTATATATATTTGCAAAAGACTTTGCATTTCTTGAGATGAAAAGATATACCATAGTATTAAGTTATGTAGATAAAAGATGAGACCAATTGAAAATTCATTCCTGTTGTGAAATTCAGGCTTTTGCTGGTGACTGCTCGTTTAAACTCTGCATTTATAACTTGAACTGAAACACAAACCCAGAGAACAACCCAGTGCTAAGGCATGTCTTCAGTCAATGTGCTGAAGTAGCACTTTTAAGCAACGCCTGAATTCAACAGCTCAGTGCTGGTAGCAGTGTGGGTGTGGCTGCAGTCTGATGCATATGGAGGCAACTTCCTTATAGAAGAATATTCTTAAATGAATAAAGGGTAATCCTGGAGTTTTAAACTTGCAGCCAGTGGTGAGGCTACATATTCACACACCCATGCACACACCTAGGCTTAAGGTTTCTTTCAAAAAGTAGAGGGCTGGGGCTACATGAATTTTTCCTATAATGCGTTTGGGGTTGATGAAAGTGCTCCAAGGCAGACTTGCTGGGAATGATACTCCTCTTTGCCTCAGCTTCCAGGGACTCTGAATTCTGCCCTGTATGAACAGAAGATATTCTTGGTCTCATGAATGGTGTTGTAAGGTGACAGAAATGAGGAGACATTCCAGGGTGCTACCGACATGTCAGGTGTCACTTGTCAAGTGGAATTAATCTCTCCCTGATCCAGTAACTTCTGTTTTAGGTGCTTGAGCTGAGCTGTTAATTGAAACATGAACAGATACAGATGTATACCTGAAATGAACAGTTTTTCCTGCTTCTCTTAGATGCCTTTTTGGGGGGGCTCTCTCTCCATTCGCTGAAGGGGTAATTGATTGAAATTTAACATTAACTTTCAGGTTGTGATTTAGGTAAGACCAGGAGAGTCCTTCAGTCTCTTTATCTTGAGCCTTCATATCTGTATGCCTACTTCCTTCTAGCTGCCACTTATGACAAGGAGTCTATAATGGGCTTTAATTTTTAATTTTGTTTCTCAGATAGAAAAATATGTATTGGCCACTTTTTCATTAAACTTATATCAAAATCAGAGCTGGACACTTACATGTAGCAAGTCCACTCAGCAAGATTCTTTTGCAAAGACAAGGTGCCATTTTGTGACTAACCCGTATTCTGCAGGGTTTGGTAAAGAGTAGGAGCCAAAATTCTCAGATACTTTGAAGGTCCTTCAGCGCATGAGGAGTTTGAAAGTCTTTTATAAGGCTGATTTATCCACAACGGCCTGTGCTAATACATTGCTTCTTCCTTGCAAATGCCTGCTTAGTGTCTCTGTGGAACACTTGGAAAATTTGAAATATCTTTGAAGGGATTATGACGGCTGCCAGATGATATCAGATGAGTCAGAGGTCTGTTACTTAAAAGGAATCCTGCAGGACTCTTGTTTCACTGGTTTCCATTCTCCTCTGGTCTCCACTGGAGACTAATGGACTAATTGGGCTAAAATATTACTCAAATGAAGCTGCTGCCCTTTCCTAAACTAAAAGGGGTTACTGAGCCACTGTTGTAATTTAGTTATTCTACGCAGAAGAAATGAAGAATAAATTAGTTATAAATATGCGTGGGATGGCTTTTTAATATACAGTCTGCTCAGTGTTATTTTGCAGTAGGTGCTCTGTTGAAAACAGAGAAACTTGGTGAAATAGAGCTGGTGTGAAGTATCGAGCTGGGATCTGCATGACAAAACCTGCAGGGTTTTAAACTTTTCCAATGCTTGGCAGTGCAAGCGACAAGAGCAATTTTCAGCTTGACTTTTATGTCGAGGCTTATATTTTGAGCACCCTGATTTAGTTTTGTCTGTATTGGGGAGGGTCTTGTCTGTTTATCTAAGTGTGTGTGGGATGCACCAGATGAGACTATACAGGGTGATTGTACGAACACAAATCTGATTGTACTGCTGACAGAAAATACTCTGGATGTTGTCTGCCAGAACCCTTCCTTACTGGGAAAATGAGGGGTGGGGAATGTGTCACAGGACCTGACTTAACTTCCAGTGTCAGTAGGAAAGGAGAGAATAAATCAACAAAATGTGGAGTATCAAATTGCCAGGACCAGACAGTATTCATCTTCGAGTTCTAAAGGAATTCAAATGGAAAATAGACACCCTAACAGACCATTTGGAGGAAACAACAGCAAAGAATGGGGTTAGTAAACAGAAAGATAAATATGTTATATTGCAGAAGAGTTAATGTGGTTTCTGTTAACAGAAGTTGTATTTCACAGATTACTGCAGTTCTGCAGAGGAGTCAGGGAGAGATCCTGGTGTTATCTGCTTTGATTTGAAAAGGCATTCAACAGGTCCCTCACCAAAGGCTCCTGGAAAAACTTAGCTGTCATGAGATAAGGAGTAAGAGTCTCTATGGATAAATAATTGGCTAAAGGGTAGGAAACAAAGGGCAGGAATAAATAGACAGTTTTGACAGTATAAGGAACCAGTGGTATAGTCTCATAGGATATCTGTGCTGCTAGGGTATCTGTTGCTCAACATATCGTAAATGATCTGAGAAAGGAAAATTGAAAAAAAAAGGTTGCAGCTTCTAACAGGTTATTCAAGGAGTTGAAACCAAAACAGATTGCAGAGAAGGATCTCGCTGAAACCAAGACAGATTGCAGAGAAGGATCTCACATTACTGAGTGACTGGTTGGTAAAATTAATGGCAGGTAAAAATCTGTGTATAAATTGTGAAGTAATGCATATGGGGGAAAAATAATTCTAATTTTACATACAGAGTGGTGAACTATAAACTAGCTTACCACTCAAGAGTGTCAGTTCGATGTGTGGTACCAATGCATAAAACAAGTAGCATGCTAAGAGTTATTAGGAAAGGAACAGAGAACATTATTATGGCACTGTATTTACAGTATTATTATTATGTCCTTAGTGTTGTGTCCATGATTCAACCATGTATGGAAGACTGTGTTCCTTCCTGGTCGTTCTCTCTCCTGCCCCTATCTCCAAATAGAAAAGATATTAAAAAAAAAAAATCCATCAAGGATGCAAAAATAACTACAGACAAGTTGCTGGAGGGTAGGAGAATATACTGAGGAAATGCTGCCCTGTGGTGGGCCTGATTTTGTACTGTCTCCTTACCATCTTGTGGCACTGCATAGGGCAGAAGACAGCTGCTGGTCTGTTACAGTCCCCCTTGTGTTATAATTTCCTGTAAAGTGTCAGCAGTTTAGGGGGCACGTCTAGTCTAAACTTTAGACTAGTTTACTAGTCTAAAACCAATATGGTCCCATTTGATGTCACTGGAGCTGGATTCTCTCTCTTTTGTTTTTTCTTTTAGCATGAGCTTGATCTAATTTGTTCAAATAGAAGTTGTGTTATATATTTTCCCTACGCTTTCTCCTATTTCCATAAGCAATGGCTGGGAGTCTTGAAAGAACCTGAAGCATAAAAAATGATCTGTTTCAGTGGGATTGGGTGTCTAATTCCATTGAGATCCTCTGCTAAGTCCTTGCCAAGGGATTACAATTATCAGATTGCTTAGCTTAGTGTTATTAATGGACCTAATGTGTGGTCAGAAAAGCACCAATAGTTTATAGCTAGTGCAACCCTTTAAATAAAAAGCAGACTATATTATGTTTCAACTTCTTTATTTGTTTGAAAGATTGGAGGTTCCAAGTGTTATGTGAAACATGCAGACTAAAAGTTAAATATTTTGGTGGTCAGATGTGTTATAATACAGCCAAGAAATGGGAACTAATCAAGGCTTAGTTCCAAGGGATTTTAGAGAACCAGAGTAAAATGACCGGAAGATGTAAGAGACATCTAAGCTGAGGGGTGCCAGATACAAGTTAAAATAGCTCATTAAAACCATCTATGTTAATAGGACATTTCATCACCTAACTGAAAATGTCTTCTATATTTTAAATAGTCATTAACTCAATTGTTCATGATTCTGCTCCTGGTGTAATAGGGGCTTTTAACAGGTTTGTTTTTCTTTTTTTTTAAAGGAATATCAAGTGTGCTTTGTTCACATAATAACATAGGATAATATATATTCCCATAATCTTTTTAACATATTGTCATATTTAAAAGGCAAGATGTTGAAACTGTGTATGAAAATATAAGAATGGAAGGATCTTTGCCATGTTGGCATACAATGAATCTTCTTTTCTATTCCTCAAGTCCCTAGACTCTAAATGGTGAGGGCTCCAGAGACGCTTGGGTACATACATGCAGTTTAGTTGATTCTTGAGACAGACAGGTCTCAAGCTGAGAGAAAAAATGATGTTCAGAAATAGTTTTCGGGGAATAAAATACCTAGATGCTTTTAATTCTAAGGTAAAATATATGATGGGGTCTCAAGTGCAGGACTCTAATTTGAAAACTGTATGCGATGGTTTTTACTCTAATTGCACTGATATGTTATTTTGGTCTGGTATTATCTGTGTGTTGTTATTTTAGTACTGCAGTTTGAAGAAGGTGCAAGCGATCACACAAATAATTACTGAAACCAGAAGGGGCATAAAAACCCCCAAAACACCACCAAAAACCCCCAAAGACTTGCATTGCTTTGGACAAAACTCTTGTCAGTGCTGATGATGCAAGAAATACTTGAAGAGAAAGTAGAAAAAACCGGGACTGCAGCTGTCTGTAATTAATTGAAGGAATAGTATAATAACTATTATTAGGACAAACGAAACAATAGTTTTGGCAAATATTTTTGTAGCGACTTAAATCATCAATGGAGATGATAAGCCCCTGTCGCAGGGGCAGCATTAGTGTATTAATGATCATCAACGTCAGCAGAGGGTGATGGGCACGCATCCACCACGGAAACCTGCTGAAATCCCTCCTCGCTTTCACCTCCCCTCTCCTCACATGACATTTCGGGTCTTTCCTGCCCTGCTCCGTCCGGAGCCGTGCGGGGTGTGTGGTGTGCACCTGTACCCGCTCAAGGCTTGGCACCAGCTGAGAGGTCCTCCCAGGTGTGGGAGCAGCTGCCAAGCCCCTTCCTTGCCCTTTGTGGACCTGTCCCTGCTCCGCTCGGGGCTGAGCCCGCTCCGCAGTGAGGAGCGCACAGCCGGTTCCAGCTGCGTGGCATTTAAATGTTACCATAGTGATGAGTAGTGGACACTGCCACCTTTCTCTCTTTAATTAAAGAACAGATGCAGGGAAAGCTGATCTCTTGGTGACCCTCTTTAAGCTGACATCAACACGCTAATTGTTTTCAATTCTTTTCTTCTCTCAGCAGCTCTGTCCTTCGTTCCTATCAAGGTCTTGCCTCTGGTTAGGTTAAAGAAGCAGTAACTCTTTTCAGTCTCCCGTTGGGGACTGTTTCAAGCGGTGGCTGCTTCAGAGCGACTAAAATCTCTCCATTAGCAAAGCAGGTACAGAGGCATGAATGCTTCTGCCTGTGATGGGAAACTTGCCTCTGCTAAAAACAATCTTTGCAGCAGCACTGAGCAGGAATTTGCTCGGAGTATCTAAACAGGATTATGAAACGTAGGCATGCCTCTTTCCAACCTGCCCTCACCTTGTACTGTCTCAGTACAATGCAATCCTTGCTAAACAAACAGGGAAGTTGTGGCTGGGATGCATTTGACTCAGGAAGAAGTCTCCTGCCTTCTCATCCCACATCAGCCCTTGACTCACAAAGCAGCCTCAGCTCTCTGCCTTAGTTTCCTCTTTTATAAAATAGCACTAGATTTGCTGTTCACCTGTTACAGAAAATCACTGTGCTTTCTCCGTGTGTTTTAATGCACAAAATATTTTCTAAAGAACTGCTGCTAAGCAGTCAGTCTTCATCAGCAATTGCTGTACACCAGTGTCAGAGATTGTTATGGCTTTTCTATAGGGATTGAAATTGCACATGGTATTCATGTTAATGATAGGCAAAAAAATACATTATTTAGTGGCTTCTGCTGTATTATTTGGCCTTTTTGTTTAGCTTCAGGCTAGAGTCAATAGGCAATTTAGCTCGAGAAAAACAGTCACCAAAGAAGAAAAGGGATATTATTCATCCCATGCAGGTGTAAGTCGAACAAAAATAGTGTCAGATACCAAATTTAGACTTGCAGAAAGCACTTGCATCACATAAGTTAACTGGTGATTGCCACTGGATGTCCTCATTGCTGAAGTGTAGAGTTCTGCTACAAGATCCTAAAGATCATCAGTGACAAGAACCCTTGAAATGCAGGAGGCTGTTCAAACTGTTTATACAGGGAGATGGAAAGGCCGATATTCTTTGTTGTTGTTGTCTCCTTTATCTCTGTGCTTGCTTGAGTTGGAGCAAGATCTCATTTTCATGATAACCTTACAAGGCAGGAGGTAATTTATACATATGAAATACATCATTCTAACACATTCACAACACTAAAAAAAAAAATAATTACTTTAACTGTAGAGCCAGGCTATCTGATGAAGCAAGATTTACATTTGGGCTCATGAATTTCTTTGTGTATATAGTGCACACAGCTTGTTTCCTTAGCATTTTGTCTATTTAAATGTAAAACAAACACACAGAATTTCTCAGTTGGTCCATGAAACTCAAATCACTTTGTCCATCATGTAAATACTCTTTCTTTGGTAGTTCTTGGTGGTGTTGTCTCATAGGAATATAAAACCAGATAAAATACTGCTTAATATTTTGCTGTCTCTAGAAGGAAAGATGGAATTTTTCTTTCTGCTGTTGTCAGCCTCAACTGAGAATTGAGGTTGAAGAATAAAAGACTGACTGACCTACCACAACCCACCTAGCCACTGTTCTATTACCTGCAAACAGATGTTGTCCTTTTTAAAACACACCAGCACTGTGGCCTCATTAAGTGTTTAAAACAAATGCTTCTCTGCACACAGGTTTCCTTCACATGAAATAGGCAGAAATTACATAGCAGTGTTGAGCTCCACAGTTAAAGCCCTAGTGAGCTTCCCTGGAGTTTGCTGAGTTTTAGGACGTAGGACTGTATTTTGCTGCGTCGTGAGGATAAAATGAAGGTGTGAAGTTCAGATCTGAATGTCAACATCCCACAAGTAATCTTTTAATGCATTATGCTCCCACTTTAATTTGTCTGTAGGCAATTGAAATTTTTCTGTATCAAGTCAGGGAAAACTGACAGGCACAGCCAAAAATGCATGTTGGCCTTCTATTCAAGTGAGACAGTGTGGGGTTTCCTTTCCCAGCAGAATTTGGAGGCTCATTTATTTGACTGTAGCTTAAAAATGGCAGACTATTCATTTAAACCCAAATGCTAATAACAACACTGATGCAGAAAGGCCTTTAATAATTTTAAACAATGGTGATTTGTGACTTCATTTATGCCAAGAACACTACTGCAGAGGGAAGTGCCATGTGCTGTAATAAATTGCAGAATGTAAGATCCAGCTTAAGCTAGGACTAAATGCTCAGTAGGTCGGTATGTTCTGTCTTAATTTGAGCTCATCCACAAAGAAAGCATTTTCTGCAGGAAATGTAGCTGGAAGGGCAAGGCTTCTCACACCTCTTCTAGGGAGAGCATCTGCATGCTTCTGAGGTTTTATTCCAAGTTTTTGGGTGCTAGATGTTTGCTGCATTATGATAGTGATTTTAACAATATTTTGAAATTAAAGTGATTTGAGCAGATTAGTCATTGGACCACCCATTTCCTCAGCATCGGGAGGCCAATTTCCCTTTGAGAATTGTTAACTGCCAAGCCACAATGCTTGAAAATTTATCCCTAAGTTTCATATTTGGTTGTATTTTACTTTGCCTCCACATGTTGGTTTGATATTTTCTTTGTTGTTGACAAGTTGTTGACAACACACCAAGGAAATGGGGCAAGAGCTTATACGAGGGCCTCAGGTTTTCTTACATTTTTTTAAGGTCATTCCTGTTAAGCATTTGATTTTTGTCATGTGCAAAAGTCCTGAAGTCAGATTCTTTAATACAATACACTCCCATATTTGAAGACCACAGAGAGTCTGTTTGGCACTTTAGCAACGATGCAAGAGGTCTTATGGCAGATTTCAGAAGGTTGTTTGCCACTCTGTAGTTAATATAGATGACTGTGTATATAAGCCAAGAGTTCTTGTGAACATAACACACATTTTAAACATTTGTAATTGAATTTGGTTTTATGTAACTATTGCCCCATATAACATGAGTTTCTAGTGAAAGCACACGGGGATAAAACCCTATACTCAGTTTTTGTCAGGCATGGAGCATGAGGTCCGCAATCAGCTTCTGCCTCATGCAGAACCCACAGGTTCTGTTCTCTTTGGAGGTGATTTGCTGTGTATCAGTAAGACCAGCAGACCATACAGAGTCAACAGACCAGCTGGATCCTGTCTTTTGACTCCTTGAATTCAGCATCCTGCCCCATTTTACCACCAACATAGCCAGCTTTGTTTCCTGCACACCTTCACAGGCATGATCCATGTCCATCTCCATACCCTGAGGCGCTGCACGCTGTGTGTGGGTGTCCTTTAGATGGAAGAAGGAAACTTGGGAGATGTGTTTTTGCTTTTCCCAAATGACAACTGATAATTTTATTTTAATTGCTGGACAAGGGGGTCCTCAAATTCATATACTGCTGGTCATATTGCTGCTCTGACTTCCTGGGAAGTGGTTGGAGCTTTTAGACTGTGAGAATGATATTGGAGTGTGGGAATGGGAATCCAGCTTTATCTCATGCCTTTGAAAATACTGCACCTATGCGTGGCTGGTCCAGCTCGCTTCTCTGATCTGTAAAGCTGAGCGAGGGAACATACTCCCCTCGTCTATCATAAAGCATTATCCTGTTCCTTGTCAGTATGGAAGCAGTACTATACAGATCCTCTGCCAAAAATAGAGCAGGTTGGAATGATGGAAGGACACTGTTCAGAATAACTGCTGGAGCTTGTCTGTGGAAGGTTGATCTGCCGTGGGATGCAGAGAGGGATTTGCTGTCATCTGGAAATAGGAATCCCAGTTAGGAAGCAGGCATTACACAAGTATGTGGTGAAAAGACAGAAACTCATAAAGCTGCAAGGGTCCTTTTGTAAAATGCGTGTGAGTAGCCAAATGGGACAATAGCAACACTGCTAATTCATTTAATTAATATGTAATTTACTTGGAATAGTGTTCATTCTAGTCTGTCTTTCTTCAGAAAGATGTTTTCTGCTGTGGTGAAGCTGTGATTCATTTCCATTTCACTACTTTCATTTTCATGGTCTCTTTGTTAATTGTCAAGGCCTGTTTGATGATTACAGTGGCTAGCAAATGCATTGCTAAATTATGGTCATAAACAACAATGGAAAAAAAGATCCATTCATTTAGGGTTTTTGTTGTTTTGGGCGCCTTTTTTCTGTTTCTTTTCTTTCCTTTTTTTTTTTCTCCTCTTTTTTTTTGTCCCAAGCAGTAGACTCTGTTCTGGTCACAAAAACAAAGTGTAGTATTTCTCCTACCCTGTTTGCTTCGCACCCTCTTTATTGTTTTCACTTTCATATGCTTTTCCATGGGGTTACGTATATCTGCTGTATGACAACCTGGAATGTCGAAGATGAAGCAGAGCAAGAGCTGAAGTGCATTGGATTTCTGAGGATGTGAGGTGCATACAGGTATCTCAGCACCACTTAGAGGGAACTGCAAATCCCTGAAGCATCCCATTGCTCCTGGTGCATGATCCTCAGAGGAGGTTCCCCTGCGGAGGATTTCCAGCTAGACTTGAAAGACATTAGCTAGCAAATGAGATAATTTTGAACTTATGTCTGCTCTGCAGCAGAAAGGAAGGATGTCACTCACTGGGCCAGAAGTTAAGGTACAAAAATTTGGAGGAAATGTGAGCACCGTCCTTGTTCGGTTTGTGCTCTGTGTGCGTGAGTTGTATTAAGCTGTGCAGAAGGAAATAGAGATTTTTGCCAAGTTGGTGTCAAAACTAGGCATTACCACAGGCACTTTAGTAAAAACTCTCCACAGAGGATGATATCTGTATGCAAGCCTTTACATTTTTTCCTTGGTTTTGCTTTTGATGTTTTGCTCCTGCTCCACAACAGCAAGTATGAAAATAACTCCCTTCAGTCTGTCTCTAATTTCAGTCCTCCTCCTTTTTCTGCAGAATTGTGGCATTTTGAGCTTAAAACCATCTTTGCTTTAGAATATATGAAAACTTTTTGCCCAGCCAAAGATGAAAGATTATTTTTGGCACGTGGTCAAAAGATGGCTTGACCCATGAGACTAGTTTGATCAGTTTAACTGTGATGTAGTAGCTTTCCCAGTGCCATAGCTTTTCCTCTTATAGACAGAGTCTGAATTGAATTCAGTGTAATGAAATATTTATTTTGCCTGCTTTAGAAATGTTGTAGTTTGAAAATATATGTCCTGGTACCAGTGGTTACATCATTTATTCTTTAAAGCAGCAGAATATTAGATAAGTTTTAGATGCTACACTTAAGAAGTTGTGTTGGCAAATGAAATCTTTTGTGCTGTCTATTAAATGCAGTTCTGATTGACTCAGCCGAAGTGATTAGTGCCCAACCTGTGTTATCCAGACATTTGTCAGATATTTTAGTTCATTTCATTTCATACAACTGGAACTACGAAGGCAACCTTGTCATTGCAATTTTCACACCCTTTCTTTTTCTTTGTTCTATATGTCAGTGAAATCTTATCTCTGCAGTCTTCTGTCATAGGTTAATAGTCTGGAACAAACTTCATTTAAGTCTCTTACACAGGGAAAACAGAGAGAGATTATAGAGAAGAAAGTTGGTGGCCACAACCACTGTGAGACAGATGGTATCTTACAGATTCTGGTGGTTTTGAGATACCAACCAAAAGTATGGGAGAAGAAGAGCAGAGGCAAACTCAAAAGAGTGATTCACTCAGTTCAGGTACCTGTGTGAACCCCTGGGACCTCCTTTCATATCACAAAGTTCATGTTTTGTATGAGCTTGTATGGCTTTGCTTTTAAAAGAACCCAAAACCCATAAAGATCAGGCCTGGATTTATTTGTTCAGTTGTTATTGTACATATAAAGCTACAGAAGTTTGCATAGACTGCTGGAAAATCTATGAGGTAGTTTTCTTATTTCTCAGTCTTACAAAAAGACCCGCACTGTTTTTTCTTCAGTACATCCTTTATTGACAGGTAAAGTTATTCCTTTTAAACATGGAACTGTCTTATTTACATGTTCCTCTATTTCTCCTGTTTCCCATGCAGTTTCTGTTTAAAGTGTCTCAGAGCAGCTTTTTAAAAGCAATTATTTTTGCACAGAAAGGTAAACTGCAAGCAGACAAAACTGTTAAAACAAAAAGGGAAGATCTGGGCCAAACCCTGGTCAACTTGGAATCTCTGCTTTTTGCCTGAGAGAAGCAGAGAACCCCGAAGTAACATTTTGCTCTGTCCCCTTCCAATATATGCCCTCTCTGTTGGGACTCTGTACTTTTACTATCCCCTTTGATCCTGTGTTCAGTCCTGGAAAGAATAAAATTTGCCAGCATAGATTCAGACAGTGAGGGGGACTTCTCCAATTAATGACTTTTCTACAGTTTCCTCCAGGACATTGTTATTGTTTTTTAACAAATCTTTACTCTTGCTTCATTTCCTGTTTGTTCCCCACCCTTTGCTTTAACTGTTTGTAGTTAACCAGCCTAATAATAATTGCACTGTGATTGACATCAGGTTCAGAAAATGCCACATGATTNCCACCAACTCAGAACTCTTGGCATCCCTGGAGACCTTAATTCAGATTCTGGTAAAAGAGCTTTACATTTTGCCTGCTCTGAAGAAATTTCAACACAAGTGGCTCTCGAGACTGCATGGATGAAACCTTGTAAAACAGAGCCTCTCAGCCACTCACATGGGTGGATGTTTACAGGTACAGTTTGGGAAGGATGCCAGTAGTGTTATGCTGGTGACAGTATTGACATTGGAATGAGGGACAATATTCTTCCACCACAGAAGAATGCAGGAACCTCTGGTAGTTGTATACCCTTGATATACAAAACCCAGATTTTTGAGCTGATCTTCACCTGCTGACATTTCTAGCTGTCCTCCAATCTGAACCACAGCAGTTCTTGGTTCAGATAGGAGCAACCACAGCAGGATGTCTGCACCTTGAGTGCCCAAAACCCATGGGAAGTAAAACTTCAGGACTTTGTACCAGCAGGTCCCCCTGGGTCAGGTGCTTCTTACCTTTTTTTCATAATGATGGCCACAGTCTTCACCAAACACGGAGTCACCAGTGAGAGAGGCGCTGGGAGACTTGCTTTTCCGTGTCTGCTCCTTGCCCAGCTTAGCTTGTCCTCCTCTCTCTCCAAAGATTTCCTACCCACCTCCCCTTTGAAGACCCAGAACCCCATGGTGCTGCACCCAGTGTGGTACCAAACATGTGTTGCTGCCACAACACATCTCACACTTCACGTGAGGGGCTGCAGAGGAACAGCTGGCAGGGACTGACTCCACAGCACTGCTGAGATTTCAGCTGCTTGATGTTTTTTCTGACTGCTTTGGTTTTTGTTAGGTATAGTTTCTCCCTCCCCCCCCCGCCCCACTCCTTTTTGCTCTGTTTACACCCCATCTCCTCACTCCCCATTATATCTCTCTTTTTATTTATTTTAAAGAAGGTTCAGTAGTTTGCAGAAAATGTTGAAAAATATGTTACTTTGCTGAGCAGGCAAGGGTCAGTCAGAAATAACTCTGTGCTAACCAGGAACCTGAGGCCCTTGGGAGCCCCCTAACAGCAACAGCAGCTCAGGTTTGCAATTTAAACACTTCACCAGTGTTGGGTGAACACATAAAAGCACATAATACAAAACCCCAAGAAGACCTCTGACAAACAGAACTTTTTCTCTAAAACCAGGTTGGCCTGAATTGTATGGGAGTGGAAAGATGGGGTGAAAGATTGTGTGTCTTGGGGAGGGAGATTATATGTTTTGATAAAAGTGAACTTCTTACAAGTATCTTTTGCACAAGCGGAAAAAAATTACAGTCTGGAAGACTGGGTGATATACCAGAAGCATTATTGTCCTTATTCTTCGAGGAACTGTTTGTTTTCTCCTATTGTATGTTATCTGATCTCAGCAATTAAAGTCTCTCCAGTGAAATTTTATGAATGTAACTAAGATTTATAGGGTGCTACAGAAGAAAAATATTTTTAAAGTTGTCAAACACTTCCTGGTATAAGACTGTGAAGTGTTGAATATCTGCCTTAGGCAGATTTATTGATTTATTTAAATTCACTGTTCCCTAGACATCTGCTTTGGTCACTCTCATAGAGAAGGTGCTGGGCAAGGTGGACCTTTGGTCCGACCTCACACTCTCATTCTTGTTTGTTTACTTTTGCTATATTGAATGAAACAAAAGAAAATACTTGGTTCACCCTGTTAAAAATAAAAGAAGAAAAAGAGAAGCTAGTGGGGTTTTATTCAAATAGTCTCAATACTCCACAGCAATGAAGCAGAGACAGAATTTTCCCGGTGTTTGTCTCTGTGCCTTTGCCATGACTTTTGAGTATGTGCCCGTATATGTCTACTTTAAATGATTTTAAGAGATGCTGAGGTAGAGGTGTGGGAGTAAAGGGAAAGATTCGGTCTTGGACGGTGAAGATTGAGAGTTATTACTGGTAGGCAAGAAGAGTGGGACTGAAATGAAAGAGAAGTGGAGAAAAGATAAAGTAGGAAGGATTTAGGGGAAAGGGCAGAACAAGTAGCTTCAATCAGGAACATGGGATGGATGCCCTTTTGCTGGCATCAGATGTCTCTGAAACTTTGGTGGAAGATTCACTGTGTAAGAGCTATACAGATATGAGTTTATTTTTGCCCTTGGTTATGTCATTAGCAGAAGAGCAAGTTGCAGGAGGTGAAGCTGGAGGTTCTGAGCCAGATGATGAAGATGTCGTTGGCAGTGTGATAAATATGGTGAAACTGCTGTTTTCTCTGTTTGCCTTTTTGAGAAATGTAGGAAATTACATGCACAAAAGCTCTGTTAAAATAGCATTGCTTACAAAGTCAAGCACTCTAATTACATTGGTGTGTTATTTCATTTCAGGATTCTTGTATCTGTACACATGACACAGTCTACAATTAAATGATCATGTACAGTTTTTCTTCTGTGCAGAACCTCATTGACCACATAGAACGAAGATGGTCAGTTAATGGGCAGTTGTTCAATATTGCATTATTTCTTGTTTGTGCAGTGTGTAGCACTATCTCTACTATTCATTGTTCTTTCTCTGAAGACAGAATTACTTATTTTTTTTCATAGTCTTTTTTGTGTGGCATTGTTAAAGAGAACACCTAGATATATCAAACTTTTACTGTATCTTCACAATAGGTGGGTTGGGAACCTGAGAAAGGGGCGTGTCTCAATTTTACAGGTGGGAAACTAAGAAGCAGAAATTTTGCTAATATGGAGACTCCAAGACATTTGAAGATGTTAAAGTAATTTGAGTTTATATATTTATATATAATATATATTTTCTCAGTAGTAAATACTATCTAGCATTTCATATGTGCAGAGTAATGCATCAAATGATTCAGGTTGCACCTGTGAGTGATACAGAATGACAAAGAAGTCACACACCCAGAAAATGAGGAAGACAGTCAGGGATGCCTGGGAAAGTTCACTTACACAGAGGACCTCACATAGGCTGTGGCAAGGAGGCAATCCAGCCTGTCCAAGCAGGATCCACCTACCTGTCTGCTAATGTAAGCTTTTATTTCCTTCCTTTCATCCCTCGCCTCATTCACAACACACCTTCACAGTCTGCAAGAAATGAACCAAAGCCACATTCTTGCCAACAAGCCAGGCTTGATTCGTTACGCAAGAAGATTTGTTCT
Organism: Campylorhamphus procurvoides; assembly: GCA_013396655.1. Lineage (NCBI taxonomy): Eukaryota > Metazoa > Chordata > Aves > Passeriformes > Dendrocolaptidae > Campylorhamphus > Campylorhamphus procurvoides. The sequence goes on from WBMV01004568.1 coordinate 485,070, forward strand.
GCGCGACGCTCCAGAGATCTTGTGGGAAAATGATCTGTGATTCTACAATTAGTGTATTGCAGTTCATCTACGTGATGGGGCTGAACAAAGGTTATACAGGCAGTTATTGTTCTTGGTGTCGTAACTGTTGAGCACCAGATTTTGAAGCCTTTGTAGCATTTTGTGTGTATATCATGCTGTCTTTTCAGACTAGATATGGTGGTTACAACAAAACCTTCTTCCCCCTTTCATCTTTCTCTTCCCTTCGTTGGCCTTCACACCCGTATCAGCTGATGGTTTTATTATTTTCTAGTTTTTCTACTTTTTACAGCTCTTGTGCAGATATTTCCATGTCCTGTAATTTATTCTCTCTCTAAATGTCAATTTCCTTGCTGCTGCTGATTTGCTTTCAGATATAATGCCTAAAGCAGGCTGTCAGCCATTCTGAAAGTATATGATTCTTCTCTCTCAATATCACACAAGCCAAGTCTGGCTGGAAGGACAGGGGGAAACTAAATTGTTCTCATAAAAAAGAAAACATAGCACTAATATATCTTTATACTATGTTCAGGTATCCCCTTTGTGTTATTAAGGGGACTCATGATCTTCTGTGTTTTCTCTACAGGGGATCACATTAATTTATATTTATAAGGTCTCATGTAATAGATGCTTCCCAGAAACATAAAAGTGAGTCCAAAAGTTCTTCGGATGCCATCAAACCAGAAATAAGCACTGCATAGTATTATCCAGCAGCAAAAAAAGGGGAAAAAAAAAAGACCTCAGGATTCCAAAAATGAATGATAAAATTGTATGCATTAACTAGAGGCTGATCCTGCCACCCTTGTGGAGCTCCCATGATTTTGGTGCAAGGGAACTTCGTAATCAAGTGGTGTTGAAAGCTTGGCTCTCCCTGAGACAGAGAAGGCACTAAGACATCAGGACTGTGGGTATATTTTTTGTAGATAGAAATATTTAAATGATTTGCTACAACTCAACAGGTTGCCAGTGCAGTGCACTGTGAAGGTTGTTGTTGGGCCCTCTCTGGGTGTGGTAGCTCGTCCCAACTGCAAGGTAGTGAATCTTGGTGGAGTAAAATCATTTTAAACTGAGTTTTGTTACCTTCTAATTGTATAGGGTTGCAATTCATGTTTTTCTATCTTGGCTGGTAGACTTAGATACATAGAAGCTTTTCTGAGTTTGCACTTTGCCACACATAAATATCTTCTCAGAAAGCATGTTTTTGGGGTTTTTAAATGGTTTTTTAAAAGGTGTCTCAGTGTTCCATACTATACTAAGTGTGGATTTTGACAGTTTGAATAAATCCATCAATTTTTCCACCTATCTGTCTATCTTGGTAGTGCTTGACATCCTCTTAGATTTTGCTGACTGTGTTTTAGGAAAAACAGTGTTATTTTGCCTGGGTTTGGTGGGGTTTTTTCCCTCTCCATAAGAGGCATTTCAGAAAGATAGGTGCTTGAATCATGTAACAATAAAAGTGTAACTCTTGAGTGTAATCCAAGTCTAAAAGGGCAACAAAAATTGACTCCATTTCAGTGATTTCCAAGGTGCATCTAAGATTATTATGAACTTTAAGGAAAATGTAGTTCAGTCATTTTTAACCTCCCCTACCTCTGGAACAGGCAACATTTTCTAAGTGTGTTATTGGCTGTTCTCCTAATGAGGCTCCTCTTGTCAACTGTGTGCATCATGTTTTTTACTTTTCAGGAGCAATCCCCAATGCAAACACAACTGGCCTATAGGTTGTTTCAAGCAACTTTGAAAGACTAAATAGCACTCACCCCAATGCTCTTATAGAATCAGCCAGTCACCTATACGTTTCACCTGGTGAAAGTGGATCAGTGTTCACCCACCTCTGTTGGTGGCCTCTGCAAAGTCTCCATCACTGGCCCTGGCTGCTGGAACACAGGTTGTCACTACTGTGGTGAGGGAGAAGCTGTGTTGTCACACAGCCCTCTCATTGCAGCTTCCAGCCTTCCCTGGCATCTGTCCTCTTATGGCACTGTGACTCTGCTAAAGTCTGGGGGAGGACTTGACTTCAATTTCTACCCAGAAAGGTAGGAAAGGCTTTTAAACTCTGCATCGAGATTTGTCTTGAAGAGACAAAGACCCTCTTTTTCTTTTTTTTTTTTAATTTTACACACATGTATGTATATATAAATATATATATTAAAGGAAAAGGAAAAAGAAAAGACAACACTCAGAATAATTGCATTTAATGGTATAGAAAACCTGACTTAGGAACAGCTCTTTTCTCTGTAATGGCTCTGTAATGGCTCCTTAGAACATCCCTTTCAGTCTTTCTTTACGCCTGGGAACATGGAGACTCCTTTTTTTGTAGCAATCGATCTACAGTCCAGTCTGAGATACCAAGAAAAGTCTTCTTCCATCTTCTGAGGGACTTGGCTGAGCATCACCTCCTTGGTGTAGAGCAAGGTGCTTCTTCTCAGAGACTCCACAAGAGGTGCACAGGAATAATCAGTCCAGGCTTTTCTCTCTCTGGAGAATTGAGGTTCTCCTACCAAAAGGCAAAGCTGGACTTCTCCCTCTTGCCTCCTCCCACTTGCTAATTGCTGTCCTATAATGGAAAGAAGAGCTGGGTCTGCAACAAGAGATTTAAAATTCTAAATTCTAAAAACAGTTACAGTCTTGATGAGGGTCTGTATATTTAGTTCACTTGTAATTGGTTTTAATTTGTTGCATCTTTTTTTAAAACGTGTGATTTGAATCTGAATGTGGTTTGCATTAGCTTTTGATTATAAAAATAAATAATATCAGATTCGGTAGATTCAGCAGTTTCTTTGAGAATGGTACTTCCTCAGCCCACCCAACAGTGGCTTTTTCCAGAATGAAGCACTTCAGCTTGTCAAGCTGTAACTAGGAGGCCATCACCTGGAGGACTAGAGTCATTCTCAGGGCTGAGTATGCACAGCACCAGCAGTTGCTGAGAAAATAAGCACCTCTTCTTTGGGCTGTCAGCCTATCTGCCACTCGGTCATTGCTGGGACAGATAGAACTGTGATCAGTATAAAAGGAGTGGTTACATATTTTTAGTAAATATTTTCTGATTCCTTCAGTGAGAGATTAGCAACTGAAAATAATTACTCCTTTATAGGAGGCTTAGGGTTGTGTTTCATATATTTCTGTATTTTCCTTTAGTTGTGTCTCTGTTTTTTGATTGCTAGACGGAGCATTAACAGTGTTTCTTCTAGGACCCAGATTAACATACTGGTGCTGAAGAAACCTTTTCTATAAGTGTGCTGATTTTAGTAAAAGTGTAGATCATAAAGCGCAGGGCTTAGGGGTTTGTAATCTGTTTTGGGGATTCAGGAAAGATTTCAAAGTCAACTTATTCACTAGGTATCAAACAAAAGTCCTTATTGTGGCTTAAAAGAAGATCTAATATGAATATATATATATAAAAGCTCCAGAAATGAAGCTTCCAAAGAACATGTGGTTCATCTCTTGAAGCTAGTGAAATTTTTTATTATGAAAAGTGAGCAATTGCAAGTAAAACAAGCTAAGAAAACACCTAAGCATTTATTTACCTGGCTGAGCAATTTTAAAGGCAGGTTCAATACAGTATGTGCTTGCTGAATGCTGTTCTATCATGTGTCTTTGATGTCGATTTTTTTTCTTGTATTATTTCATTGTCTTTCTTTTAAACTGCATTTTCTTAATTTATTTATTTTATTTTTTTTTTTAGAACACAGAAAGAAATGCTATTGACCAGCAAACTCGTAGGAAATCCTTTTTCTGGCCTCTTAATTTGTTCCTGCAGTTTGACATAGGCTTCCATTTGTAGGCAGAAACCCTTGGCTATCAGCCTATAGATGATGCTCATATGTACAATCAGATATTTAAGTTTTACTCTATCAAATAAGAATGTGCTAATGGTACTGACTCATTTCTGGGTCTGCATACAATCAAAATGTGGGGAGCAAATTTGGAAGGAGCTTAGTGGTATTTCTTTTCCACATGTCTGGAACCCATGAGTCAGTACTCCAACACATACATTTTGCTGTTTAAATAGAATATGCTATAGTTATTTTTTATATTAAAAATATGGTTTATCATTCTATAGAACTTTTTGTCTGTAGATCTCATGTAGGTTTACCAGTTAAGTAAGTAATTCCTGATGGTTCTTGAGATTCTCCTAGGTCTTAATGTACCATTGGCTTCAGCCTGAATTAGAAGTTTAGCCTTTGATTCAGATGAACATTCATACTGGGAAAGGTTCTTAAAATTAAGTCCATACTTATGGGATTTCCTAAAGTGGGTTGGGATTTAAGTACTTGCTCATTTTCCTTGTGAGCAAAAGCAGAATTTGGTCCCTGGCATCATGTTATTTCCTGGAGATAACTGTTCCAGCGGGACTCAGTATCATAAGTCAGTTAAAGTATGTTAGATCCTGGTGGAGGAAAAAAACCAAAAAAGCAACCAAAACCAAGCAACAACCAACAAGCTATCTATTTGAAGCCCTTGTTCTGTAATTCTTCACTATCCTGAGTGACCATGTATTGAAGGTGTGGCTGACTGTGCACAGAGGACCTTTTGAGAATGGGCAGATACAGCATTAGAGCCGCACAGCTTGCACGTTTGCTCGCCTTGGCTGTCGTCTTCCAGCAGTGTGAAGGGCAGAGAGGGGGAAGCAAAGCACTTTCCAGTGAGGGAGAAGCTCCTAACACTAGGGGAATTTGTCTCATGGGGTTGAGGGTCAGTTTTTGGGGAAGGGAGGGCAGGAACCTGCAGCAGCTAAATGCCACGAAAACAGTGTGCTGCAAAATAAAAGGGAAAAATTGCCCAAAAGGTCAGAAATATAAATGGAAAAAAAAAATCATCATCCCATCAGAGGGTGAACGCTCTGAAATTATTCTCTAACGATGAGTTTAATGGCATTTGACTGTCTGCAGGTTAGGTTGCTGCGCTCCCTGTTGTCAGGCAGCGGGGTAGGGAGAGGGGGGTCGCGATTTCGGATTAACTAAAAAAAGATGTGTGTGTTTTGGAGGTGCGTGGGTGAGGCAGTGCAAATGTCAAGTTAAGTACTGGTTATAAACAGTCTTTTTAAACAGCAGCACATTTTCATTCAGATCTTTTTAGGTTGTGAAGAATACTGTATCTCGAGCGCATATTTAAAATAAAAAAAGCTCTCTGGCAGCAAGCTCGCCGTATCTAGTGCAACGTTCTCACTCTGTCTCTCTCTCTCATCCTCATCTGTTGAAAGAGTAAAACTTCTGAGGTACGTCTTCAGAAATAGCAGCAGTAGCCAGCGCAAATGTGCAGTAATTGATTTGCTGCTGCTGTTGTTTGCCATTGAAGCAGTGAAACCTTCCCAAGCAAAACCAAGTTGCGCAGGCGAGCTTCTGCATTTTTGTTCAAACAGTGAGTTTTCTAATGCGGCTAATGGCAGACGATATGATGAAAAAGAAGAGCTTCTGGTTTATCCTTCGTTTCCATTTTGCACTCAAATGTATACTCAGCCATGCATATGCAGGCTATAATGTAGCATATTTAATCTTCCACTTCGTCTCCACAGCTTCTCTCTATCTACCAAAATAGCAAGGACTGGAGTAGCTACTCTTTCAAACGGCACTTACTGTTCTTAGACGGGCTTTTTGTTGTTTTTAGAGTTTTCTGTTTTTAATCTGAGCTAAGTTTGAACAACTGTAATGGTGGGAAAATCTATCCGGGTTCATTCTTTTTTACCACGGAATTGGCAAACCAGGAAGAATAGACTTTGTCATGTGCAAATATAGTGACCATAAATGGTGCTGGAGGCTTTCTCCATTGTCCTGTGACTTTGCCACGAGAGAAAGCGCGCGCAAGAAAGAAAGACACGTTTGATAGAGTTGTGAAGAACGCCTGAATGGCTATTGGGTGTTGGGCATTGTCTGGCGGTGACCTCAATTCGGTACAGTAGAGACCCTTGAAAGCACTGTCTGAAGTCACAATACCACTATTCTCCTCCACTCCCCAAAAGGGATTAGTTAAAAGGGTGACGTTCCGTGCAGAGAGTTCCAAGTATTCCCTGAAACAAAGGGCCCTGAAATGTTTTTGAAGTTATTTTTAATTGAGTTGAACTAATTTAATAAAGGTCCCAAGAAGGAGGGGGGAAGAAAAAAAATATAAAGGAATGTGATTGTTTTATGATTCCTCGCAGATGGAATGGACATTTATAGCATACTTCTTCTTTAGTCTTCCAGAGAACAGTAGCCCCATTTACAGCTACTGTTAGCAATTTAAAACTGCTCCAAAATGAAGTCTTTCAAGAAGTTGACAGCTTATAAATAAATCTGTCTGATAAAATTGAACATAAACTGCATCTGTGGTTAGTTTGCCAAAATTAATTCTACATTTAATTAGAGATAGCAGTCAAACATATTTAATAAAAAACAGTCTTGGAGAGTAAATCAAATGAAGTCAGATTTTAGCAGATGCTTTGCTTTTCCCCCCCTTTTTTTTCTTTTTTTTCCTTTTTTTCTTTCCTCCCAAGGAGTGATGAAGTGACCTCACCTCTATGATCCTCAGATATTTAGGAGAGCAGGCTGAGGGGAGGCCTGGGCAACCCATGAGATTATGTAGGAGAAGCCATGAATGACTGGCCTCAGACAGAGGGGGGTAATTATGGTGCTGGTGCCGCAATTTTTATTGATTTCTATAATTAGGATTTTCAGCAATGCGGCTGTGTTTGCTGTAAATGTTGAAATGAATTAATATGCTAATTATTAACCAAAGAGCAAAATTTGGGTTCGATCTGGACTTAAACCCTTTGCATCCCCCAAGTTCAGGTGTGTTGGCATAGGTAGACTGGAAGTTAGGCTGTGCTGTGCTTATTAATTACCAGAATTGTGAATGAAGTTTTATTGTTACATCTTGAAATTGAGGAACCAGGTCCCTGCATACAAAATTTATATTCACTGCTTTGCATTCTTTTTCATGTGCAGCTCATTCATGTCTCTTCAAAAACATGATTTAATAGACTCCTTAGCCGGTGTAAATAGGTACAGCTCCCACTGTGTAAAGGGAATCTGGCTCTTGGCAACAATTTAAAAAATACAAGGAAATAAAATAATTCAGTGTCCCAGTTCACCAAATAAAGTCAGACAAGCTGTATCAAAAGCATTTGATCCATTGCATTTTAAAATTAAGTGGAACATTTTTCTTTTATAATCCTCCCTCTCCAAGCAGCTATCTGTCTACCACCAAAAACACCCAAACTTTATTTAAAGCCCAGACCTTGTATAGGGGATTTTAGCCCACACTGTAAAGACATTAAAAACTTGTTAAGGTTACTAGAGAAATCCTGTCTGCTTGGTTTTTTTCTTTTTTTTTTTTTTTTTCAATGATGTAGGAAATGACATGTTTTTTAGACTAAGGTTGAGAGCATGAAACTCTCTTTCGGGAGTTCAGGTTGCTTTTGTATATTTTGCATCCCAAAATAAATATTGCACGAACTCACTGTTTCCCATGTGGAAAGTATTGCTTAACCGTACCTACAACCTTTTTCTTTCTCATTTGTCTTTTTTTTCCCCGTCTTTTTTTTTTTTCAAAACAGTTTTAAGTTTGTAGAAATAAAAAATAACTCTTTAAAAACATACAGGAAACCCTGATAGGTAGCGTGGTTTAGATATCCCTGGAGGTCACGCTTAAAACCTTATTTAGTTAACCTTGTTAAAGTTCTACTGTTACCAAAACCCCAAACGACCCAAATTATACATAGGAGCCCCTAACTGAGAAATGTGGAACATTTTTAGTACACTTTTTTGTTAATGGGCTGTTGCGGCAGCACAGTCGCTTGCAGACTGAAATAAATATTTGTTTCTGCTTTGAAATGCAACAGAAAGGGATCTCTTCGCTTTCCTTTTGACCCTTAAATTATGAATGGTAATGTTCAGCAGGGACTGGGTTTTAATCCCGTTTATGAGGATATCATGCACGCACACATGTACATCTCATTTCAGGGAGGCTGCAACTTGCAAGTCTAACAAGTCACAGTGCGCCCAGTTCCTTATAATAAACCACAGCAGTGTTGACTTCCACTTTCTAGGAACTGTGGCTGAAATTTCCAGAGTTGCCTATGGAATTTGAAGTCACTGGCCTTTTTAAAATTTCTTGGGAATTTAGATACAAAATTCCACAGGCAGCTCTGAAATGCTCAGCTATTCTTATTTATTTAAGCAGCACAGAACTGTTTCCTAATTCCCAATACGCTTTATATTAGCTAGGTCCTCAATCCATAGAGCTGGTATGTTAAATCTTGTCTTGATTTAAATATTGGATTTGACCCTACTGACATCTGTTTATGGCATATGTGTAGTTATTTCTGAGAGCACTCCTTGAGTGAGACAGTTGACTTGAGCGTGACTTCATATGGTTAATTATGCTGAGACAAAAGTGCTTTGCTGAATCAGAGGCTCAAATGCTACTGTTTTGTGAGAAATATCCTTAGAGGAGTTTTAGGAACGATATATGTGCATATGCTCATTACCTGCAACACACATTCATACAGTTACGGTTCTTTTAAAGAACAACTGGTTCTCTAAGATCTAATGTATTTCTTTGAATATGGCCTAGTGATGATATATATCAGTCTTCTCTTTAGCCTTCATAATTACTTATTCAAATATTTCCTACTTACCCACATTTTAAAGTTTTCAAAGGCTTATCTTTTTAATGTGATGTTCAAAAGTGCTGTGTGAAGGTCATTAAGACTAAAAATTGCCATTTTGAAGCCAAGCTAGAGATTTTACTCTTCACATAACACACAGTTACGATTTGAATTTGGAAGGAAAAAAAATATCTCTTACATAAAGATGTCTTTAAAAGTAGAGCACCTCCTTACAGAAATTAGCTCTTGGTTTTAATTGCATATCAGTGCTTGAATCTGGTGCGGATTTCTGAAGTAATAGGATGCTTTGATGTTTTATTAAATATTTTTAAAAGGTGGGACTTTCAGAGAATTAAGCATGCGTATTGTGTTTCGTGTACCAAGAACAGCATAATTTCTTTCCTGTTACCAGTACTCAAGGAATCTAATATGGAACTGTTTTTCCAATTTTCATAGTTTACTTTTAATACTTGGTGTGTAATAGCTCTTTTTAAAAAGGCATTAGCTTAATGCAGGTAAAAGGTAAGGAGTTTCTTTACATAAAACAAAGCAAAGGTAGGGTTTCCTCTTTTGCCCCCAAAGAGAGCAAGTCCATCCTACTGTGAAGAACACTTGCTACACAGATTACAATTGTCGGCAGAATGGAGAATCATAACATTTGAGTCATTCCTCTGCAAAGGAGTAGACAGCAGAATCCCTCAATAACTTCTGATCTTCTGTCACTAGAATATCACTGAAAATTTCAGGAGGGTTAGGTTTATGTCTTGGCTTGGTTGGTTGGTTTTTTGATAATTTGGTATTTGTTAATCACATCCAGTACAGAAATAATATAGCTTACTTAGGGTTTCCATTATGAGTAGAGGGCTCAGGGTCACCAACAGCCACTTTCCCACCCTGTACTTGTCTTGCAGGACCTTTGGAAGATGAGCTCCATCACTCCATCTCCTTTATCTGCTTCATTCTCTCTTTTTATGCAGTGAGAATAACTGTTTGGGATCTGCAGGTAAAGAGATATTTGCTGCTGTTTTCCTTTTATTGCTGTGTTTGAAAAAAAAAACCAAGAAGAGGTTCTTCATTTTGCTGTTGGTGGTAGGTACAGTTTGGACTGGCAAGAAAAATCTCTCTGAAGACTATGATTCAAATGTTGGAAAAACCTTTGGATTGAGTGTGCCAGTTTGTCTCAAATACATGAGTGGAGGGGACTATTACACTGAGAAATTAAACTGAACTGGAAGTGGTCCCCACGTAGAGTTTACTGTGTTGAGGGCATATTTTGATTGCTCTTCCTACAAGAAGCAAACAAAATGTGAATGAAAGCAGATGTTTTCGCTCTACCTAGAGCCTGATTTGGATATTTTGATAACAGTCTGAGTGGAGTCAGTGAAATTGTTTTAGGGGCAGATGATGCTGAGCTGGAAAACATGGGTCTCTAATCTGCCAAGCTTTTCAGGAAGCTGCACTTCAAGGAAATGTGCCTGCAGGTCCAATAGAATTTGAACACGATTGCTGTGTTATTCTCTCCAGAAAACTGGTTTTGAGTATTTTCACTGTCTTACTAGCTTTCCTTCCTGATTGGTATAATGTAAAAAAGTTGTCAGAAGGATAAGAGAAGGTTTTGGAAGTGAAAGGGAAAGAAAAAAAAAAGAAAGGAAAAAGTGCTGTCATGCTGTTTCAGTCACCCCACCAATTTTTACCACAGTGTAAGCACTGCTAACTTTAAAAAAAAAAAAAAAAGGTTGAAGATGTTTAGGTGAAGAAGTTTGGGCAAAGATACAGAAACATCAGCAAGTGGATTGACTCAGATATGTTTGCTCCTCCTCTTACCAGAAGATAAGGGGTTTTGTGAACAGAGATGAATTACAGGAGGAGGCAGAGTAATACATGTAAGATTCATGCAGGTGCTGCTTATGCTGGATTTTCATCCTTTATCCTGTACTTTGCAGAAAAAGGGGTGATTTGAGTGTCAGATGGCATTCTTTTCCTCTTCTTAACTCACTGACTGGTCTGAGAAACCCAGAGGGCAGCAAAATGAAGCGCTACTGCTGGGTAAACACAGCTGGGGGATCACAGAGTAATGCCTACAGACTCGATCCAGTATTCAGTGTGACATGATCTGCACCACTTGGAGGATGAGGAAGGCCAGTCTGTGTCCCATAAGGCTGAGCAGGTGTAATCAGAGAGTCAGAAAAGATGGTTTGTTACTGAGGAACTGGAGGCTGTCTCCAACTGAGATTTGTATTTTATTTTCTTCTCTGTGTCATCTCTAAGGCTATAAAAGATGATTCAAAACTAGAGGAGAAAAAAAAAACATTCTTGAAAGTTTCACAGCTTTTTGTACCAAATTTTTGATTGCATTTACAGTTGCTGTTCCTCTACGTGGGACCTGAAAAAACAAGCAAAAACATTCCTCTGTAGCCTTCTTTCAGGGACTATAGTGTTTATTCCATCTGGTGATTGCTGACTACCTTGAATGAAAGGGGAGGCAAAAAAGCACTGGCTGCAGAGTTCTGTCTTATTGTCATTATAGACAGGTCACTAATGACAAGTATTCACAGGATATTATTGCCTAATGTCTCTAAATCCAATAGGATTGTGTCACAGAAGTTAGTTAAGAGGATGGTTTTATATCTGAGTAAAACTAGAGGTTTGGTTTAGATAAGAGGCCACTACTGCTGTAAATGCAGAACTAGACTGCGGCTCTACAAAGCAGAATTTTTGACTTGGACTGACTGCTGGTTTTCAGGACTAACAATTTTAATTAATTTCCTGCTCTTTCACTAAGTGCTTTAATGAGAGGAATTTTTTTTTCTTCATCTCTATCAGTGCTGGAAAATGAACCTGTTCTGGTCTTGGATATTGTCTGCATTTGGTTGGCTTAATAAGGGGTTTCTATTGAGGAACTTTAGTGTAAACCCCTGATTTGGGGTTTGGAACTAGATGATCTTTAAGGTCCCTTCCAACCCAGGCCATTCTATGATTCATTGATTTAATTTTGTGTAATTCTGTGGGCAGGAGGAGAGTTTTCTGCTGTTTTATTTGAAAAACATGCCTGTCCATGTGAAATGTCCAATGTACCCTGGGCATGATCTCTCTTTTGAGCCACCAGCGATGCCTCTGAAAATTAAACCAGCCAGCAGCCACTATTCCATCAAGCCTCTGGAAGTTTATTTTGTGTTGCAGCTTTGCTTACCTTGTGTTTAGCTAAGGAGAGCCTAAGCCTTAGTGGCAGAGAAAATACTGATTCCAATGCAAGTGCCCACAACAAAATGGTCATCTATTCAGCCACTGAATCCCTTTTTGGGCTAGTACCCCAAGGAAAAAGAAAGCAGGTTGTCATGGAAAACTTAACTGTTTTATTGCCAGTTTGTCCACTATGAAAAATGCCAAAGAAGAGTTTTGTTTTTAAAAGAAAAAGTCACTCCATCCCTGAAGAAGCCTGTTTTTGAGCGATCCCCAGCTCTGAATCTTTTTGAAGATTGAAAAGATTTATACAGTTTGATTAAACTTTCCCTAAGAACCCACATTTTGGGCTTCCTGCTTTGAACTGATGAGAGCCTTCTGAGGATTGCTCATCGCACCTGGAAACCAGACAAATTTCCCTCCTCTGCACTGGAAACTCCTATACTTTTGGCTTCTCTCCCATTCTACATTTAATTATTTGAATTCCAGCACACCAAGCCAAGTTTAACTGCTACTTTCCTGTGAGTATTCTTTATTCTCCAGCTCTTGTGCTGCCTGGCCTGTCGTGGTGTGCAAGTGAGCAGCAGCAGTGTGACAGGGAAGAAGGTTTGTTAAATTAAGACCCTCTTAGTCCCAAAGGAAAAGGGTTACTCACTCTTCCATAGATGAAAAATGACCTCTTCCTCTCCCCTTGCCCCTGAGGGATATTTTCCTGATATAACAACATGAAAACTTGGCAGGCTCCATGTGTTAGATGACACTGTATGTTGATGAAGAACATTTCTGCGATATCTCAGCAGGGGCAGACAAGATGGTATTTGGAGAGCAAGAAGAAAAGAAGAGAGAAGAAGAAAAGAAATTGGATGGGGGGTAGAAGTGCAAGGGTCATGCAGGCTGCTGGTTATAACTCGTAACCTGCCAAGACTCACATGCATGACACGGGCCTTTAAAAATGTGTCACAAAGACCTCAAATGAGAGACAGGACACCAAAAAGCAGGGAAGGCAAAAAGTATAAAATGAATGGGGAATTTGTGGCCTTAGTATATAATGTGAGTTGTAACCTTGGCCCGAAAAATTTGTTATTTCTGATGTCCTTAATCTTCCAGGATTAAAAAGTGAGAGTGCCAACACGAGGGGAACGGAGGTAAATTGTTATTCTGAATTATTTATTTGTTAGGAAATAATGCTTGGATACAATCAAGGTTAAAATCCATTTGTGTGGAGCAATATCCATTCACAGGCAGAAAGGGAAAAAAATGCAGTGGCTGCCAGAGTAATCAAAATACAGCTAACCAGAATTGGTTATAAGTTAGGAGTATACTTCATAGTGGGCGAGTGGAGAGCTGTGTGGCTCCTACTAGCAGAGAATAAAGCTGCTAACAGGAAATACTATTGAGATAATGGAACTTCTTTCTTCCCTTTTTGTGAAGGGATGAATGAAAGATTGAAAGAGATATTCAGATTTTTATATATATTTAACCAGCTCAATTCACTCCTGGCACAGGCCCATGTACGTCAGATTTCATACAGCAATTCTTGCCTTTTTTTTTCCCTCAGGTTTTTATCTCCCCAGATCTTCCTGTCAATCAGGTCTGATATACTGCATCAGTGTGATTGCTAACAACATGCATGACTATGTATGGGTGGAGAAAACATTAGTTTTCCAAGATATGAGGTATGGATGGATAGTTAGTCATCTAACTGTGACTTTGGGTTACACATCCCTTCAACTTGATTCCAATGTATTTTTAAGGGGAACCATAAAAGCACGTGGCAACAAAACAAGCTGAAGGCTCTGTTTTAGAAGTGGCAACATGAATATTAGTTTGCTGTGTGGGTTGGGCTGGGGAAGTGCCACCCTCTGAGCCGTGGAGCCGGCAGTGGGCTCTGATTTTCCCTGGCGCAGGTGGAGTGGCAGCTGGAGGTGGCACAGGGGGAAGGTGGGATTGTATTAATGCTCATTTTATTTTCTAAAATATCCCTCTCTGGTTTTTCGTAAAGCAATCAGCACAAAACACTACCAAGGCTCTGGGGCCCATTGCTCTCAAGAAGAGTTCAAGGTGGTGGATTGAGGGGTCTCATCCCTGAGTGAAGGGGGGAAAAAATCACAAACAGGTTTCATGTGAATTTCACAAGTTGAGAAAACCACTTTTTGCTAATAGTTGCTTTAACAGATGTTGATAAAGGATTTTGTCCTGTGAGGCCCCTTCTAACCTGGCTAAGCAATTGGAAGTTGAGGTTTACACATTAGGATTTCCCCCAAATTCCTGACATTTATCAAGTGCTTTTGACATGATAATGGCAAATCGAGTTTTATTTTAAGTGTGGTTGAAAAACAGATGAACTCTTGCTATCCAACTACATCTGTTGTTTGCTCCTTCCAGAATAAATATGGCAGTTCCTGATGCTGAAACAGCTGGAAATCTTACATTCATTTGTGTTTCTTGAGATGGTGTGTCCTGTGGGTTTACCTGGTAACACTGCTCATGTACTATTTATTTAAGATATCTACTATGAAAAAAGTTACTCAGTGCAAGATTTCCAATGCTTGTATTTGCCAGCCTGGACATCTAGAGCAATAAACCTTGATAATTTTTACTTAAATATTTCCAAGGGGATCCAATTTTTGGAATTGATGAATATTCCCAATGCCAGGAGGTTTCTATAGGAGACATATGAAAGCTCGCTAACTAAACCAGCTCATCCTGACATAAAGTAGCACAATGGGAGCTTGATCTAGGGGCCACTTTAGAGTAAGTAACTGAAATTATTTGCAGCTGGGGGAGAGTAAAATGTGTAGTGCATTTCAATTCCAAACCTACAAATTTTTGTATTGGTAATATTGTTTTAGGTAATTTGGAGGTTCCCCCTTCCCCTCCTCTGACGTGAGTGTGCTGGCATAACACTGGCAGAATCTGCTGTCACAAATAGTACGTGTTCATTTCAGTTGTGCGGTGGGTGGGGACGTGGGATAAAGGTGCAGGGACAGAGGTGGGGTGGCATAAACATTTAAACAGTCCAGAGGGGTGAAGAAAGGCATCTTTTGTCTGCCTGGTTCCAGCAGAAGTTCTTGCTTGTGCTGCTGAAGATAGCCTGAGAAGATTAGAAGAGGCTCAGCTGGGGCAAGACAAAGGGAGACTGTGTAAAGCAGGATCAAGCCTGTTTGCTTAGCAGAGCTCTCTGTCTTCTTGTTGACAGATGTAGCTGGTGCAGTATCAGACCTTGCAGGCTCCTCCTCTGGATTGTCAAGTGACAATGGTTGCGGTAGTAAATGACAGTGTAAAGTACTCCATGAATCCTTTATTTGTTTGGCAGTTGTAGCCTGGGATGGGGATTTAATATTGAATGGACTCCAGATTGTCTAAATTGCAATCACAGTGTTTGTTTAAGCAGTCTGTGGGGACTGCTAAAGCATGTTAACTTTTGCTTCCATCCTTTTCATGTTGCGAAGTACTGAGGTAGGAAAAAAGGATGAAGGGGATTGGAAAGGAAAAGTTTGCACTGTAAAAACACGAGGATGCAATTCTCCTTAGCTGCTGAGGACTCATCAAGAGTTTCAGGTCACCGATTTAGCATGTAGTATGATGGACAAAAGCCTTCTGCATTTGTTAAGTAAGGGCTTTTCCTTTTGCTGGTGCACTAATCTGTCACAGAGTACATGCCCCTATCTCAGCTCAGTTAAGTTGCTTTCAGTGCCAGATTTCAGCTTGTAATGTCAGCAAAGAGCATGTACAGTAATTTGTACTTCGATAGCACTGTGACACCTAAAAAAAAGAACAGACCGAGTCCACAAAGCAAAACAGGGGGCTATCTACTGAAGTAATCAAAAATTGCTGAAAATAATCAGCTTTCTTTGATTCCTATTTCAAAATATAAAGGAAAATTCAGTCCCCTTTAGGAGCCAAAATACCCTGAATGTAGCCTTGCAACTAAGCAAGACAGAAAGGTTAGGGGGAAAAACAGCCAGATGTAATGAATCCTGACTATAGAAAAAAGTGTTATTACAAATTCTGGGACAGAGGAGGGTTTTCTTTAGCAGAAAGGGCCCTTTATTTCATATCGTGGCTCAGGACACACGATCACGTTGGAAGTGCTAACAAACACATTCAGTAACAGGTCGCCACTTGTTCAGTCAATAAAGACCTTTTCTTGCCCCATGTTTTGCAGGATCCTGAGCCTCAGGTATCTTTGACAGAGCTGTAAACAATTCTGTGTGCTGTGTGTTTGCACACACAGATAAAGAGGACTTTAATAACCTCGATGCCACATCTGGAATACAATCCATCTTTACTTTTCCTCTCTGATCTTACTACCCAAGTCAACTGCTTCTCCCCAGCTGCATGCTGATCTGTGGCTTTGTCTCCAGCAAAACTTTCCCATTCACTACACTGAGCACAGTTCCTCCTCTTGCCCATCCGGAGCAGGAGAATGGTGTGAAAATAACATTTTTTTTCCCATGTAATAGGTGGTTGTTGAGACTCTGGCCCTGCTAAAGAGGGCTTGCATGCAGCTTGTGTGAAGATCATTGTCCGAGCCCTCCCCAGTGAGCAGCGGGTTTTGCGGGAGCATCCTCTTGCTTGCAGAGGTACAGGAATAAGACACTGGTCTCTATTCCCCACCAGCAAGGAGAGAATGCTATCATTTTCCAAAGGAGGGTTTCTTTCTCTGAGCACTTTGTTCTCCCCTTAAAGCAATCATCCCTTTCAAAGGTAATGGAGTTTTTCAGTGGGGGAAGAGGTTAGTAGTAATGACTTGATGTCTCAAGTGGGATAAGGATCTTGATGGTTTTTAAGGAAATCTTGGCTATATGAGTTTTGCTGATCCTATGCACTTTGTGTGGAAAATACAAAAGCACACACATGATTTTGTGTAGAGCTCTCTCTTTTATTTAAAACCAAGGAATGTTTGCCTTACAGTTTCAGAATTAATTTTTTTCATTTAATTAGGCAAAAATTTACAGTGTCTGTCATTGTACTTCTCTGTGTATGTAAATATGTAATCAAAAAACTGGTCAGGTGGCAATTTAAAACTTTGTTATTCATATATCACCAGTCACATCATCCAGGCTTGTACTGGAAGCCCAGTTTTCAGTAAGCTATGGTAGCATCAGCTCTGAGAAACCAAGACCCCAGTTCAGAGAAATACCCTTTTGTGTGAATACACATTTAAGTACATTCCCAGATACAGATACTCTGAAGCATGTCCTAAAGTGCCCTCTCCTTTCAGGGAATAAGAGGTGTCAATCAGCCTTGGTAGGTGGACGTAAAATCTTGAAATATAGCACAGACTGTGCTTGAAGTTTGGTGGCTGATGTTACTGCAACAGCACCAAGACTGTTAATTCCTGAGTTGCCATATTTTAAAACTCTAAAATAGCTCAATTTAATGACAGACCACAGCTTTTATTTATAATCACATTGTACAGGCTTTCAGAGTTATACGACTGCAGTACTTAAGCAAGAATTAAGCCAATTCTAATGTCTGATTATTTGTTTTTATAATTACTATCGCCCTTGTATATATGGAAAGCTGACAACCAGTATGAAGTAGTTTTGAGGTCTTCACTCCTCCTGTTCTGACATCCAGATTAGGCCTTCCTTCTTTTTTCTTTTCTGTTTTAATTTACTTTTTTCCTTTTGTTTTTCTCCCATGATTTCCTTTTCTCGAATGAATGGGAAGAACAAATCCTCCTGTACTCTAGCATAGATCTTGTCTTCTTTATCCTCAGACGCATAGTGTTCAAGGCTACAAACAGTAAGCCCCCCTCCATTCATTCCTTCAATCCCGTGGCAACACTTTGGAGCAGGAAAAAAATCTCCCCACCAACCCCAGGATAAATTTTTCATCCTCAAAAATAACTGATGTGTTTTTAACACGTTTAACATTATGGGAAAGGGCTGCTCTGTGTGCAGTTGTTACTAGCTCTGTGTGGTGTTTGTGCTTGGATATTGGTTTGCTGCTTCCAGGTCCTCCCTGGCTGGAGCAGAGCCCCAAGCTGTGTGCCTCTCAGCAGCTGGGCAGAAGCAACAGCAAAGCCAGCAAAGAAAACAGAAGAGCATGGAACAGTGTATGGGACAGCAGCTCTGCTTTGTCCTCTCTAAGGCAATGTGTGTGTTGGGGCTTAGATGATTGTCAGACCTGGCAGACCTTCGGCTGAAGTCTGAATTTTGGTAATTGCTTGATGGACACCTTAGTTCATAGAATCACAGAATGGTTTGGATTGGAAGAGACCTTAAAGTTCATCTTGTTCCAATCCCACTGCTGTGGGCAGGACACCTTCCATTAGGCCACGTTGCTCAGAGCCCTGTCCAGCCTCAAGAATCCAGTTGGGTCGTGCTGGCTGACAGGCTGCCCCTCAGTGCACACTCATCTGACAGCTGTTGCACAAATGAGAGAAACAACTGCTTTTAAGGTGCATGTATATCAAATCACGCGGGGTTCTCTCTGAAAAAGCTCTGTGCCATTGGAATACATGAATGTGCATCCTGCATCATTATGTGGGGATATTACCCCATTATTGCCAATAGTGGGATGTGTGGTATGATACCAGTTTTAGATTGAGAATATACCTCGTGTGTTCATCAGCAGAGCAATTTTAGGTTATATTCGGTGCTAAGATCCTGACTCAGCAAAAGCTACAAGCCCTGTCTTCACTTCCGCTGGAGTCAAGCTAAGCATGTGTTTATGCGCTTTTCTGGTCACAAGTAACTAAATTACTCTGACTTTTGTACGGCTTTGGTGTGTTCCTTTTATTTCTCCTTTTTAACTGATGTTTTTTAAGTGTTGTGCCAAAGAGATAGTAGTGCCAGCTATGACTTTTTAATGTACAGATGAGTGAGTCAGTAGACCACAAACACTTCTTTGGAGCTGTTACAATCCAGTGCATGAAAGCCTGCTCGGGGATGGAGGGATGCTATATTTCCCACATTACTGATACAGTGGCTCTATTGTGTTGGAGTGGCTGTTGCGCATGTGTATCGTTTCCATCTGTCTGCTGAGACTCCTTAGGAAACTTGTGACGAGAACTACTTACTGGGCTTGTGCAGCAGCCGGATCTGAAATATTCGCTTCAGAAAACCGTGGAAGAGAATGAATCACGAGACTGTGAAAAAGAGCATCTCTAATGCACAAGTCAGGCCTGGCCTTCCCTATCCCATACCTTCACATAAGTTTTATTTTATTCTAATGGCATATTTATACTGATAGTAATGCCAATAGCCATATACCTCATTCAATTTAAAGTAGCAAAACATTCAGAATTTTTTTAATAATTGTAGCAGTGCTACAAGTGTTGTTTGTTTGATCTTGTTTGGGACAATGTGTTTGTCCTTTTTATAACTGGTGAATATGAGGAACTGTAGAGATCAGTGCAGATAGAAAGAACCATCAGCTGGGCTGTACCTTCTCCCTGCCTGAGCTCCTCCTTACAACAGGCCATAAAATTTCACATTATAATTTTATCATCAAATCTAGAACCAATCTGTCAGTTCCAATATATATTTGAGGAGTCCATTATGTAGAAAAGAGTATGCTTTACAGCACTATGAAAAGCGTTGGCATAGTAGATCATGAACAGTATCTTACATGTTATTTAGAGAGAAAATAATATATGTTTTAAAACTGTGAACTCTCGCATAGAGCTGACTCTTGGCAAAATCCCTTGCAGTGTCAGCTTTGAAAATGTTCAGTCAATCTAAATGTATCACAGGGGTTAAAAGGAATAAACAACCTACTACTCTTTCAGCAGATAGAGGGTTGGGTCATGACAGGTATGGAATTAATGAATCAAAACCTCATATCGTTCACTTCTGTTTAAAAAAACAAAACAAAAACAAAACGCAAAAAAGAGGAACACAAGAATAAATTGTGACTTATACCATGAGATTTTCATCATTCTTATACCTAAATAAAAGGGGAAAAGAAGACCAATAAAAAAAGAACATCAATTGCTCTTATAGTTGTGTTTTAAACAGAAACCAATCATACAAATTTGACAGGCACTGTCATTTTAGGGGAGGATCCTGATGCCATAATGACAAATTAGATGACTTTGAAGGCCAGGGGATTAAAAGTCAGATAAAATTTTGTAGCATAAAAGACAAGGTCATTTGGTTGAAGACTAATGACAAGAATGTTTGCTATACCTTGTAATCTCCTCCCTTGCTCAAAGTGAGAGTGCAGGATGTATCAGATTTGGTATTCCCAGCAAAAGAAGGAAGAAAACCATTGTACAACTCATGTAGAATGTTGCGTGCAGCTCTGTTTATGTGTGTTTAAAGGTATTACGTGGTTTATCTGGTATTAATGCAGCAAGAAATACATTTTAAGTTAAGGGATAAGAAAAAGGATACTCATACATATAGTGATGATTAAATTTCAAGTGGAAATTAGAAACTGTCTCCAGAGTTCACATCTCTTTTCAGGAGAAGTGCCCAAAAATTGTTCCCTGCAGAGATCTTCCCAGTGATGAATAGAGTGAGAGATTTACTTTGTGTACCTTCATCTGTCATCTGATTATACGTATCCCAGGATGATGCTGGCCTTTTTCACAACACCATCATGTTGTTGACTTGCTATTGACTATAACACCCAGATCCTTTCCCAAAGAAGTGCTCCCTAATCAGCTGCTCCCAATCCTGCATTTATGCAGTTAACTGTTCTACCTAATTATAGTTACATCTTCTTGTCCCAATTGCATCCTTTTCAGGCTGCTCCTCCAATTTTCAAGATCATTTAGAATTCTGTTTCTGCCTTCCTACTTTCTGTCTCTCTCAATTTGATGCTGTCTGCAGATTTCATAGGAACACTATTCCGTCGTCTAAGTTGTTAGTGAAAATATTGAGTAGAACCAGATTTAGGGAAGATCCTTGTGGAATGCTGTTCTGTGTATTCTCTTCCATTTAAGTAACGAGCCATTAGTGATGTTTTTTGTTGTTCTCTTTGTAATAGTGTATTGTTTTCCTGTCTGCCCTATGAGAATTCCAGCAAGACCATTTCTCTTGAAGATCCTATATTTTAGTTATGAGAAGGTAGTGTCAGAAAGTTTCAAAAAATGAACCACAAACCACGTATGGCAACTGCTACTCCTGGTGCTCTGTAAAGAACTGTAAGTAGCAGAAAGAAATAAGATGCATTTAGCAAGATACTTTCCTGACAATAATACTGATGTGTATTAATTCTCTCCATACCACTCATGCTTACAAAAAGTTTGTTTATTTTTTCTGATTTTCTGGGAACTGAAGGTAAACTGTTTTACCCTCAGTACCCCCCCAGTTTTAATTTCTTTCAAACCAGGTGCTGTTTTGTACTTTTCTACACATACTTTCCCTGCCTTTCATAAGTTTTATGCTAACTGCAGCAGAATTGCTTCAGTTGCTTGCACAAATGCCTTAGGATAAATGCCATCAGGTGTAGCCATCAGGTAGCTTAAATATACTGAAATTACTCACATTGCGTTGATCTTCCTCCAGAATATTTAATTTATTTACCATATTTTGGTACAAACAAAATTTTTGTGTAGAAAAGTTTGACTTAGTGGAAGTTATATTTCAATAAAAAGAAACCCCATAGCAGACCGTTCCTGAATATCCCAGGCTAAAAAACATGGAGGTATGTTAATTTCAGCTTCTGGGCAGTTTATATTTTAGCTCTATAAAGAAGTATTTTTGATATTAATACAAGTATTAAACTCTCCTAGTAAAACATATTTAGTAAATACATGCTGGAATAATGAATGATGTGCTGTTTACCACTTGGATCTTTTCCTTATGTCTTCCCAACAGTGTTGCTTAACTGGTGCTGCCACAAACCTGATCTGGTGAAACAAATCCTAGGAGTAAGTCTGTTTCCCATACTTGAGTTAGAGTCAATTAATGTCATTCATAAAGAGGATTTTTGCAGTGTTAGTTCAGTTCCTAGTGGGTTTGTGTTATGATCATCAACTCCTGACCAATTATTTGATCTGTTTTGTCCTTTGCTATGTTCAAACAGTTGTCCAAAGTAAGGCACATCCAATAATCAATCCTTTTAGACACTCATCCTCAGTCTTTTTGTGTTGAAAACAAATTCATAGTTGGGTTTTCAAAATAAGTAGATTAAAAAAATGGTTTCCTGTAGAAAGCTTTTGAGGGCTCTTTATTTGATGCTGTTGTTACCTGACTGTAAATTCCCACTGAATGAGACCATAACTGGTGCTTGAAAGTTTAGACATGAGATGATCGATGTTCTGGATCGGAGAGCTCAGAGAGGGTGAATATTGTCCTGGCTGGAGTTGCAAGGCAATAGTATTGATTTCTGTTCAAAGTACATATGGATGCCTGCAGATGCATTCTGTGCCCATTAGGTTCTGAATGGGGAGCTTTTAATTCTTGGCAAGTAGCAGCACAGTAAATAGGCAGGCTTTGCCCTGGTTTGTTTGTTTTAGGTTGAAGTAGAAATAATACTGTGCATGTCCATTTAAAATTAATTGACCCTCTGTTAGAGCGAGGGTTGTGCGTTACTTGCTATGGAGTGACTCCATTTGTCCATTTGTGAATAAGTGCAAAGCAAGGATTCTATCAGGCAATGGCAAAACTGAGAGGCAGGTCAGATTTAATGGAAACATCACTCATTAACCCTTCTACAGTGGCTGCCTAGGGAAATCCTTGGGGGGAGGGTTGTGTTGTTACCTTACCTAGCTCTGCTGAGCCACAGGGAAACTGTGAGCCTAATGCACCTACTCTGTCTCACAGGGTTCACTTAGGAGCTCTACGAGGAGGCAAACATAGACCTTTCCTTTTGCTTCTCACAGAATATGAATCAATTAAAGCTGCTAAGTTCCAAGCTTTTACCATTACTCATGGTCCTGCTGCTTTTCCACTGCTGTGCCAAGACAGTGGGGAGTAGGTACAGGGTGGGCAAAGGCACACAACAGGAATGTTCAAGTACATTGCCTTTTCTGCATAAAAAATGAACAGTTTTTTGAACTTGCAATTATAACAGAAAAGGGATTGATTTTTATTTTTTGTCAAACTGTTGGGATTTGCATGCTTCCATGTGATGTGCCCATCATCAATAATAAATCCAGGTGTTTATGAGGATATACATAAGATGAATTTAAAATGCAAAACAGTTATTCATTTCAAAATGATAGTAGCTCTTAATAACAGATAGTTGCAAATAAATAATGGCTAAAGTGAATGTTATTTTAAAGTACTGTGTGTATGATGATTTTTCTACAGCATAGAAGCAGGCATGATCTCTATCCCAAAAAGCCTGTGTATTTTACACAATGGAATTAAACAGTTTCTTAGGGTAAGGCTTGACCAAGGAACACTCTAAATCAGGTATTGTCTTGAATAAGATGCTAAAATTAGAAGCCTGAACTACATCCTTTGTTGAATGGGAAAGCATGTCCTATTCAGTCCCCAAATTTTGGTGCAAAGTTGGTTTCATGTTTTTTTGTTCTGCCGTGCTTGTCGCGTTAAGTGGCAACATTACAATACATGGAAACTAAAAGCATTGATTGTAAGTTGTAGGAAAATAGAGGGGTTTTTGTAAGCACTCCCACCCATCTGGAACTTGCTGCTCCCTTATAATCAGTCACAGATTGTTAAATAAAGTCGACTTTACTTCACCCTGAACTCTTGCTTTATTCTCCTGTGAGTAGTCCAAAATAAGTATTGGATCCCCTAATTAGAACTGAATAATCAATTGGCTTGCATTACCTGCTGGCCTTCAGAGGTCTGTAGCCACTTTTCTATTTCCTCCTGATCATACTGTATTTAATGAAGGGGTTTGCTGGCCAGCTTCCGCATAGGGTGCTTGCATTCTTGGTGACTACAGTTAGTGTTTTTATTTATAATTTGTGCAGTGCTGCTTTAAATATTTTATTATACAAAATGCAAATGATCTCCTTTAGTTTCCCTTTGTGGACGAACCTGTTTGCTTGACTTTCTGTATGTGTGTCATCTTTCCAACTGACATGTAGCAGTGTGGGATCTCACATTTGGATACTTCTCACTTGGCTCCGTGCTCATCCTTCCACTTACATTTTGAAGAGTAATTTCATATTTTCTTCTCTATCATTTTGTTTGCCAGCATGGATGAAAGCCATTCCTGGAAGGGGGTGTGCATCAGAGCTGGCACCGAGCAAACCACTGGCATAGGGAAGAGAAGCTGTTCCTGTGTCAAGAAGGCTTGGGCATGTCTAGGTTGTGCCGCCTATTCCACTCTCAGCTCGTTGCCAAAATTCTGTGTGCTCCCTTATGCCAAGACCTATTGAGAGAGAGACTGTCTGTGAGTGTGTGAATTTATAGATATTTAATTAATAATCAAGCAGATAATTTCCATAGTAATTGCCTTACCTATGATGAGGAAATAAAGGGAAGGTATGTGTGTGTGCCCTGTACTTTACCCTTGACTTCCAACTTGATTTCCAACTTGAGTGTGACAGGTGAGGGATTTTTTTGTTTGTTTGTTTGTGCTCTGTTTTTTGTTTAGGGGAAATTTATGAGGAGTTGTTTGTTTTGCTTAATTGATGCAACACAGGGTTCTTCCAAACCAGCCCCCTCATCAGAAATCTTTGTTCTGAGAAGCCTACTGTAATAAGGATTTATTGCATTTAGCTCTGTTAATGTCACATGTTGGTGAGAGTGTGCCACAGATACTCCTCTGCACTTGAGCTGAACATGAATCTTTCAGTCCTAACTGGTGAGCCATGACTGTTTAGTTTGAGCTAAAGCAGCTTGTGTTTTTAACTGTAATTTTTTGTTAGTCATTATGAATGTTAGTCATTACAGTGGCTAAAACTAGACTCTATTTTTTGGCCCTGCTGTGAGAAGGTGAGTCAGGGTAAGGCATTTGTTAGATGAATTTGCTGAAGCTGCTGATTTCTTCTGAAATGTTGACAGGAAACAGCATTGGCTTCAGCCCCAGTGAATCGTGGAGGTGCTGCACACCCTCCTTCCCGCTGAGACCTGCAGCTGTGGCCCCACCCAAGGAGACCCAGAGGAACACAGTCTAGGAGGGGAGCTTAGGAAGCGTCATGTAGCTGAAACCCTGAGCATGTCCAGAAAAAGTTAGCTTACGGCCTGGATCACTTGAGGAGAAGTGATCTATTGACTGCTTCATCCACTGTCCACAGGTCTCCTTTCACCATTCAGAAGTTGCTGGGGGGTTTTGTTGAGATTTTTCAGTCAACTTAAAAATATTTATGCAGTTTTGATGCCATCATTATCCTTTGGGTTACTTAGGCATTTTTCATCAGGAAGACTCTGTTTCCATGTTGTTACAGTAGTTTTTGCCATTTTGGCAGCCATGAAGTCCGGGGAGTTGAGCAGAGACTTCTCTTGTTCTTAGTACAGAGCTACCATAACTCTGATTCCTCTGCAAGACTCAGCTGCTGTGCTAACACCATGTCAGCTGCCTGTAATTACTGGTGAGGCAGCATATAATTGTCCTTCCATCACCCCAGATCTCACCAGAGCTACAAAAATGAGGAAGAGAGGAAAGCATGGACATTTGTTGAGTGCTGTACACACATTCGGCAGTGAGTTTGCCTGTCAGACTGGGAGCACTGGGCAAACACTGGAAAGGACTTCCAACAAGCCTGTCCAGACTTCAAGGCCAAGTGAACAAATAGTAGATAAGAGTGAAACAACCGCCTTTTGCAGAACTTCAAAGTGATTTTGAACAGTTGTAGTCTAGTCACTGACTCATCCCCTCCTCCCCCTTTTCACTTTTCCTGCCACTCCATGAACAGCATGTGAAAGCACTGAAAGAAAATAAGAATCTTAAACTCATAAACATACCTGCCTCCCATCTGGCACTCATCCCAGCAGCCTGGTGATCTCCTTAGTTGTCCAGCAGATAGTTGAAAAACAAGAGTCCTGTGAAGATTAGCATGTCACCATATCCCTGCCAGATGGTGGTTAGTAAAACATGGGCAAATTGCATTGGCTCTGCTTCCATCATGACAATCACAACAGAAACACTACAGTGTTGCAACATCACTATTTTTTAAGCTAAGAAAATGAAGGGACCATAAAGTAGGGCAGTCGTGAAATGCTAAATACCACTTAAGCCTAATTGCAACAAAATCAGTAGACTCTGAAGGGTGGCCCCCAGGTTTTAGCCTCTCACTCAAGGAATATGGGGGTAAACTTCAGGAAGATGGCACTGGCGTTATTTACCTCACCACCCTGTTGAAAAAGCTCTTGCCAACTTAAATTCCAATTTTAATCCATTTTTTACTAAATGGCCATTCTTAATTTGATAAGCTTCTGAGTTGTCAAAACTCAGCAAAAAAGGGATAGAACTGGACTGTAAGGCTTAGTTGTGTGTTTTTAAGCCAGGACACTGAGTGACTCCCAATTTCATAAGGGTAAGCAATTTGAGGTAATGGCATAGAAAAGACAGGAACTTCAGCATGCACTAGGGAGTCAGGCTGCTGCTAGTGTCATGTGCTGCAGTAAAGCAATGCCTCGACACCTCAGCTAGAAATTTGCACCCCAAAATGCAAAGGACAATCTCTGCTCTTCTCACCTTGTCGCAGAGTGGTACAATTCAATGTAACAACCTCCTACTGTTGAAAGGGGGTGCTCTGCTCCTCCCTGCTTGCAGCCATTTGGTCCCATGCTCTTCCTTGTACCAGTTATGACATTTTCCAGAGCTTTGAAAATTAGGCGAGTTATTTGAATCAATATGCACACAATCCTCGTGTTTCTGGAATGAGGAACAAGACCCATCTTGCCAGGCACCACCTTCCAGCTGGTACAGAAAACCATTTTCCATGTACCACACCAAGCCAGGCTGTGCCTGGTGCAGGATGTGGTACTGCTCCAGTAACGGTGCCTTAGTGTTTGAAGTAGCAAAAGGCTACCACGAGAAGACATGGACTGCTTTTGGACTTTCAGTGCTGGCAGTGCCTGTTCAGGTGGTTTGAAAAGCCATTCTTCCGTCTCTCAGGCTTCTGACCACATCCTGAACAATTTAATTGATATCAGAAAAAAGTCCAAAAGCATCAGAATGCATGGAGTTATCCAAAGATGTTTGAGCCTCCATAGGCTGGTTAGCAGCTAATTTGTGACTGCAGGCTTTCAGCAGGCATTTAAGTTCCTTCTGAACCATCCAGGGTGAAAACACTGAGGGGAACTGCTTCATCAAAACAAAATTCAAGATCAGTATAAGATGAAGAATTCAGTCTGAGAAAGGTACTTATTCTAGTGTTTGGGTGTGTTTTAGGCAGAAGTGCCCTTTATCCCTGTGCTTATCCGAAGCTATGAACTACTTGCTTCAGTCCAATTTCAAGGATAAAAGCGAGTGTGTGGGCAGGCTGAAGCTGCATTCCCTGCTCAGAGTAAATGCACTGCAGGCTGGGATGCTGGCAGGGTACGTGCCTCTGCTGGCTGGAGAATTAACTTTGTTTGTTGCTTTGGATTCGTTTTAGGTCAGGTAAATGGGGAGAGATGGGTTTTATTTAGCCCTTTGATGAGTCAAAAAGCAGTTTGGCAGCTGCAAGGCTGTTCTGCTCTTGGGTAGCTTGAGTGCCACGGGTTTCAGCAGCCCTGCGATGCCTAGCACAGCTCCTGCCCCACCTTCTACAAGTTAATTTTCTATGTACTTAATGACAGTAGGCAAAGATTTGCAAATCCTTTTACAAGCACCAGAGGAACTCAAATGTAATTAATTTAAAAACTGATGTTTGGTTTTCAGCATTTTATGTTTGTTTGTGTTCAGCTCGCTTTGCTCTTAACCACAGATGTATTCCATGTTTCTGTGCTGCTTGTTCTGCTGAGCAACCAAAGACTGAACATCTTCAGCAGTATTTTTAGAATTCTTGTATCAGTTTTGCTAACTGTTTATTTTGCTTGAATTTATGATCTAAATTACCTTGATAACATTAACATTACTGGCTTGGCTTGAATCCATATCCAAGAGTTAATCCGTAGCAGCAGTTCAGCTTATTGCTGGCTGGGGGAAAACAGGGGATCTCCTCCAAACCAAAAGTTTTTACATCATATCTTAATTTCTTGCCTTTTCTCCATCTCCCTTCTGCCTTTTATTTTCTTTTCCTGCCCTGAAGCCTTAATCCCCGTTTCTCACCGTTGCTCTTAAGTATGCCTGTTCCCCTCAGGCTTTGACCTCGCGCAAGCAGTAAGCGCAAAGCCGTGTTATTTGGAGTGAAGTAACACCAGTAGTCAGGAAGGAACAATGTAGTTCAGGCCAGACAAAATAAATCTCGCATTTCCTGTCAAGAAACTGGGCCAAAAAGCAATGATGAGAGACAGAGGGGGCAAACCACACGGCTCAAAACTAGAGACATATGGGTTAGAAACAACCACAAACCCTCACTTAAAAACAGAAAACAAAAAGCCAAGGCATTGGATGAAAGAGAAAATAATACCAGCTCCTCAGTAATAAAAACTGCATGACGTGGGGTCTAGCCAGCTTTCAAACCCATTGCATGTGCAGCACAAGCGGGGTCTGAATTTCCTGCTACTGTACAAGATATTAATTGTCCTTTGATTAATTTATTTAATTGATGCTTTGTGTTGTAAATTAGAGAGCTGATCTGACTCTGACTGGCTTGTTTCTTCACCAAGCTCTCTTCCAGACTGGAGGAGATGCGCTGATTAGAAGCTGTTGCTACGTTTGCTGTGTTTTAGTGACTGTGGCTGGTTTGCATGGCAGTGCAAATCTCAAAATCACAGAGGTTTTTGTACTGCAACACCCTTATCCCAACAGTCAGCTGTTCATCCAGCACTGCTGGTGCAAGTGGATATTAATGAACACATGGGTAAAGGATTCAGGATTGCTCCCCAAACTAGAGAGAGTTTTGAGGATGTGTTTATTTATAGGAAGAGGTCTGTAGTACACAGCCAAACTACAGAGTTAGGATTTGAAGTATATTGATGTCTGTGTGTATGAGGAGCATCCCAGGAAGGCAGGAAATGAGGGTGGCAAATAGGGCTCTTTGGGGTGGTTCTCATGTGGGCCAGTGTTGGATCCTGATCAGTTTTGGAGACTGAACCAAAAGCAATGCACCAGGTGGTGTAAGAATGTTTAAACAGACACAGCACTTTCTTCTTCAAACTACTGCACGAAGATTAACTAATTAGATTGTTTTTCCTCTTGCTTAGGAAGAGTTTGTAAAATAGTGGTCAGGGAACAACTGGGGATATGATTTATTTAAGCGCTGAAATGCTTTGTATAAAGTCCCTCACAGGAGGCCATTAGGAACATGCAGTTACTTTAGGATGTGAAAAAAAGTCCTTTACAGTGAAGAGGCAGGAAGCAAAGAGCAGTCAGTTTTATCGTGGGCAAAGATAATATTTGAGCACCTCAGTTTTAAGTGCTGAGAGTTCAAAAGGTGTCTTGAAAACATACTGAAGAGGCAAAATTTTTTATCATGAACTAGTTTTGGATTAATTCAGTACAAAGGGGGGGAGGTTTATGAAGCATTCCATGAGAATTTGTCCTTTCTCAGGAGTCAAGTCAAATGGGTGGAGAAGAGACAGGCAGACTGGAGCTCCTTCTCCTGTCCTCCTAGGAGAAGGGTATTGGCCTGAGGAGGGCATATTGTGCTTCTGTCATCTGATTTAAAAAGAATAATAAAAAATTAAAGCCTCCAGAAGGCAGCATGAAAAGATGCAAAAGGAAGAGGCTGTTTGGAGCAGGAGTAACTTAGGCCACAAATAAAAAGGAGCAGTGAGTGAACATGTGGTGGGTGAGTCTCTGTGCCCCATTGCCCTCTGCGGAGGTGGTGAGTGTGCCCCACAGGGCACCCCAGGGGTGCAGATGGAGCTGCCCCCTCACCTGGGCAGCCTGGGAAGGGCAAGCACAGCCGGGCTCGTGCACAGTCCCACCACAGCCCGTCCTGTGGGCTTGCCTGTGCAGACAAGCCCAGTGTTTGATCACTGCTGAAGTGAACATCCTGGCAGAGAGCTTAACTGATCTGACACAAAACTCCAGCCACTGAGTTGTCTAGCAGGATATCAAATAGCAATATATTCAACCAGTGAACCACTGTGTGAGAACAACACATCTTCAAAACAAACTGAGCACGCCCTGCAGGTATCCTTGTTTCTAGGTATTTCTGAAAGCTCTCCTCACTCTCTTAACCCTTTCAGGAGCTGTACATCCAGCACAGATGAAGAGCTTGCACTGAGAAACGCCCTTTGCCTGCCTCAATGTGAAAACTGTATCATAAATAATGTGGCCAGGAGGACCAGGGCACTTATTGTCCCTTTGTGCTTGGCCACAGCTCAGGTGCTGTGTCCAGTTCTGGGCCACTTACTTCAGGAAAGACATTGAGGGGCTGGACTGTGTCCAGAGAAGGGCAATGGACCTGAGGAAGGTTCTGGAGAGAAAGTCTTTTGAGGAGTAGCTGAGGGAACTGGGGGTGTTTAGCCTGGAGAAGAGGCTCAGGGGAGACCTCATTGCTCTCTACAACTGTCTAAAAGGAGGTTGTAGCCAGGTGAGCATCAGCCTCTTCTCCTAGGCAACTGGTGACAGAACAAGAGGAAATGGCCTCAAGTTGCACCAAGGGAAGTTCAAGTGTGACATCAGGAAAAATTTCTTCACAAAAGGGTTGTTAAGCACTGGAATGGGCTGCCCAGGGAGATGGTGAAGTCACCACCCCTGGAGATGTTCAAGAAATGACTGAATGTGGCACTTAGTGCCATGGTCTAGTTCACAAAGAGGTGATCAGTTAAAGGTTGGACTCGATCTTGGAGGTTTTTTCCAACTTAAATGATTCTGTGATTATATCATTGTAATGGCATTGTGCAGGTAGGATTTTCTTTTCAGCTTTAACAGGACTTAGTTGTCTGCTCATTTCCCACCACTGTGTGCTGTGAGCTGGGAGAGGAGGAAGAAGGGAGGTAACACTTTAATGGGGAGTGACATGCAAACGCCAGGCAATTTTTGTACTTCTGTAAATTCTCTGCTGCTTATGAAGTATAGCATGGTTCAGTAGTGATAACTGATGGCTCAGAAATGAGGATGTGAACATTACCATATAATTGAAATAAAACAAATAAGGAACTTTTGGGCAGGGAGTTATAGCTTCTTTTAGGAAAAGGATCATCTAGACTTTCAGCCAAAGCTATATATATAGCTACATATATATATATGTATGTATATATATATATGTAGCTATATAGTTAGGTCAGAGAAATTTGCATCTAGAATAAGATCTTTGATTCTTAGAGCTTGAGGGCATCTAGATCTGAATGTAGGCTTGTTTTTAGTGAATCCGGAATTTAACTCAGACCCCATTCATTTGGGATTGAGTTTGCTTGTGGCAGACTAACATACATGCTACAGTGAGGACTGAGGATGAAATTATCACACCATGTAGCCTCATCTAAATTAGGTGCCTAAATTAGGAGCCAAAGGCATCTATACAGTCCACAGAGGCAGACAGGCTCATCTAAGGGGGCTTCAGAGCAGCCACGCTGGGAACCTCCCTCGACTCTGTGAACAGCCAGATGCCTGAAGTTAGGTGGTGTGAATACCCACTCGGGTGCCTGGTGAGTGAGTTTTGTCTTTTGAGTTCAGTTTTCAAAATTCCAAAACTATGTGAGAAACTGTAGGCTTGCACTGGAACCAGGAGTTGAAGAATCTGAAGCACAAGATTTCCTCCAATTTAAAGAAGATCATCTTGGATAATGCTTTTGAATTCCAGAGTTCCCTATAGCAGAGTTCAATATGCATTCCTGATCACATTCAGGATTAAATTCTCTCTTTGAATGTGCACATCTGTTAATATTTTAACTCATTGCATATCAGAATTTTGCAGATTTCCTGTCAATTCATGCTCAGGATGAAGTCTTTCCAACTGTGTGTATTCAAGGATTTGTTTATTTATATGGGTGTATACAAACACACATAGTAGGTGTTTGTAGACAGTGTGTGGGTGAAAAAAAGGTGAAAAAGATGTTACGAAGAAATATTCTTCCACATTATTTGGTGTGAGAGACAATAGCAGTCCAATGCTACTAATTGAGATTGCCTCAACTAATTTTAAAAGGTCCTGCTGGACAAAAAAAATGGCAATGTTTGCTCTGTTCTTGGCTTTCTTTAAAATTTACTATACAAAAAAAATCCAGAAGTATGCTGAGATCAGCACAGTTGGTTAGAGCCTGGTGCTAATAACCATTGTGGGTTTGATCCCTGTATGGGCCATTCACTTATGAGCTGGACTCAATCCTTGTGGGTCCCTTCCAACTCAGAATGTTCTGTGATTCTGTCAGTAAAATTCTGTCATGCTATGAGGCTCTGTCCAAACCTGATGGTGGCACAAACCTGTGAAGGTAACCATTTCCCTTTCATTGACATTTTCTGGGCAGGGTGTCAAAGTGTCCCAACAGCAGCCAGACACGAGTGTTACAAGGAGCTGAGCTCAGCCGGGACCAAACCACCTCCACTACTACAGCACATACTGAATGAGGCATCTGTGAACCTGCCAGAGCAGCTGTAGCAGGATGGAGAGCATGTCCTCTCCTGATCTCTTCTTTGGACATCCCATTTGCTGTTCCTCTCCCTTCCTAGGCTGGCACTGGCTGGAGTTTCCCCAGTAATGTAGCTGGGAAGTGGGAAAAAGTGGTGAGGTCTCCTGGCTGCAGATCTGTCAGTGCCTTATTTTCTGCAGACTGGGGCTCATACCCTGAAGCTCAAAGAGTAGCTTTCTGTGCAGAGGGGCAGATGCTGAACCTTGCCAGGGAGGTGTGATTTGGAAAGCTTCAGCAGTTATATGTAATATATTTATTTGTGTATTTTTTCCCCCTTTTGAAAAAGAGGAAAGTTCATGCAAATTGCAAAGCCAAACATCGACAATTAAGGCCAAATTCAGGTTGTCCCTCCAATCACACTTCTGCCCTCTTGTGTGAATGCCCTGTGATACACTTTTGAACTGCAAAAACCTGGGCCAGTTTTCCCTCCTCTGTGCAGATGGTGGACACACAACAGGACAGAATTAATAGGCAAGCTAAATACCAGTATCTCCTAACTTTGAAAGGCTTTATGTTAACATTTTTTGTTCCCAATGTTTTTTTGAATGCATACTCTGTTGTTACCGATTTCAGAATAAATACTTCACTACATATGAAAAGAAGTGTTTCTGTCTTATACACCTTCTCTGAAGTTACTGATTTCATCAGGGCTGAATTTGACCCATTGCATCTAATGAATTGTATATTCCAAAATCAATATTAATAATGCTGGGTGCTCTTTTGAGATAGACTGTAGACATTCACAGAGTCTGTGTAAAGTTCATATGAAATTATACTTGCCTATTCTTTATTCATACTTTTGTTTAATAAATAATCCTTCAGCTTCTCAGTTTTCGGTTTCTGAGATCTTGTTGGACATCTGTATTTATCATTTAGGAAGCCATCATCAGTAAATCTTTCTCTTCTCAGCTTTTTGACAGAAAGCCCAGGGTTTTCAGGATTATTGAGTGCTTCTCATTGAGTTTGGGACTTGATTTTTATTTTTTTAATATGTTTTTTACATATTCTGTTGGTAAGTTTGCAGTTTATCAATTGGGAAGTTGTTTAGCAGCATGTATGGATGGCATGGTTAAGGCAACTGAGAAGGAAAATCAAACATCCTCTTGCTGAATCTCTGTATTTGCTGCGAGGCACCATTTCATCTGGGGGATATGAGTGAGTCACAGAGGTTCGAGGGATTCATAATTTCCATACTACAGCACCGTTTGTTAGGAATTTCTGACTTTTGTATTTATCATTAGAGGCAACGTTACACAATGTCAAAGAAAAAAAAAAATCTAGCCTTCATAATGTGCTTTCCTGATTGTAAATGGGGCTGGATATCCTGTACTGAAATGTCAGGTTAGATCCTTTGTAAACTCTGAAGCCTGCTCTCAGAATAGAACACTTCTGGAGTGTATTAAATTGGTGTTAATTGAGAAACACATATGCCAATGACATTTTAAGCTACGCTAAATAAAACCAAACCTTTAGCAGGTCCCTATCACAGAGAGATCCTGAGATTTCACTGAACCTGCTGCTGCCGTCATCTTTTTTCCATCTATGCATATGTTGCTTGCAATGATATATGGTAACTCCTGATGCAAATACCACTCATTCTGTTACAGCTTAAAAGGCCCAGAAATAGAATGCAAACACAATGTCTGTTTTTTTCTTCTCCATGTTATAAAAACCTATGACCAACAGCCGAAAGTTTGATTCCTTTTCCCTGCAGCTTTCACACCAACTGACTTCAAAACATACGTTTAGCGCTGCAAGTCATAAAAAATTCATCATTTCGTTCTTTTTTTAGGGAGACTAATTCTGCAAGTGTCTCAGGGTTCTCTGGTTCCTGTTGCAGCTGAGCCACAGGTCAGCACCTTGGGACAGGTCCTGTCCTCAGGCGACCCAGTGCCCAGTGTGTGCACTGAGTCCTCTTCCCTGACGAGGCTGGCCCCTCTATCTGGCCCTAAGCATATCGGTAAAGTATGTGTGCTTTATCTTAAGATAAATAAAGCCATTTGAAAAAAGAAAAAACACAAAGCAAAATTGGGGTTGAAGTCCCTATTGTGTCAATATGCTCATGAGATGTGGCAATATTTTGTGGCACGTTTGATTTGTTACAGAATAGAAAGGGCAGCCTGGGAGTTACCTCGGGCTGGGTCTTGGCAGTGCTGGTCACAGGCAGCTCAGTGGAGCAGGAGTGAAATCCTACTCTAATGCACCCACACCATCTCACCCAGGCTGTCTTTGCAGAACTGCTCTTGTTAGAACAGCTGTCTTCTGCTGCAAGTTAGTGCAAGAGGTCAAGAGCCATTTATGAAGTCTGGTACCATTAAGCTGGCATGATATAGCTATGAGTGAAACTCTCACTAGCAGCTCATTGATTTCCAAGTGACAAAGCCCACTGCTGCTTTGCCACTCAGTAACTTTTTGCCTTTGAACCACACTGTGCTAAAAAAAGACCCAAAGATTTTTTTCCTTGAATAGATGATGCAGTTTTTTGTGTGTGTTTTGTTTGTTTGTTTTTGTGGACAAACAGAAGCAATTTTGAAGGTGCATTGCATTGCCACTATGCAGTGGCAATACAGTGTAGGACCACACGTGGGGAGAATATGATTTGCCTCATGGTGAGAATATGATTTGCAACCATCCCATGAGTGTGCCCTGAACATGCTTGTTTCTGACTCACTGCCTTTATGAGCATAGCTAAATGGACACAAAATCCTTGAAAGGAATTTGGTGTCCATAACACTTAGGCTTGTAGGTGCCTGATTCCTGAGTGGAGAGGAATAGGGCAGTCTCTTCTCTGATAACCTGTCTCCCAACTTGCCTGAAAGAACAGCGAGGGAATGTTGCTCTCAGGATGGATGCACAAACTGCTAAGCTGTTGTAAAAACCCTCCTTATCTTCCTGTGGCCCCCAGAAAATCTTGATTTTTTTACTGTACAGTTTCAGAGGTTCATTATACATGATGCCAATCTTCTTTCCAACTTACACCTACTTCTAGTGTTTCAGATAGGGCTTGGGTTGTGGAAAGTCTGGTAGAATTGCACCAGTGGGAATGTGTCATCACGTGGGACATGGTCAATCCGTAGCTGTGCTCCAGGCCCCAGTAAGCTGGATGTTAGGCTGTGGTGTCTGTCAGGAACAAGGACTGGGGTTTATATCTACAGTTATCTGATAAAAGGAGATGAATGAAGCCATTTAGTTTTTGAAGTGGTTCTCCCTTCCAAGTCCTGTCTAGTGTGAGAAGTATTAGGCTATGTTTGGTAGTTTCTAATTCAGGATGTGTGTTTTCAGGTCAGTTGGGTTTTCCTGATCTTTTTTGCTGTGTACAGTATGGCACATGTTTTCAAAATGAATAGATGGCTACAACATCCTACAAACATGGCAGCATCTTTATTTGCGTTTCACAGATGAGAAAATGCAGAATGTTCTGTCAAGGCCAGACAGGAAAACCACAGCAGGAGTAGGGAGGAGTCCCTGACTGTCCAGTGTGAACATTGTCTGTCCAGCCTGTCTGTCTCTCTTTCTTCCTCATGGCATGGCATCCCACCACTGTCTGTTGGAGCAGCTATGGAGCACAGGAGACTTGCAGGCTGTAGTGACTATCCAGCTGTTTGCCATGCCGTCTTTCACAGGGTAGCTGTGTGCAGGACTTGATTATAACTCCCCTAATTGGCCACTTCCCTGTAATTGTTCTTGCTGCCACCTCTCCTGTTAATGGTGCCTCTTATGCTGGCAGCACCAGGAGAGCAATGCTGTGCTGTCCTAGAGGATCCCTCTTTTCTCCTTTCATGTGTCTCAGACAGTGCAGCTGCCTTGCAGCTCGTGTGAGATGGCCGTGTTACACACTAAAACACAGCTTTATTAACCCTGCACTGGGAACTCTGTCAGTGATAGTTCTGTAGAGGCAGTACTCAGCATGTGCAGATTTTAAAATAAAATATTATGTCCTGTCTGTCTGCTTGTCCATCTCTCAATCTGTCCATCTATCTTACAGACCTACGCGGATGCTGGAATAGCTTGGGGAAGGTCAGAGGGAGTTCAGGATCTCAGAAAAAAAGGTCAATTTTTTGTGTGAGTGCATGTGTTGCTCCAGCTAACTGATGAGGCGTCTTGGCAGGACGTTTTGACTTAGAGACAGCGCCGTTTGTTCAGAGGACACGAGCGCCCTTCTTGTGAAACATGGTCAAGAGTTATTTGCCAGAGGTGACTTTTTTATGGCTTTCTTGATAATGTTGCCTCACAAATAACTCTGCTGGAAACCTGCAAATATTTCCAGTGATTCCACTGGACTTGTGAGAGATAAGCGTGGTATGCGCGGCAGGGCCAGAGCTTTGGTTTGTGTTTAATTGGGACATCTGTACATTCACAAATGTTGTTAAACGGAGAAGCTGCGTGTGTGCAACGGGGCTAAGAGACTTGAGCATCTTGGGCCGGGAGCACACATGCAGTGGGGTTGCCAAAACAGCTTGGAGAGGTTTTACTCGGCGTTTTGGTGCCGAATATTTTTCCAGTTTCAAACTTTCGGAGGTGAGTTGGAGCTGAGGATTCAGTGGCTGGTGTGGTGCTGGCGTCCTGCGCTTTGGAGCCATCAGTGGGAAGGGAGCAGCCAGGTTTCCAGCAGCAGCCCTGGCTCACAGAACGACCATTAGGCAGGAGGAAGCTCCCTGCGGGGTTAGGGACCAGACAGTCTATACCAAGGCAGGTCAAAGGGTGAGCTTACTGTTTACTGAATCGGTAAATAGCTAATTATTCAGCCCAGCAACAGGCGAAAACCCACATGGGATGTAAATCCTCGGCAATTCAGCCTTATCTGGCAGGGAATGGATTTGAGATCCGAGAATCTCTTGCAGTAGCAAAGGGGAGCTCTCTGCTCTTTAAAACCTTTTAGGGTCATTGTACCATACCATGGAGCCATTAAGGAGCCCTCACGTGCCAGAAGCAGTTTAACAGGCCCAGTGTTGGGTACTTAATTGTGTCAATAATTATTCACGCATTAGCACCAGCTCCTCCTTAAAGTGTGTACTGTGGTGACTCATTAAGTTATTACTGGTATTCATTACCAGTAAAATTAGCCTTTTTTCAAAGTGTAAAATTTATGTTTTATAGAAAAATATTGCTAGGAGTGCAACAGCTTTGCTCTACTCCCTGCTTGGTGCAGGGGAAAACAAGACTATGTAGATATGAAACAATATTTTTTGTCCAAAAAGAGGCCCTCAAATTAGAAAGGGTCTCATGCTTGTTTTCGTTTTCCTCACAATGGGTTTTATGTACTTTAAATTGGGATCGGGGAGAAGGTACATTCCTGCCTGGTTTTGGCTGTCAGTCCTGTGTGCCTAAGTGCTATTTTCTGGTACCATGAGGGACAAAGATACCCAGAGTCTTTTGATTAATAAAGTGTTAATGTATATGCAGCTGTCCTTACATTAAATGCGTCACGGTGCACTTTGTTTCTTTAAATGCTGATCATTTACAGTGAGCGTGTACAGTATATGTGCCTGGAAGGAGAGCAATTGTTATACAACTCTTTAATCCGAGCCATGATTAAAACCCCTTTTGTTCCTCCCTCCCTGCATTACTCCAGCCTATCATCTTCTCTGAGAAATGATTTGGCAAGTAGAAACGTGTGTATTTTAAGAGAATAACTCCTTTTTAAGCATCAGTTTTGCTTTTGTTCTGCCTTTTAGAACTTAGTTTTTTGCATTTCAATATACAGCGTTGTTCAAAAGGCGTAGGAGGGTCATAGCCATTTTTTGAGTGAATAAGGTATAATTGAAATATGATGTATGCAGATATCATCACTCCTGCAGCAATTACCCAGATTGTTTGTTTAGTGGGAACATACTTTCAAGTAAGGGTTGGTCAGTGGCAATCATGTTGTGTGACACAGCTGAGAGGAATGACAAAGAGTAAGTAAAGTCTCACACTGTGAAATTCTACATGGCACCAAGTGTCTGCTAGGG
This sequence comes from Campylorhamphus procurvoides, assembly GCA_013396655.1. Classification (NCBI taxonomy): domain Eukaryota; kingdom Metazoa; phylum Chordata; class Aves; order Passeriformes; family Dendrocolaptidae; genus Campylorhamphus; species Campylorhamphus procurvoides. The sequence continues at coordinate 523,301 of WBMV01004568.1, forward strand.
GGAATCATTAGGAATTTCGAAGGTGAGGGCCATGGCAGTTTCAGAGACAAATGTAAAAGAGGACAGGGAGGAGGATGGTGCTTAGATCTTGGGGAGAGGCTGGGGTTTGGCGTTCTGTTTCATGTGGAAACCAGCAGTTAATGTGATCCTTGTTGAAACTTGAAACAGCTCTATTAGTAGCTTGATTGGGTAGAGGAGGAGAGACCAAGAGTAAACAAAAATGTGCGGTGTAGAGATGGGCTTAATTGTGCACAATACATCTTGCCTCTGTGCGGCTTATTCTAATCACTCCAAATGGCAACACACACGCTCCCGCACACACACACACAAATTTGATCTGCTCAAGCAGATAAAACTGCTATGTCTATAATACTGCCAGGCTAGAAGGAAAAAAAAAATGGACATCTGTTTAACAATTCTCTATTGTAGACAGGATCATAGAAACACTGTTGCCTGCCTGTCGTGTTCAATCAAAATGAATAAAATGCTGATTTAAAAAAGACGAAAAAAAATCAGGCAGAAGAGTGCCTCAAAGTATTTGCTTACACTTTTTTTTTTATTTGTTTTGTTTTAATTTCAGCAGCATGATGAGGAGGGGGAATCCCAGGGGCAGGAGGAGTTTTCAGGAACAGTGAAGGGAAGATTTTGTTTTGGTTTGGTTTTTATCCTCAGTACAACGGAGAGAGGCGAACAGCAGTCGGAACTAATTGTAGCTCGCTCAGGAAAGTCTTCATTAGCACTTGCCACACATGGTTACCAGATGTGCCGAAGAAGGGGTGGGAGGAGGGAGGAAGGGGTATGTGGAGAATGAGCTACATACTTAAACCTAATAATCTGTCTTTTGTTTTCAGGTCTATTGTGCTGGGGAGGGGAAGAATGGGGAGAGGGAGAAATCCTGGCTGCTTTTTGAGGCAGCCAGTCCCTGCTAGCTGAATGGCATTCCTTGTCTTGCAGCCTCTCCAGGGGAGGAAGAAACCCTCAATCATGGCCAAGTAAAGAGGGGGGTTTATTTATTTATTTATTTAAGGGCTATCAGTGACCTATTATTCCATTGAACCCAACTGAAAGTATTTGGATCATCAAACTGGTAAACCACTATCTTTCTGGCTTGTGAATTTGAGCTGGGGGTTTTGTGAGCCTGTGGACTCCCAGTGTCAGTGGGGCTGTTGAACTATCAGTTCAATAGCAGCAGCATCTCGGTTCCCGTGTACTTTGCCAGTGAGCGTGAGATGCAATCAGTGAAGCCAAGTCCAGCAGGAAGGTAAGAGCAGCTCTGTGGTCCTGTCAGTCAGCCCTGAGGTTGTCATCTTGGTCAGATGTTTAACTTTCTGCTTGTTGCTATTAAAACAAATTAAATAGACCTTCCATGCATAGTGGCTGTTGCTGCTGCAGACCAAATCATGGTCTTGCCACCCACAGAGATGGCTTTGACAGCAATCAGTGTTAATTTTATTGCAGGTGTTGCCGGAAATATAACTAGTTACTCTTTGGGAAAAAAAGCATCTTCTATCTTCTTATTTCAACCTGGCCATCTCCAGGGTGATCCTGTGAGAGTTAACCCCACCATCTCCCTGTTTCAGCAGCACTGCAGCTTTCCTCCCCTCTCAGTCCCTGCAACATTCCCACAAGGTGCACGTTTTTCATACTGGCATTGTCTCATTGTCTGTGCTTGGACATCCTCTTTCTTCATGTATTCCCCTTTTCATTCCAGTGGTAGGAGAACATCACTATGTCTGGATGACAGGGCTTAGATGACTCTCCAAGCTTTGAATAATCAGGGCTGAAGGTTTAATTATGGCACTACACATGATATCCACAAGATTTGTCACTCTGGTCATGTGAGAGAAGAGCATTAGATGAACTTTTACTAATTAAGCACTCTGTTTCTCTTCCTTCTTTTAACTGGAAGGAGGTATAAATATGGGAAATAATTTATGTTAATGTGAAATAGAGACATTTTTGGAATCTTAAATAATCTGAGTTGAACCTAAATCTTTGTGGCTCCAGCCTTGTTTTATCCAGCTCAGTTTGCCAGTCTGTAATCTCATCCTGCTTTGGAGCCTGGAAATGTTCTTGCTTGCAATCTCAAAGCAGAGCAGATGTTGCATAAATAGAAAATAGGTTGTGTGCACAACCTAATCTAAGCACAGGGCACAGAAGGAGGTTTGGATGAATGTAAGCTAATCAGGGCACAGATCTGCTATACTTTGGGACTTAGGACCAAGTTTTTTCCAGATGCATTCTACTTGCCAGATCCCAAATATGCCATTCACATTTTTTCCCACTGCATGGCAGCTCTCACTTAGAGCTTTTTTTTTTTTTTTGAGAATAAAGCAATGCCTGTCTGTTCAAGCTCACCAAAACAAAAGGATGGTGAGAATTCATCTATTCCATTCTTTCTTCCGTGTTTGACTGACTTCTCCATCCAATGATCTTGTTATTCCAGGTCCATGTTGTTCAAAGTTCTGAAATTTGTCTTTCAGATTCCCCTCAAAGGAAAACAATGAAGCCAAATCACTCAGATGGCTTACTTGCATCTACCCTTCCTACTGTAGGATTGCAGGGTCTCCTCTAATCTGTTGAAGCAGAGTAACTGAGTGTATGGCTTCCATAAAATAACTGCCGTAAGTTTATAAAATTAATAAATTAACTGCCAGAAAGCCCCAAGAAAAAGTTTGTTAAAAATGCAACCTATTTACCGTTCCAATTTTGCTGTAGCTGATATTACATCAGTTGTTTTCTTAATAAAATTAAGTGCCATATTTACAATTTGTATAATGCTATCCCAAATTATTTACACAAGAACGAACTGTGGTTATGCCAACATATATTATGTAGAGACAATATCTCTGCTTACAATAGCTAACGTTTAGAAAAAACAACACTGCAAACGTGATGTTTCTGTGAAGTTTTCTTTCTTCTGATGACGCATACACATATATTTATTTTTTCAAGTGCTGCCCACAGAATGAGTTTCCTGTGTAAGTGTTATTGCCTTCATAGTGAAAACACAGCCGTGCACAAAAGGTATCAGCTGATTTTCATTGTGATGTATTCCACAGATATAGTAAGTAAAATTTGAGATGGCTGTTGATGGCTTGGATGCCTGTGCTCATCACTCAACAGATTTAAAGTTACTTGGGGCTTCAGCAGAACTTAGAAGTGCTTTCAGAACCTTGGCACTGAATGTAATTTTAAGACATTCTTCATATTATTAACTTCATCTTTAATTATTAGTTAATTCTTTAAACATTTTATTAACCTGGAATTGGAAAGCAGAAAGATCAGATTTATTTCCTGCTTTTTTTGTGTGTTTCTGTGCTGAAGTCAAGGTTTCAGGCACAAGGCAAATATTTTTATGCAGATGCAAAACTAATCAACCAAACATGAAAATATTCCTGTGGGGTTTCCTGGAGGCCTTGCTGGGGATACTGAAATGCAAATAATATATAATGCAAATAATAAATAATACAGTATAAGTATTGTAGGACAGTAGGGTTCAGTTAGGAACAGAATGTGTTGGGTGATCCATGTGAGCTGGTACTACCCTCCTTTTTATGATGCTCAAAATTGCATGTTTTTGCTGCCTGGCTCTTCTATCAAGCTTTCTTTACCCTTGCAATGTTCTTCTATAATGTGCTCCATGAAAATGCATGTTTCCTCACAGATGATGTCATTTAAGCGGAAAAAGAATTGTAAATCCTTCTTTGGCCTCCTGTAGATTTTTCCTGGGTATCTGGCTGAGTTCAAACTACTTCTCTTTCCACTATGATATTGAAGTAATCAATATCATTTTTTTATATATGCAAGTCGACAGTACTGTATGTAATTAGAGAATATCCAGCACTATGCAAATGTTGCTCAGTAATTGCATTTGGCAGCGTTTTTCTCCCCACGATTTGCAATTTTTCCAGCACAAAACAAGTGGCCGACGCGACAGGCAGGGAAGTTTCATTGTAATGTTTGGAAAATCGAGAACAAGTTTACTGGGGAGAGCACAAATAGCTTTTCTCTTTTCCAAGGTAATAATTTGGAGATAGATATGCAGTGCAGCAACATGAGGTCCATCTTTTTGTCACCTCAAAATGAGGTTCCTGTGGTGTGCTGTCCAGGAGGAGCCAGCGGGCTGCTCAGGGGCAGATGCTGGCACAGGAGATTGCAGCCTGCTTGGTTTGCATGATGTGAGCAGAGCAACCTGTTGCTTCCAGCCTACTCTGACTTCCAGTAAGTATCCAGTACCTGTGGATTTGCAGGTGGTGACTCTAACCTGTAGTTTCCAAAAAGGTTTGGGACCCAGTTAGACCTTCTCTTGTTGGGTCTCAGCTGAGACCAGAGGAAGGTAAGATGGAAACTTAGGTGCAAAAAAAGGTTCTGGTAAAGTATAAAGGTATATCTTGGCATATATACCACCCCTTTTCCTTTTTTAATCTTTGAGAAAAGATATGGGATTGGGTTGATATATTTGAGTGATCCTTTTTCATTTTTAATGATCGAGCATTTACAGTTTCATCATACACACTGGAAGAAATATAACTGTGAAACGAGAAGCATTCCTAACTGAATAAGTTTATTTTTATTTTGTTTTACTTGATTCTGTTTCAGTGGCAAAACAGAATACTTTCCTAACACAATGCCTGCAGTTTTATCATGAAGCTTGCAATATTTAATGTGTCTTGCAAAGCCCTGTTCTGAGAATAAGAATCTCTACCTCAACTTATGGAAAAAAATAAAATTTTTACTACAATGAATTGCAGTGAAAAACTTGAAAATGTGACATTGGGGCACCCTAAAGAAGTAAGAGAAAGATAAAACAAAGGATCTCAAATGCATTGGAAGGCACTTATGTATGGTTTAGGGTGGGTGTTTCTTTCTTAGTTACTATTTGCTGCATCACTATTTGCAGCAAATTTTAGGAGTTTAAGTCCTGATCTGATGCTGTTTGGGTGGTTGGGAGGGGTAGTACCTAAAATATTCTTCAGACTGTCTCCTCAAGTTGTTTCATTCCTCCTATGCCAAAGCAGTGTGCCTCATCCTTTCCCCAGGCTCTGAGGTCCTGGCAGTGCTCTCTTACCATGACTGTGGAGGTCTTGGCTTCGATCTGGTCCCTGTGAAACCAAGGTAGCTGGGAGAGCAAAGCACTTCTAGTCCTGCTTTCCCCTCTGCCCCGGGCTCAGCCTCCATCATTTCCCTGTGTGTTGATTATCTTCATTTAGATTTGGCCCCGGGAACAGTGAGTTGTGCTGAAGAGTCAACTGTCTTTTGCATTTCATTTTAAGGAGAACAGAAAGCAAATGACACAGAGTATAAAATAAGTACTTAAGCAAACATTTTAATCTCACTTGGGGCAGTTTGACAAAATAATGAAAACACACCACGTGCGTATGTGTCTGCACATAATCGTTGTCATCCTCGTTTGCTTTTATTGTCAGTGGCCCTGGAGGTATTTAAAGGGAGTGTGGATGTGGTGCTCAGGGATGTGGTTTAGTGGTGGACCTGGCAGTGCCGAGTTAACAGTTGGACTCAATGACCTTAAAGGTCTTTTCCAGCCTAAAAGTTTCTGTGATTCTCTGATTTTAGGGAAGGTTGTGTTTGTGATGCAGGGCAAGCCTCAGCTTGTGGCAGCCTGCAGCGTGTGGCTGAGCCATGTTGCTCTGCAGATCCCATTGCTTTAAAGAACAACCTCTGTGTGTGAACAAGTATCTGCCTTTACACAACATGAGGATCAAGGTCTCAAATGCTAATTCTTCAGTTTCATCTGCCGAATTTCAGCCTGTTTCTGATCCGTGGTAGAGCAATGAAAGCAATAGTGCTTTCTAGAGGTGAGGCCATACTGTAATCCAAATCGGGTAAAGAAATTGTGTCCCAGCTTGGCTCTTGTATTTATTTCAAATTCTGTGCAAAAGTTTTGAGTAGATTTTTCTTTTCACCAGGCTGTGCAACTATGACCTTTTTTTCATCAAAAGGAAAGAAGCAGCAGAAATGATAATTCACATCTGTGCATTATGAATTCTTTATATCATTAGCAAATTTGAAACAAAATTAAAAATGTCAAAAAAAAGATAACTCTCTGACTATAGGGACACTAATTTCCAGGCCATTTTTTGACTTCTGTGAGCAAATTTCTTTCAGTTTAGGAAATTCAGAATTATTTTCATTTTGATAAGAATTGAACATTCATTCAACAGACAATAAAAGCTGTTTAAACCTGTTAAATACTATGAAATAGATGTGTACAGCTAATTAAGGTATGTGTTGAATAGTAATTATGTCATCCTGAGGGATTTACAAATAGAGTCGAGTTAAAATTTGATTCAATCTTCTATCATTCGCAGAAGGTGCAAATTATTATTCATTTAGCGTGCTCTGATTTCAGTTCTAAAGGTAATCCAGAAAAAAGGGAGAGGGATTTCTGTTTTATCAGCATTGTTTAAGAACTAAGATCCCTTAATTATCACACCATACCAATAGTCTGCTACCCAACTTACTGAAGCAGTAATTCAGCTTTGAAACTAACAATTTACCCTCCAAGCAAAGAAAGATATTAGAAAAAGTGTTTAGTCAGCAAGCAAATACACCAAATTGTATGTTTTGGCTTTTGTTGGTGTTCGTGTTTCTGAGCTGTGCAAATGCGAGTCACTTACACAAAACCTTTCAATCAAAGGCATCAAAGCAAAGGAGACAGATTTCACAAGAAAATGAAAAAAAAAGCAAAGGTGAAATAAAGCTTCATAAGATCCAGTTCTTTCAAGCTTCTGGAACCTCTTTCCAGGCGCTTTCTTTTTATGTAACATGGATTGACTCTTGGTCTTATTCCTTTGTGTAATTTCTCATCATAGTAATGAAGAATTAGGTAAGATTCCTGATAACTTTGTGAAAGTATTATAGATTCTTTTACAAAGAAACTACTACTGTGTTTCTGGATTTATAACAAAAAATGGTAGTCCCCATAATTACTATTAAAACTGGCCAAAAATGAGGAAAAAAATTGTTTCACAAAATATTTTTCTGTCTTGGAAAGAAAACTGTATCTCTCAAGAAAATTATGAAATTCCCAAGAAGCCAGAAGACTCCAGGACCTACAACAGTAGTGGTAGAGTGGTTTAAACAGGTTAAGTTTCTGTTCTGCCTGAAAGGGAGTTCAGGCATGGGATTGGGCTGCCCAGGGACATGGAGGAGTCACCATCCCTGGAAGTGTTTAAAAGGCAGGTACATGTGACACTCGGGAACATGGGTTAGGGGTGGGCTTGGCAGCGCTGGGTTAATGCTTGGACTCTGTGATCTTAGAGGCCTTTTCCAACCCAAATGATTCTAGGATTTGGAGATTCAGCCTCTTTAGCTGCTGGGACTTTTCTCCTGTATGTCTCAGCTGTCATGAAAATTTTATGAAAACAGATATTTTTTTAATAATATTTTTGTTTGCTTCATTTTATTTTTCAAGTAGGAAAACCTTTTTCTGCAAATTTTTCTCACCAAACCTATTTCTTGCATAAAAAAAAATAATGATCAGACAATAGTCCTGTTACCAAAGGTACAAGACATTCCTCCATTTTTCCCATAAACTAGAGACACAGCGTTTCTCTACTGTGGATATGTTGGCAGTTGCTGTTTGGATTCCTTGGAAATTAAATTTAATGTGCTTAGACTGGATGTGTTAGTTCTGTGGTTTTATTGCAAGAAGATAAATGTTCTCCTGCACTACTTTGCAGTAGTACAGTACATGTTTTCCTATTGATATCAGTGGGACTAATTATGCATATTGAAACAGCTTTATGGGAATGAGGGTTGTGTATCCTGCCCTGCTTTATGCTGGCCAGAACTGAGGAGCAGCCACCTCTGAGAGAGGGAGAGCAGCAGCTCTCAGCAATGGTGTGCAATCCTTTAGGTTGAGCTTAAACAAAGGTGCTGGACCTCTCTGGAAAAATTATCCAGACGTAAAACCTAATTTGCTGTGTTCTGATTTTATCTTTCTAACCGAAGTGGCATTTTGGTAAGGTGAATAGGAGAAACCCACATTATCTTTGGTTGGTTGGGTTGGGCTTTTTGGAGAGGGACAAATGGGCTTGACATAACTGGTTTTCTGTGCACATCCCATCATATTTAATCTTTTGACACAGCTGCTTGCTTACAGTACAGTTTGGAATACTATCCACTGAAAAACTGGCCCTTGTTACTGCTCACAATCTGGCAGAAAACTACCATATTTATGCATTTTATGTTTTTTTTCATCCAGACTCTCAGAGTGCTTAATAGGGGTGGCAAATATTGTAATAGAAGTGGAAAGCATTCCCAGTTCTTAGCAAGATAAGGAAATGTTGTTTCTTATCTGTGATTTGAAAAGAGATGAAGGGCCAGTGAGGTAGAGATACGTGAAAGCTATTGCACACTTGGTAGGAGCTGCAGAGGAGGACTATCTCTCACCAGTGGCTTGTTTGAGTGGAATGGAAGAGGAAGAGGCAGCTCCTAAGTAAAGGGAGAGGATTAGAAAAAATGTCAAGTAAAATCAGAGAAATTTGTTGGTTTGTTTGCTTAAAGAAACAGGTGCACTGCTTTGAGACGGATACCGAAAAGAGCAAGTCAAGTTGAGGGCAGGTTTAAATGCTTGCCTGTTGTTGATGCTTTAGGATTTATAAAAATTCATAGGTCTTTGGAGATAGCTGAGAGGAGCAAGGAGAATGGGATGGACTCTAAGCCACCTTTGATTTTGAGGGATTGCATGGAATACAGGGCAGTCTGCTGGTCCCCAGGTGGAGTCTAGCCAGGGCTTGCCTTGTCTTCCCACCTGCCTCAGTGTAGCTGTGTCAGAGAGGAAAGCAGTTGTGCTAGACATGGAATGGGGAGGGTTTTAGGCTACACCTGTCCCATCAAGAGCAGCTCCTTTGAAGTTGTTTTTCTCAGCAGTGTGTGCAGGAGCTGTGGAGATGGGCAAAGTTTGATTTCAAGGTGCAGAACACATGTGCCACACTCGGCAGTAGGTGCTGGTTGGAATTAAATAAATTCTTCTCCTCATCTTTCTCAGCAGATCTGCAGCTGATTATCACCTGATGTAAGCTACAGGAGCTGCTGGCTATCTGGCCTGTGCCAGCATTTGTGTTGGGAGTGGAGCAGATGCACCAATATCTACCTGTCTCTCCCTTCTTCTGTAGAAAGCAGAAGAAAGCTGTCCTAAGCACCTCTTTGTTGTAGCACTGCAATAGCAGAGGATGTACTTGGTCATTGTGGTGAGCTATTTTTTCTCAGCACATCAGCTTTTGTCTTGCATTTATTTGCACACCATTCACTAGTAAGCAAGAGGTGCATGTCCTGTACTGAGAGGAGTAACAGCATCTCATGGGCCTGGTTACGAAGACTATGAGCTTGGGTCCTAAAAAATTCCTGAGTGTGTGCTAACTAGAGAGTAACTACTTTGAGTAGTGGCTGAGGGAGCTCTGGTTGTTTAACCTGGAGAAAAGAAGGGTCTTGGGAGACCTTAGACCTCTCAACAACTACCTGAAAGAGGATTGTACCCAGGTGGAGGTCAGCCTCTTCTGCCAGGCAGCAAGTGACAGAATGAGAGGAAATAGACTTGAGCAACATCACGGGAGGTTCAGGTTGGACATATGAGGAATTTCTTCATGGAGGGATTATGCAACATTGGAATGGGCTGCCCAGGGACATGGTGGAGTCAACATCCCTGGAAGTGTTCAAGGAATAACTGGGTGTGGCACTTAGTGCCATGGTCTAGTTGACAAGGTGGTGATCAAGGGTTGGACTTGATGATCTTGGAAGTTTTTTTCACCCTAAATGATTCTGTAATTGTTGGAGAAAAACTTATTAGAATACATGGGAAATGTGTGGCCAGTTTTTCCTTTGTTAGACTGATGGCTACCAGCTTAACTAACTTTAAACATGAAAATTGAAATTCTATATTCAGCTGACACAAGAAGTTGAAGTGGAACAGTATTACAGGGTGATGGTGTGCAGCCTGAGTGGAGTCCATTTGGATTTTATGGAAGTGAGCCCTTTGCTTACCTTAAAGAAATTACATGAATAAATACCAACACCAGACAGTCATTTTCCAAAAAGGTGCTGCAGAATATTTCCTGGTGAAGATTCTTACAATAAAGTCAAGGACTGTAAAGTTTTTAACTGTATGCTCTCAAAGACTACTGTCATTTATCTATATACAATTAATTATTGCATATAGAAAAATGACATCTCTCAGAAGGGCAGGCTGGGGGAGCTGGGCCTGTTCAGCTTCAAGAAGAGATCACTGAGAGGGGACCTCATCAATGTCTGTCGGTATCTAAAGGGAGGGTGTCAGAGGATGGACCCGGCTCTGCTCAGGGGTGCCAAGCAATAGAACAAGGGACAAAAGGCAGAAACTGATGCACAGGAGGTTTCAGCTGAACATGAGGAAGAACTTTTTAACTGTGTGGGAGACCAAGCACTGGAATGGATTGACCAGAGTGGGTGTGGAGTCTCCCTCACTGGAGATATTCAAGAACCATCTGGACACAATCCTGTGCTGTGTGCTCTGGGTTGAGCTTGCCTGAGCAGGGAGGTGGGACCAGATGACCCACTGTGGTCTCTTCCAGCCTTAACCATTCTGTGATTCTGTTTCATATCTCAGAATAATAATAACTTGAGGGTCAGAATTTGTTATAAAGCAGAATAATTTCTTTCCAAGAGAGTGATGTCTCTTTGGGAAAAGGAGATGAAGAATGACTCCACAGCACTTGTAGTAAGAATAACAGAAAAGCACAAGCTTTCCTCCCATTTATTCTTACTGGGATGTGTCACAGGTTGCCTTCTTTGACAAATGAAGGCAAAAAAACATAGGCTAAAGTTTTGGAGCTGCACACTTAAAACTTATATTTTATTTTTGCTCTGAAGAGCAGAAGTAGCTAAGGTAGCTGGTAGTGCATGTTGCTGAGCTTCTAAAAGTAATATATTTCAAAAATTATGCTTACGTTTTGGAGCTGGTGAAATGCTTGAGAGATTTATTTCTAACAGAATTTGCATTCCATATAATTTTGATTTAACGACATGGTATAACACAGGCAAAAGGGTTTCTGAGTATGTGACTCTCCTTTTCCATGGCACAGTAGGTATTTCATCTTAATTTTTCATTGCATGTAAGAAATCAATACGTAAAGTCAGAGTGAACAGATATTTAAAAGAAAAGCATCAGAGAAGTTGAATAGTCATTTACTGGGTTAGTATTTAAAACTGGAATATTTCTGAGTGGGAAAAGGCTTTAGAACGGGGCAATTCACAAACCACTTCTTCCCCTCCAACAGCTCATTCAGAGACAGCAGGTGTGTAAACAGCCCCTTGGAAAGAAGACCAAGTGTAGTTTCTGACAGAACTGAATGGAGATGATCCCAAGCTGAAAGTCAAAACAGGATCTTCTTTTGAGTTCACTGAGTGACCTACAGTTTTATTCCAGCACCTAACACAGGTAAGAGACTTCTACAGAATCTGAATTTGCATTTCCCAAGGTGTTTTAATATGTGAATCCTAACTCTTATTCATTGGACCCTTCAGGTTTTGAAAATGCTGGTACAGTGCCAAGTACTAGTACCAGATTTTGGGTAGTTTTATTTGGGCTTTAAGGTATCTCTTGGCAAAATCAAGTCAGAGAGTCATGGTGCCTTTGTCAGCAATCCTAACAGTAAGGAGTTCATGCACAGGATGTGTTTGGGACCAGAATCTGAGATTAAAAGAGAGCTGCTGCTTAAATCTTTGTATCTTGTTTCCGTGTAACTCAGGAGAGATTTGTTTGAGTTAAGCAAGAGGTCTACATCAGGGTGGGAAGTGTTGTTGGCTCTTGGCCCTTTGCTGGAGTTGATTGCTGAAAAAGCAGATTTGGTCCTGAACTGTTGCTATTACAGAATATCCAAGAAAGACTCCAGCAAATGAAACCCTGAGAAATTCCACCTTGTCTTTTGAAATGCTGTGTATGAGCACTGGGGATCTGTCTGAGGGAGGGTACCTGCCCCATCCAGGTTGGGCCAGCTGCAGGCAGCTGTGTGGCAAACTGAGGTTACTGGGCTGATGAGCAGAACCCTTCTGGAAGGCAGTGAGGGAGGGAATGATCTCCATGTTGCAGATCCCCACCTTGAAGCTTCTTTCTTGTTCCTTTTTTCTTACTCTTGGCATGAGGGTCCAATCCCTTAGCAGACTCAGGCTTTCCTTTATTCTTTCTGTAGAGTAACTGTGCAGTCCATATAAACTGTGAGTTACTTAAGAAGTCACGTTCAGTGAGAGTGGGGGGACGTGCTCTGTGTCTGCTCACTGGAGGGACAATTTATTTTAGATCATTAAAACTGATGGCTGCTTTGCTCCATCATCCTTTCGTTGGGGGTGTGAACAGCAAGAAAATGTGGGATTTTATTCTCTGTGGCTTACTTTTGGTCGGATATGGGTCTTCAGAGGAGGAATAGCCTTCTTCCTCAGCTAACATACCCACAAGACCCCTCTATTAAGATGTGAGCTGAGCTTTGAATGTGTACAACACATCCTGTTTTACACCCCCCAAGTGCTGTTTGTTGCATATGACTGCATGATGCTGAATGAAGTACAGCAGTTTGTGGCTTCTGTAGCAGAAGACACACCACCCTGCTCCCCCTCCCCCCAAACTGAGGAGCTACCTCTACAGCT
>WBMV01004568.1:535969-578937 GCA_013396655.1 Campylorhamphus procurvoides
AGCTGCATGGGCAGTGAGAGCCAGGGAGCTTCCATGGGGCAGCAGCCACAAAAGCTGCTTTCTGACTGATAGTGTCCTTATTCCTTAATCGTTAGCCCTAATGAAGGGGTTTTGTCATAAGGCGGGNAGGAACTGAAAAAGAAAAGAAACAGACAAGAAGGAAAAAAGATGGGGAATAGTTGGGATTATCTCTGTGCCGTCTCTCAGGTCCAGTGACAACACGACTACAATGGGTAGCTTTCAGGACTGCATATGGTCTTCCTTCCGAGGGAGTTGATTAAGCGACTCCGGATGAAATTGAAATCCTGTGATTTGACCTTTGTCTGGCCTGGGAGGACTGCAATTCGCATAACAATTTCCTTTTGTTCTTTGTTTGGAGTTATTAATCCAACATGAGCCTCGAATTAATCAGGGGTAGTGCGTTGTTACATTTCTAATTCACAGCTCCACTGCTTGTGTCTTTTTTAATTAAGGCCGAATGATAGCAGGCCTTAGCCCCTGATTGCAACACTTACTAACCACACATTGAGGGATGAAGAGGCTAAATAGGCAGAATGAGATTACTTCAAGGTTTCACTTAATTGTTTTCTTCCTTTAAGTAAAGAGCTGCTGAGTGAACACTGCTAATGCCAAGCTGGGAGTATTTCTTTTATATGTGTGTTACATGTTCGTGTATGTGCAGGGGTGGGGGAGGTTATGACGGGTGCACCAAGGACTCAAGAGCTCTAATGGCTCAAGGGTTTATAAAATTGAAGCCTTTGGTTATTGATTTAAACCATTCCTCCCTCCTCCCCTGGGGGGGTGCAGGGGCAAGAGAAAGAGGAATGGAGTGGAAGAGCATTAAACTTAAGTTAGGTGCATGGATTTTCTTGTATCCTGCGTGAACCTGTTTGTTTATGTAGTTCTTTCTTGCCATTTGCTACTGGTTCAGAGATAGAAGATGCAGGAGGATTGAAGGCTATCAGAGGTGCTAAAGAAACATGTTGAGACACAGAGAGGTCTCCAAAGCCTGGGAGTGGTAATAATGATAATGAAATAAAGGGGAGCCAGTCGTGTCACACACCAGATCTTGCTCATACTGAAGGATGTTTGAGTCATGTTTCAAAAGCTGCTTGTAAATTTGTACTGCCAGAATAGTTCAAGGCCACAAGGGCTCAGGTGTTATTTCAGGGGAGCAGTGGAGATGATCTCTGTTAGATTCATGCTGGATAACTCAGTCTTTGCCAGCCACTTGGGATGCTGGAAAAGAAAATGCGCTGAGTGCCCATTTATTTACACAAATAGTTCTGCTAGCTTAAAAAAAAAAGTAAGTAAGAAAGAGATGACAGGATTCATATTGCAGGATCAGGCCCAGTGTTTTGGCCTCCTATAGTGTGGTACATTGGTGATGATTGCTTTGTAGAAAGGTTAATATTTAGAGTCCCAAACCTTCAGATGCTGAATATACAGAAATCCCACTGAATTCAATTTGTGCTGTGTGCCTGCATTATCAGATAGAGTTCTGTAATTGTGGGAAACTAACTCTGAACGAGGTGTTTCATCCATCCAAGGAGCTGGATGGATGGGGGAAGCACTTGCTTGGAAGAGTTAATGTTTCTGTGTAAAATGGCAAACTGGTGTTAATTATTCCAGGCTGTAGATACAGAGTAGCTGTTCTGACGCTGGCACGGGATATACAGGGCAGCAACACTGTTCCTGCTTTTCTGAATTCTTGATGCGAGGTGGCTGTTCCACACAGGATTATCTAAGAATGCAATGATAAAACCTCTAGATAGATTAGGGTGTAAGCTCCAAAGGAGAAAAATGTGCCAGGTAAAAGCTTATTTCTGTGTTTAGAAATCTAAATTGTAAACTGGGTCTGCTTTTTTAGATGAGTCTGAAAAGAACAGTCTATATTCAGCCTTCCATAGAAATGTATAGAGTACGTGGAAACAGAAAACAAGCTAACACACAAATCTTTAGGCTTGGCTTTCAGTTGGTGCAAAGAACCACTAGTGACTTCTATGATCAGTAATGTCAACACAGGATTTACACTGAATTAGGTTCACAGGTTCAAAGGCATTTTCTTTGCTTTCCTGCTCTTTTCTTAGGTGCTGCCTGATCCTGTGTGTCAGGATACTTCTGGTAGGTTGCCAGCTCCCGTGCTGGGAGAAGTCAGTGGGATAAGATGCTCAGCACTGGTTGGAGTAGGGCTGCCTGACAAGCAGTTCAAGTACCTTACACATTATTTTGTTTTTCAGAACCAGTTTTGATGCTCTTACGTTAAATACAACCTTACTTGGCAATTGAATCAGACTTTGCATGAAGAGAATAATATTGAATAAGCACATGAGAATCTGACCATCAATCAGATGTTGTTTATTTCCATTTAAAGACTGAAGGCTTCCCATTTGTCCACTTTGTTCTCTTTTTCCTAGAAATCTTTGCAGGCCAGGGTATGTTTGTTTATAGCAGACTTTTAGTGCCATTCTTTGGTTTAAATCTGCATGCCTTTTTTAAAAAAATTATTGTTTGAATGTTCACTGTTGTTGATTTAAAGGTGTTACATTACATTTCCAAAGGGTCTCAGTATGAATGGGTATCCCCATGTGTTTCTTATGTGAGTGTTTTGAACGACATCTTAAAACCCAAAGTCCGGTCTGTTCTGTCTCATGGCAGTGGACATTAGAATGGGTACATTTGGGGTACTTGTAAAATCTCCTTCTCCTTTTTCTTGTACAGCATAATGTTCATCATTGATGTGTTCAGTAGCTCTCCTGAGCAAAGTTATAATACCATTTAAATGCTTTGAGATCCTTAAAGATGAAAGAAGTTGTATAAACAGATGGCAGCAGTATTATAGTGCTTCTTGGGCTGGTTAACCCTCGATGTGGGCTGCCTTGCAGGACCTTGCTGTACAGCTAGAGCCAGGTACCCTGTCAGGAGTTTTCAGCAGTTGGCTTACTCTGTATATATGACATTTCTGATTCCTTTCAATTACTCTGTGAAGGAAATTAGGCTTCTTACCATACTCAGGAACCAAAAAATCAGGCCAGGGTGCTTGATAATGCTTTCCTATCCTTGCCCAAAATGGCTTTAGTTGCACTTATTTGAGGGACAATCCTTTGATCTGTAATTCTGGAATATTTGCAGCTGCACCAGTCAACACTGATGAGTCCACATGTAAAAAAAAAAGAAGTACTTCTGCTGCTGTTCTTCCTGACAGTCTTAGACAATCTGTTACTATTTATTAAGTATTTCTGTTGAGACCAAAACTGCCCTGAACTGTCCCCTCTCATCTGGCTCTAGCAGGATATGTACTCCTCACGTCTGCAATGACAAGTCACCCTCGTGCAGCAAAATGCCAAATTTCAGCAGCAGTGCACCGGCCGTGCCTCTCCTCCACCGCACGTGGAGGTGCTGACACTCCTTCTCCTTGAAATCAGTGGCAGGTCGGCCCCGGGTCGTTCCATTTCTGTGCTCTCCCCTTTCGGACATAAGGTAGAGATTACGATTTAATGGTCCTTTGAGTTGCTCGGCGCTCCTCCCTCTGCGCTGTCTCCCCGCGATCCCCCTTCCCGCGCCCTCCCTCTCCCCCCGTCAATGGGAGCCTTTGATGTCGCAAAGAGAAGACTGTTGGCTAACAGTCTGGAGGCTGCTTCGTTTGAGCTAACCACCACATGAAAACAAATGCGATCCATCATATTTCATTAACTAGCTGCCCCCTGTTCGGGTGCCCTTTTTTGATGTCAGAGCGCATCCTGACAGAAATCAGAAAGATATGTGTGATTAAGACCAGTACTAATAGTGTATTGTATTGTAAATTACCTTTCTGGGCCCTGGTACTTTATCAGCCCCACTGGCCTTGGCTTGGGTACATTTTTGACTACTCTGTATATACAGTGTATTAGCGCAATGGAGATCATTATGTGGCCTGTATTTGAGTCATTTTTATTTAAGATGCCAAACAATAAGCTGTTGATTGGGGGAACAAGAGGCGAACAATAATGTTCTGTGTCACATAATACACCACCATTTTCCAGCTTTGCTTTAGAAGGGCCCTCTTTATTGTTTTTGTATAAAAATGGTTCTTAGGAGGAGGAATATTTTGCTGAGGTATGTCATTATTTTGCAAATTTCTATTATCTCATCATGTTGTCTTCATTGTAAATTGCAGCTAATTAGGAACCTAGTTAGAGCCCCAGCTTTGAGGCTGGCTTTTTTGTGAAAAGAGCCCACCGATTACCGCACTACAAGAGAGGAAGGGAGAGAAAAAGGAGATTAATCTGGTTACCTAGGCGACACTCGCTTCCATCTGCGAGGAACAATACATTTTTGTTTCCTTGGCTCAGTTCAGATCTGTTTTGTTTAGGGGGGAAAAAAGAGAGAGAGGGAGAGAGAGAGAGAAGGGGAGAGAGGGAGAGGGATAGGAGGCAGCCCCACAACAATGCTGGACTCTGTCTGGCCCCGGCTTACCCGCTTCCATCCCTCCGCAAGTTCGGGGTCTCGGGGGAGTGGGAAGATGAAAGAGATAAGCTCCAAAGTTGTCAAAGGTCATAACCTTGCCACACAAAGCCAGCAGTTTTACTTCTAAATCCCCTTCTCCCGAAAAGCACTTAATGAAATAATATACTGTGCTTCTCAACACCCCGTAGTCTTTATTAAGCAGCAAGGCCCCAGAGATGGTGAATTTAAGGAGTCAGTTAAAACTTCTGACTAAACAGTCGCTGACTGGGAGCGTCTACCATAGATGTGATGAGGATTTTCTGAGCAACAGAGACAACTTTTCCTCCACTGTCTCTCGTTAGCAGTAATGTGCCTTCCCTGACACACATTTTATAGCTGCCTTCACACAAAAGGCAAAGGTCTGTGAAGGCAGGGCAGTCTGATTTACTTTTTTTTTGGTTAGTTTTTGTTGTTTTTAATTTCTTTTTGGTTACCTTCACAAGGTCATGGCTTAACAGATGACAATGACCTGTATCTTTCTTGTTGTGCTTCAAACTTATTAAACCCTTGCATGGCTATTGCATAGGGTAGACAATGCAGCCACGTTATTTGCTTCTTATTTTGGAGCAGCTTGCCAGAAAAGGGACGGAGGTAATAACCAGAGCTGATAGAGCCTGGCTGAAAGCTCAGAAAAGCTCATGAGCTCTTGAACTGAATTGGCTAAACCCACAGCCTTTTGATAAGCATAATGGTTTCTCCAGGTGTTATGTCATCATGTATAATGTTTTACTATATGGTAACATTATAGATGATGACATAAAGTCACAAAAATATCAAAGTTACCAATTTTACCTTATCTGAGCTTTCCAAACCTGGATTGTGTTGTTGATAAAATCAGAACATGTATCAGGTGAACAACCCTAAACCTCCTATTCTGCACTGCTCTGAAGTACTGTTCTTATGTGTTCTTTCTCTAAAGAAGCTTCTAAGAGCTGCTTCAGTGACAATGCATTGCTCCCCCTGACTGGAAATGACAGTTATCATGTTAAAAAATTATAAATGTTCAGAAGTAAAGAATGAATGAAGGTACAGCTGCTTTTCTGGGTGGGGAGCATCAGATACCTTGGAAGAGAAGTCATTTGAATTTTTAGTTCTGCCATGTGCTTTCAGTGGGATCTAGGTCAATTAATTTGGCCTACTTCTGCCTTAGACCTTGCCCTATAAGGTAGGCAAAGCTACATTTCTCTACCATGGAGGACAACTTGAGTCTTAATTAATTAAGGACTGAGGAAGATTTTGAGATGCTTGGATGCAGAGCTCTGGATATATGCAGAACATTTGATTCTTACCTACTCTGTTTCAATAAATGCCTCGTTAGGTACACCTGAACCAATTCTTCTGAGAAGAACTCTCAAGTGAAAATTGAATCAATCATACTTGACTTTTTGTTAATTGGAGAGACTTGCTGAGTTGTTTTGCAGACATTTGGATGGAGCAGTTGTCACCTCACAGATAAATTAGCCTACTGTTAGCTGTTGTTTTAAAAGCTCTGAGGAGAATGAGGTAAGGGAGGAGAGATGAGTCTATGTTATCTGTGTGCAAAAAAGAGCAGGACAGTACTCTTCAGTACACAAATGGTACTGTTTGAGGCAAAGGTTTGGTGAGTGAAGTAGCAATTAAAGACTTAGTAGTATAAAGAAAGGAAGAGGAATATTTGCAAGTTTATTTAAATAGCAATTTTGTATTTTAGTAGCAATGTTAATTCTGAAGAAATCATTTCGAA
The DNA here is from genome assembly GCA_013396655.1 of Campylorhamphus procurvoides. Lineage (NCBI taxonomy): Eukaryota > Metazoa > Chordata > Aves > Passeriformes > Dendrocolaptidae > Campylorhamphus > Campylorhamphus procurvoides. The sequence goes on from WBMV01004568.1 coordinate 542,178, forward strand.
CTTTCAAAATTGTAGTGGAGTGGAAATTTTCACCCATTATTAGAAAGAACCAGCATGACTCACATAACAAGTTAAAAATGTGACTTTGAACTGCATTATAATTTGGAAAGACTCCAGGGTTAGCCTTCCTGTTCTTAAAGATGGGTGGGGAGGGGACATTTAATAACTTTTCTTGGCCTATATTGTTCTCTCATCTTGTGGAAAGTGTTGATAGTGATGGAGCGTGGGCAGGGTCACATTCTGTCCTCACTTAACTCTTTGTTAAACAGACATCAGAACATGGATAAAGCCGTGTTACATCTACTGGGGTGTGCTGCATATGCATTTGGTCACCAAAGAGCATTATCTCCAGCTAGGAATTATCAAGGAAAGAGAAAAAAATAAAGAAAATGCAATATCAGTTTATGTGACTGCTGGGGAGAAACAAGAGCATGGTTTGATCTGATCTGGTTTCACTTGGGCTCAGAAGATCAGGAATCAAGAATCAAAAAAGCTTTTTAGAAAAAATGTCCAAGGTGGGCCAAGCATGAAGAGCTTTGCTGAATCCTGAAACTACAGAGATGGAAGAATCCACATTTAGAATTGTTAAAATAAAGTGTTTGGAAAGGTCAATGTCTGCTTCAGGAGCAGCATAAAAGATGGAGCATTTGTTGTCAATTCTGTACCACTGTCGTCGTAACAAGGAATGCTGTTTCTACTTATGCACTTCTAAGTATACATTTAGATCTGTTTCGTTTTCTTGAAGTGGAGAAGATCTGTTATTGCAGGGAAGACCCTGTTTCCTCTCACGTCCTGGCACAACTGCCAAAGTCTGCAATACTATATGCATGTCCAGACAGACAAGCTGGTTTACAGCTGACATTTCTTTATGCCCCAACCAGTTGATGTTTTTGAGATGGTGAATGTGAGATGCTCTGTGCTGCAGCCTCACAAACTGTGGCACTGGCAGACTGCTGCCCCTCAACACCGGCTTGGAGCATGGGAGGGGGACAGGTTTCCAGAGAGCAGCAGCAGGACCTTGCTCCTGGAGACTCTAATGTTTCCCTGGAAGGTCTTTATGTCTTTATTCCTAATTGGTAAAATCTGCTTGGGTCTGTCAAATCTGACAAAATAAAACCCAGAGGGGAATATTGCTGCAGCTTCACATTGCAACTTTCCTGTTGGGTTTTGGAGCAACCCAGAGTGTCGTCTTGTTAGTCTGAAAACTCCTCAGAGGGTTTGTGTTCAGACCCGTCCCCTATCAGAGCCAGTTTAAGAAATTTAGCTCTTAAATTCTGTTTCTTTTGAAACCCTTTTTTCTGTGTTCTGTAATGGTTTCCCTGTGTTTCCAGTCCATTACTGTCAGTTCTTTTTGGGAATGTCAGATTGCATAAAAGTTGATATAAACATTCAGCAGAGCTTGAAGCAACCCCTGAATGAATTTTGTCTTGGCAAACCTACTCCTTTACCAATAATTCCTGAATAATCATTGCAAGGGTGAAGATCTGTGTTATTATCAGAATTGGTAATTATTTTTCATATAGGAGTTTGCAGAGATGTGAAGAACTTGGAGGGACAAGTTACAATAATTCATGTTTCTTGGTCTGGCACTTCTTTGGGTAATTTTACCTCTCCTTTCAACTTAATGAGAAATGTCCCTGGGAGAATAGGATGAATTGCAAATGTCTGCCACATAAGCAACCCCACAATCAGCCACTAGCAGTGGACAGTTTGGCTGTTTAAACCATGGTTAGAGTCAGAATTTAGGTTGGAAAGAATCTCTGAAAGCCATCTCATCTCACCCTCCACACAAAGGAGGGCCAACTTGGAAATCTGTTCAGGTTGTTCAAGATCTTTTCCAATTTCTGGGCACCTCGACCAATGCCGTACCACCCTCACTGTCAATAATTTTTTCTATATATTTTACAGTGATTTATTGTAATTGCTCTACTGTGCAGTATAGGCTGGATCTAAAAGCATTTTAGTCACATTTCAGGACCATGTCAAACGTCATATCTTTTTGGTAGAGAATTTGCATGGTACAGGATTGAATGTTAGTGTAATTGTTGTCCAACATGGAAGATGCACACCGTGGCTGGATCCTCTGAGATGACAAAATTATTGGTGTGCGTTGGTAACTACCTCTCTGCCTCTCTCTCTGTTTCTCACTGACTAATAGAGTTATCTAATTTCTGACAATTGAGAAAAAAGGATGGAAAGAAAAGAGAGAGAAAATCCTTCTTGTGTTATTTAGTGAGCAAATACAATCTAAGAGACCAGTGTTCTGTACACACATGAGCTGTAGATAGTAATTTGGTTTATCCCTTTCTAGGCCACACCACATCAATGGCTTGACTGGGGGCAATTGGAAAGGAGTTCAAGCAAACAGTTGCTGATCACTTTTACTTCTTCCTTACTTTATTTTTATCCATGGTTACGCAGTGCCAAGATGAGAGGACTTTTGTGTATCATTTGTATTTTCTCTGTGAACAGGGAGCTATGTTTAGATTCTCATGACTGAATAAATTTCCTACTGATAAGAGCTCTCTTTAAGACAGATCCTATCATGTGGGCACTCTGTGAGACTGTTTTGCTGTTCTACTTTATCCCTTTCTTCAAAAGTGAAAAAGACCGATAGAAACAGATTTTGAGAAAATATCCTTGGTATAAAGGGTTTCCTGGGTTAATATGGAACCAGCAGAATAACCATGCCTTCGTCTGCAAATGAAACTGTTCTCTATTAGCTCTTGAGAGAAGCTGACAGATACACCCTCTATTTCTTCACGAAACATATGTTAGAGATCTTTGAAGAGGACTTCAATACAGTGCTCAGAGATTTTGTTGGCTGCTTTGTCAAATGCTTTGGTTCAACAGTCCATAGGATAAAATGGAAATGTTGCCAGCAAAAACTATTCAAAAATAATAAATTAAATCCCAAAATACAAACTTGGCACAATATCCTGGTATTATAAAATAATATATCCTGCATCATCTTTACCTTTTTGTTTCTGTACTTCTTCTGTGCATTCAGCTGATGCATTCTGGGCATTAAAGCCAAATTTCAAATTTTCAAAAGTGAATCCCAATGTGATCTAATGGGATCAATTGATTAGAGCAGTCTCAGCTTTGACAGAAGCACAGACACTGTCAAATTTGTGAATAAGGAAGGGTGAATCTCAGAAGATTCAGAAAGTCAGTTCAGTTTGGATCAGCTCCTGAAATCTGGAGTGACTGTCTGTACAACTCAGGCAGTTAAACAGGTTTTCCTATGAACTTGCTAGAATTTTGTCTACTGCTTAGTGTTTACCAACATGCACATACTTCCTGTGATAGATGATGACAGGAGAAAGGGCTCATTTTCATGGAAGTACTATGAACTCGGGAAAAAAATATTTGGTTACAGAAAAGTTACAGCATTGCTGTGGGAGGGGACTTAACAGAGTTCTGTCAAATGTCTTCTGCAAAATACCCAAATTGACTGCAGCAGAAATTTGATGGAACTCTGGTAAGTCCCCTCCCACAGTCATACTCCTTGAGGAATTTTACAGAGCTATCATCTAGATGCAAATCTGCCTTTTACTTTCTGTCTTGGAATGTTGCACCTGCTATAATTCCTGTACAATGAATAAGTGAGTGAGCAGGGGAAAAAAAAATGAACCAGTTTTCCTGTTAATTACTATCTGTTTGTTGCATACATGCTTGAGAGATTTTATTCTCCTCCTGGTCCTGCTATTATTTAGTTGTGTGCTTGGCTGTGTGTAGGTCAATAGTTTGCAGGTCTAGAGTACAAGTTATTATCATTATTGCTGAAAACACCTTTTTAGACAACAAAAAGGAAATTTAAAGTAGCAAAAAATGAATGTAAAGGATAGGTGTTTAAAGTATATACAACATTTATCAGGCACTCAATGTGAAACATTTTATATATGTATTTGTAATTGAGCCATTTAAAAATGTCAAGTTGATTGGCTTCCTTTCAGAAGATGGTTTGGTGGTATTTTCTTTACCAGTGCCCCCTGTGGACCTGCATACATTGATTGCTCTTTCTTCAGGCTTTCAGTCTGGAACTTTTCATCACATTGATGAGCAGTAATTGAAAAAAATAAATAAATGAAGGGAAATGGAAGGATTGATGGTTTTCCATGCTTTAAAAAAAGTGGCAATGTAAGTCAGATTAAAACAGAAAAAGACAAGGAAATTAAGATTTCTCAAGACTTTTTCCTTCTTAACTGTGCTTGTATAAGGTGTTATAGTAAAATTCCCCAAACTAAGCTGATTGCATACATTGGATTTACTAGAGGCTTTTATAATTTAGTGTAAAATCAAGTACACTATGCACTGTTCTCCATACTTTCTCAACCCTTTCTGCCCTCTCATGTATATTCTGGCCTTTAAGGACAGTCCTTCTATAGATAGTGCTTTGTAGTATGTAAATGTTTCAGCAGCTAGATGATGTCTTTGGCCAGCAAGTCAATAAAACTTGCTGTGAATCTGCACATTTTCTATTGCATTCAACTTTTATGCTTCCAGAGTGAAGATGATTAACTTTTAAAAAGTTTGGAGAACTTGACTTTAAACATTGTTGACAGTTTCAGGAATCATTGGGCAGCCTGACATAATGTTATTCATGATGAGAGTGCTGTCAGCACAGATCAGGAGTGGTACCAGAGAGAAATGTAAGGCGATATTTTGTGGGGATTTATTTGTGCAACTTCTATTAATAATAGGAATTTTGCAGTTAAATCCCCGAGCATCATCTCCCTCTCCCCCCACCCCAAAATGCTGAAAACATGCCCTGTAGTGGAGCTTGAATTAAATTTTATGTTGGCTGTTGTTTGGACATTGAAGATTATCATGTCTGAGCAGTCACTCTGGTTCCAGTCTCCTTCAAGTGCTGCTGAAGAGTGAGTAGGGAATTTGTCGTGGTTTAACCCCAGCTGGCAACTACGCACCACACAGGCACTCACTCACTTTCCCCCTCGAGTGGGATGGGGGAGCAAAAATTAAGGGTAAAAGTGAGAAAATCGTGGGTTGAGATAAGAACAGTTTAATAATCTAAATAAATAATAAATTACGGTAATGAAAAGGAAAGTACCAGAAAATGATAAAAATGAACTCCTAGAAAAACAAGCTATGCAATTATAAAATTAGTGCTCAGGATAAACCAACTGATGCCCAGCCTGTTCCTGAGCCCCTGGCCAACTTTCTCTCAGCTTTATATGCTGAGCGTGATGCTGTATGGTCTGGAGTAGCCCTTTGGCCACTTGAGGTCATCTGTCCTGGCTGGGTCCTCTCCCAGCTTCTTGTGCACCCCCAGCCCACTTGCTGGCAGGGCAGCATGAGAAGATGACAAGGCTTTGACTCAGGGTAAACGCTGCTCAGCTACAACTAGAACATCAGTGTGCTATCAATGCTATTCTTATCCTAAATCCAAAACAGAGCACCATACCAGCTACTAGGAAGAGAATTAACTCTGTCCCAGTCAAAACCAGGATGGAACTGCAATAGTGGATGGATGGATGGAGGATTCTGTGATTTGTGATCTCTGTTGCTTTCTGTTCATTTAAACATCAGCAGATACATGTTTTCCAACAAATGCAGTGACTTTTGGCAGATCTAATCTATCAGTATTTATATACATTATGACTGGTCCATCAGGACTCTGTTCTGCACATTGTAGTTGCACGGCAATGCCTATAGTCACATTTGACAGAATTTCTGAGCGAGTTTGTTTGGACCTTTCTTTTCCTGAGTTATGTTCTTGCTGAGTTTCCAGCATATTGAATTGTAGCTTGCTTTAGATGATGTAGATGACATTGATAACTGGCCTGGAAAAGTCGACATGAGCAAAGGGATGAGATGATCTACTCTGTAATAATTTTCTTACTCTCTCTCTCCCCTCCTCTCAAACTAACCAAGATTATGCAAGGCTTGGGACATCAGCCAAAGGAGAGAGCTGTCTGTATGAGGAATCCCTCAGCTTCTGAAGGCAGCTTGTTCTGTCATTCATGGTTCTGCCCATGCATTCACAGAGGGAATTGGAAGGCTGAAGAGAATGACCAGCAAGCCTCAGTAATGGGGGCAATCCATACCAAAACATCTGAATTTACTTTTAAATTAGTTTATTTCTATTAGTTTATTTCTATTATTTATTCTATTATCTATATTTCTATTATTTCTATTTCTATTAGTTTATTTCTATAGACCCTGTTTAGGGTCTATAGAAACATAGGGAGTTTGGTAGCTTCCTTCTCCAGCAACGGTATGGAAAAAACAAAAACAGTTCAAAAAATGTTTTGTAACTGACTTTGTATATCTGAGTTAAGGTATTTCCATGGCACAATCAACCATGCCATAAATTTATAGCTGTGTATCACTACAGAGATCACTTGCTTGGCTGCACAACTGATTGGTGAATAAAGCCATAGGTGTTGACCAGAAACCCAGCCCAGCAAGGACGTACAGGTCCTCATTCTCGTTGTCTTCAGAAAGTAACCTCTTTTTTTAGGATTGAGATTATAGCTGTGTAGTGTCCATTATATAGTGAATATTAGTGTAATGTAAATAGTAATTATGACAACTTCAGTATTTTTTTATGTCCACTAAATATTCATTGTCTAAATGTTTCTATAACTATGCTTCCTTTTTCTAACCTTTTTTTTCTCATTAAATTTTGATGCAACTTGAGGAGGGGAGAGTAGAAGAAACAGAATGTATTAATCCATCAAAAGCTGTGCTGAAAATGTTTGCATGCTTCTACTGAAAGGTCTCATATCTCAATTTTAAGCCACAGCTTCAATCCACTCTTGTTTCTGTTTACCTTTAAAGTATTTTCAGTCATTGTATAATTATAAAATAATTAGCATACTTCAAAAACTACTATTTTTGTAAAGCTGAGGTTTCTATGGTATGAATTTTTCCTAGCTGTGACAAAACACTCATGAAATTAACAGTAGTGTGATGAGGTCTCTATAGGACTTGTTAAACAGGAGCAACCTTTGTGCTGCTGTAGCTGGTTACCTCAGCACTTCCCAGTGCAACCTGAGTTTTCATGTGTATTTTTCAGCTGTCCATGCATCCACTGCAGTGATGTTCACTGTACAGTTTCAGGGTTTTACTGCATAGTGTCTATCAGATTTAAATATAACACATTTGGTTGAATTATTCTTCCCTGAAAGCTGGGGGTTTTCTCATTATATCATTAGTTTTTATGTAATTTATTAGACTCTCTGGTTATTCCTGATGTCAGTTACCTCTGGTTTTGTATGAATGTCTCTTAAATATTTCATTGAGGCTTGATCCTGCAAGGTCCAGAGTACTCACATGATTAAATATGAGTAAGTGCTTTGTGGGATCTTCAACAAGAGTGCTGGGGCAGAAGCAAATCCTATAGCAGGGCCAGGGTGAGCTCTTGACTGAGGAGTGGCAGTCAGTACTCGTGACAGTCAGGGACCCAGGGATTCACCCCCTGTTGGGGTTTTACCTCACTTTACTCCACTATAATATGGATAGGGGAACATTTGTGTCCATTTCCACAATTTTCTTTGGTTCATCAACTGATGCTTGAAAAATTCTGTGACTTCTTACAGAGAAGTACACGGTGTGCATATTTGGGCTTTGCATGTGTGCTTTTATAAGCATGGAAAAGACTTATTTATTCCAATTTGATGAAGTGATAGTCCCAGCTTGAAAGTAGTCTCCTGCAGATATACTGTAAAATGACTGAAAAAACCCCTTTTTAATGCACCAGAATCCATGTCCCATTCTCTAAGCTCTTACAATGCTAAAACTTGGAATGGCTGCAGAGTATCAGGAAAAAATCATCTGTGTATGTAAGAGTCTAGGACAGTTATACATCTTTATGCTGATTATGTACAGTTCTAGTCTCTATGGCAAGTGTTTTAATTTTAAAAACTTCTGTGACAGACCATTGATTTTTGAAAAATGGAAGCATGGCTTCCAAGTCTGAACTGTGTCATAAGATCAGGCGCAAGTGCACACTATCACAAGGTCTGAAAGCAATCTAAATCTGGCATTACCAGGTGTCTTTGGGATTATAACACATGCTCAGCCCCATTCTGACATGGGGTAGAGTGCTGGGATTCCTGGCGGAACTTTGCCATCTCCTGTCTGTGAGCTCCTCCTCTCTCTGGCTCTCCAGTTCTGTGATGTAAGTGCTGAGGATCCTGGCCAGAGAAAGATTTTATCGTTCTTGGGGACGAGGTACCAGCCACCCCAGCAATCATGAGTATCACAAGCATAGGAACTCACTTTGAATTTCCCTTTTATGTTCAAGGAGAGCTGACTCTTTAAAGGCTGAAGCAGTGCGTGCATTTCCTTTGAATACTTTGTTGTGGACTGTTCAGCTGATCTGTTTTTCTGGGTGTGTGAGAAAACAACAGAGTGATAGAGATATTCTGGTTGCATGAAGGCCATGGGCTATGGTGTTTAGCTTGTCATATTGCTTCTCATATTATGGTTTCATTCCTGTCTGATGAACAGACTGCCAAGAGAGCCTTAAGTATTGGGAGACATTCACAAATTTCGTGTACCTGCTTTTAATCCTAATAGCAGTTTACTAAAATTCCTGACTTTATTTTGGTTAGCATCCAGGGGACTGAGGAGGGTGATTCTTCATCTGCATCACACAGGACTACATGACAAGGTTTGTGGTCCGTAGGGTTTTCTTCCCTCCAGCAGAACACTGCTGTTGTACACAAATTAATTCTTTGACTTCAGATGGTTATTTGGGTCTGGGTGATGATGTGAGCTTTGAAGGCAAATCTGTGTAGTTAGTCCACTTGCAATTACTGCACCCAAACTGGATGCAACTTCCCCAGAGACCAAATTACAATCTGAACAAAATCCTACTTATATTACTTTCAGATAGACATGAGGGTCTTTGTAATAAGTAGAAATGACAATGCATTAGGTACTAAGGGTTTCTTCTTGTTGGTTATACCCTGTTCAGCTTTTATTTCCTTCCTGTTGCCATCCTAATTACCAGATCTATTTAGATATTGACTTTGTTTGTCCAGGTAGACCAAGCACTCAGGTGAGAAGGTTTATATTAGGGAATGACTTGCCTAATGTCTCAGTTGCTGAGGGCTCGGTGACATAGGTTCCTTTTACCATATATATTCATTTTTTTTATACTTTTAGCACAACTTGTATCGAGCTAACAATTCAGTACGCATAAATTGTTATAATCTGACTATGGAAAGGACACACACAAGGCAAGTTTTTAGTTTTCAGTTCATATTGGTGTACATGAAAGATAACCCCCACAGGGGCTCTGTCTACAAGCACTAGGGACTTCTCAGAGGAAAATGTACTGACAGATCTCAGGTCAATACCATAATCATCCCTCACAGAGATTGATTCTGGACATACCGTAGGTAATGGATATATTTTTGTTCTGTTGGGATTTATGTCACTTTTTGCTCCAATTGTTCTAGACATTTTGTCCATCAAAGTAGGAACATCTACACTGAGCAATAAAATAACAACTTGTCTCCTTGGATCCAACAAACAAAAACCAAAAATGCTTTCTGATCATTCAGCCTCTTCCATATTTGTAGCACTTAAAAAAATTTATTGCAGTAGCATTTATTGGCAAAAGTTGGCTGCTAGGGGATTTCTGGATTGGGCCTGAATGCAGCTGCCTAGCATTGTATCTCTAAATCTGCATTTGTAAAAAGGTAGTAGTTTTACCTGGCTCCTTTCTGGCATGTTCCCTTCCTTCCTCCATACCACCTATGGCCCACAGTCACTGGCACGTTGCTGCAGAGCAACTGCAGGGATCTGGTAGCGTGACCAAAAGATAGGCAAACCTTGCTGGTTTGGAAGGAAACTGCTCAGAGGGGTTAGGCACTGAAAGATCTTTGGGCCTCTGTCAGTCAGGCAGAAGGGCAGAGCAAGTTGTGTGTATTTATAAGGCTGGTTTAAAGAGGAGACTGAATGAAAATTTGAGGGCTTTGGGTATAAACTCAGTCACTCACAGCTCAAGTTCTTGTCCCATCCTCCTTTGCTGTCACCATATCCTGTGGTTTTATTTAACCTCTTCTGTATTTCCATTTTGCCACCTTCCAGCATCCCCCTCTGCATGTCCAGTTTTCTTCATCTTTCACTGGTTCTTTCAGACTTCCTTATTTTCTCTAAAGAACGTCTTTTTTGTTGCTATTCTTATCTAGCCAGCAGGAAGAGCTGCTTCTAGTGCTGAGAGTTGCTGTGGCTCTGGGGTCATTGAATCTGGCCTGTCGAGGTATCTAGGAGAAACACTTGGTATGTTGACATACTAAGATGAAGTTGTCATGATGGCTGTTTGGAACACTGTCTGATTTGACAAGTATTTACTTTCCCTGCAGTTTTGGTTGAAAAGAAAAACAGTATGTCTAGGGAGTAAAGCTGCAACTTGTATCCTGGACCTGGTGCTCTTAAGAAAAACATTAGTTTATAAACAGATAGTGAAATGGTTCACCATCATAGAAGATAACATGTTAGTGATCTGTGATAGTTTTCTGAGGCTATTAAACTTCCAGGCATCATGCAGACAGTCTTCACTTGTTAAGCCAGAATTTTATACATGAGGGTAATGTATTTTTAATTGTAAATGTTCCCTGTTAATAGCTAGGTATCTGACTAAAATATAAGAATGTGGTATGTTTTATTATATTGTGTATGTATATGGAACCAATAGTCCTTGTGAAATAGTCCCATTCTTCCTAGGTTTCAAAAAAATAATGTTAATGCTTGTGCAGGCTAGTGAATTGAGCTCTAGGGACTGAAATTCTCTGTCCATTCACAGAGCTGCTATACCACAGTCAGCAGCAAGTTCAGCCACACTACATTACAGAAATGCCCTGGTTTTATGATGGATTTCTACTGTAGTCAAATAGGTAGCTCTCAATATGATTCATTCCTTGGCCCATTTAGTGCCTTGGACAAAATCAGGATTGTCACTCCCAATCCTGAATATAATTTGCTGGATGTTGCAAACAAGCAACAGTCCTATTGAAATCACTGCTCAGAATTAGTAACCAAAGAGTGATGTATTGTTTTGGTACGTTTCCCTGATCTAGGAGTATTCTTAGCTGGGCTTTCTTCCAATCCTGTCATTTGTGCTAGGTGGTGTCAAGAAAAGAGCAAAAGCTGCAGCTGAATGCTGGGTCACATCTTAATTTCCAGTACGAGTTGTGTTTCTTTTTTTCTGTCCTGAAAAAAAAGATTTGAATCATTTGAAAAGGGGGAACATCTAATTAATGTAATATCAATAGATAATACTAATCCTTAAATGGTGCCAACTGCAAATTCCTACCTCTTTTGATGTATTACTTAGGCATAATTTCATTTCAGCTGGAAAAAAAGAAAAAGGAAAGGGTCAAATTGTGCCCTTACAGGCAAATCCAAAGGCAACATTTACATCTAAATATACAATTAGGTCATAACAAATCACTTGATCAGTCAGTGAGCTGCCTGATCTTTTCTGCCTGGCAATCAAAGGGCAGATTCTGATACCGTTTTGGTAAGTAGCCAGATTGGTTCTGTCTACAGGATCAGATTCACAGGAACTTTAATGTAAAGGAACTTTTTAACTCACATTTCATACATGCATGGAAGCCTGTAGCTCACTTACAACATGAGTTCTCAGACCTGAGTATTGGAACAGCTCTTCAGTCCTGGCAGCCCACAGAGTTTCATGTGGATATAAAAGGTAGCCCAGACTGTAACCCTCAGCAACAACACCCTGCATAATTTTAAAAAAAAAAAAAAAAAACAACACAAAACTAAAAAATGTATCCCCCATATTCCCACAGTTAGCTTGAACAGCTCCCGATTCCAGCTGCACTTCCTAAGTTTTTTCCCGAATTCTGTGGATTTTTCTGTCAGTTGCTAACTCTCCAGCTGTTGACAGGGGCATTCTCCTCTAGTACCTATTCAAACCAGAACCTAATAGTATATTTTAAAATCTTTTCAATTACTCTTTCATGCTACTCTGACGTGGAAATCCAGAGAGAGTGATCAGAAAGCCAGGGACTTCTTGTCCTCATAAACCTCCAGGAGTGCTGGCTACTGGTCTGCTATAGGTTGCTTTAAACTTTACAATGCTTTATAATCTGTTCAGCTGTATGGTCTCCTGTGATCTGCAAACATTAAATATTTACATTAAAAATCTAATGCATATCACAGGAATAGGGAAAGGCATGTTAAAGTTTCAAAGAACAATAACCACAGAGACTTTCTTCCTGCCTTTTCGTTGGGACCGAGTGCATTGGCCAGATTAGAGTGCTGTGCATGTCAAGTAGGTGCAAAATATCAGCTCTGTAAAGAGTACCCTGCTCTGTAGACAGACTTACCCTGAGCTGTCAGGATGTACACGGACTTAGCCTGAAATCAGGATGGCTTGCCCACACCCCTTGGGGCCATTGGGACTGCTTCTCCTGAGTAACACTGCCATCATTTTTGAACTGAAAGAGTCAACTTCTGAGGCATAGAATTTATTAAAACAGGCAAATATTGCTTCAGAGTGGGTGCTCTAAAGCAGAGCAAAAATATATCTCATCCTCGATTTTCTACCTTTTTGTTCCCAATGCAATCCATTATATAATATTGCACATTGTCTGGTATTTCCACCATTTTATAATATTAAGCATCTCTCTGGTTGAAATCAGCTACATCTAACACTTTTGGAATGTGATGCTCTTAATTTGCTATGTTTTATATCTAAACTATTGTGCATTGGCCACTGACCTGCCATCAATCAACTCAAATGCCTCAGTGCCCTTTCCATCCATTTGTGTTTTCTCTGTGTGTGCTGAGAATTAGATTTAAAGCAATGTGCCAGTGATTAAACAATTACTCTGTCCTCTCTCTTACATATCAATAATTTGAAAGAGAAAAAAGCCAGCTATTCTTTTGTGTATTTGACTGTGGCCTCTAGCTTTGAATCCAGTATATGATGACAAAGTGATATCTGCTTAAAAAATAATAATATTGTAACACATGTGGCCTTTTCAGTTCTATCTGGGGACCTCTAACCATAATAAAACAAAGAGAGCAATTTAATGGAGGCTTTGATAATGTCATTGTCAGTCACCTTTTAATTAATAAACATGAAAAGCCTGGAATTGGATAGATCTTCTGAACTAACAATGGCAGCAATGTGCACTCATTTTCACAGACAATTTTAAGGGTATTTGAAGGTAAGCATGACTATTTCGGAAAAGGGTTGGCATGACAAGCAACCAATTGACAGCCACTATGATGTATTTAGGCCGAGATTGCAGGACACTGATATTATACTGCTCTTTGTGCTAGCAACTATGTTATGCTGGGTAAGAACTAAATGGTAGGAGAAGTTTATAACTGAGAACTGAAGGAAAGCACAGGGTAGCTGACTTCCCTACCAAGTTGAAAGGAGGATTGGCTGGGAGCCTGAGACACGTCTAGTGCATGTCTTCTCTTTGTCTCCACAGACCTCAGTGAAGGGTACTTGCTTCTCCATATGCTCACTGTGGAGGCAAAGGCGTAATCCCTGCTACTCAAGCTGGTACCAGGATATGCACTACCCTTTCGGATGCTGTTAAAATAATCACTTAGAGTGAGCGCAAGTCCACGGAGACTGCATGTTGTTTATTAGACCCCAGGGCTTTTGTTTTGTTTTCTGGTATTTCTGGACTCCATAGCAGCTCTGCTTCTTGAGGAGACCTGTTCCCAGACTTCCCCTTTCCAGGAGTTCATAAAATAAGGAAGGGAAGACACAGGAGAGACAGAATGGCTGTGATGCTGGAAATGATTTCCCATTGCTTTTCCATTTCTCTCTCAGCACACATGTGATTACACATGCAATGTGTAACTTGTAGCCAGAGCTTAATTCTTGGTATTTTGACAAATAAAGTTTAGTCTGGATTCCTGCTTTGAGGTAAAATATGTAAATGAGCAGCAATGTGACTAGGAAAAGTAAAAGTACAGTTTCAGTTTACATACTCCTGAAGAAATGATGTTTAGTAGCATTAATTGAAACATCAAGTGCTGATTATGATTATCAGGGGAACTTTTCTCTCAGCAATGGCAGTACTGTAACTAGAGGAGTTGTTCTTTTCCTGTAGGATCAATCTATTACTGGTAATCACTGTTTTGCCATGTAGCAAAACAATGGCATTTTAAGTTGTGTGTATCTTGTAAAACTGGGCAAAACTGTATTTTCAGGTAATTTTTAAATGCTTCAAAATTCTATATGTTCCTATAACTGAATTCATTAAATTACACAACAAAAAATCCATCACAGTTCATCTAACTGGACAGATAATAACCTAGAGGGTGATCTCTGTATCACAATGCTCTCTTTTTGATCTGAAATGGGAAGAGCTGGTGCCTTTTGCATTTGTGACCTGAAACAGAACAATTCCATGCACTGATATAAATTATGAGGGAAGCAGATGAAGGGATCCTGAATATACATCCAGGAAAATACCTGCTAGTCTTTTACCTTTCAAAACCAAATATGTTGAACTTGAATCCATCTATTGGCTACACTGTGAGGTTTGAACATGGGGAAGGTGCCTGCCACATGTCAAACTGTTTGCAGAAGTGTGCCATCAATGCTTCACCAACCCTCTGTAAAATTCAATGCCTTGTTTGTAAAGTAAGCAGGAATATTCTCTGGTGACTGCTTTTGCCAGTTGATTTCAAAGTAAAAAACCTTCAGAATTCATTATATTAGACTAAATGCCAATCCTAAAAGAGATTTAAGATTGCAACCATCTCTGAGGACCCCAAAAGAAGAGGCACGTGGGCCTGTTGAATTGAGTCCAGAGGAAGACAATGAAGATTATCTGAGGGCTGGAGCACCTCTCCCATCAAGACAGGCTGAGACTTGGGGCTGGTCCGCCTGAAGAATGGAAGGCTCCAGGGAGAGCTTATAGCACCTTCCAATACATGAAGGGTGCTACAAGGGAGCTGGGGAGGAACTTTTTACGAAGGCATGGAGTGATAGGACAAGGGGATAAACTGACAGATGGTAGATTTAGATTAAATACTAGGAAGAAATTCCTTACTGTGAGAGGGTGGTAAGATACTGAAACAGGTTACCCAAAGAGGCTGTGGATGGCCCATCCCTAGAGGTGTTCAAGGCCAGGGTGGATGGAGCTCTGAGCAACCTGGTCTAGTGAAAGGTGTCCCTGCCCATGGCAGCGGGGTTGGAACAAGATGATCTCCAAGGTGCCTTCCAACCCAAACCATTCAGTGATTTAAATTCCTAAATCCCATTGATTTTGGTGGAAGTTAACGCTTAACACAGTATGAGAATGAGTTTCTAAGTGACTATGGTGTTGATATTTGTAGTACAGGTTTCGTTTGAAATGAGAGGTTGTTCTCTGCCTGGGAAGAACAAAAAATAAATACTACTGGAAAAACTCGAAGGATGTGTTCCTATAAGGACATCATCCATTCCCACTGAAATAAGGATATTTTGTATCCCACAATTTTTGAGTTGAAAATTCTTCATGGATATTCAAGAGTGGGATTTGGCTCAGCCACTAATGAAATATAGACGCATCACTGAACTGAATGGAAAGGCCATTGAACTGAAGGAAAGGCACAATGAACTGAAGGGAAGTGCCATATCAATTTGATCTAGCAGGCACAATTTAAAACCTACAGCTATCTAGATTTTTCCCAGCAGTGTTCTCTCCTGATACTACCTGCACTCACACTGGTGAATTGGCAAGAACACATCCCAGAGTAATCCATTTGCAAGCATCTTTTCTAAACTGAAAAAAAGAGCAGTTAATACATATGCAGAAAGGAAAATATTCTTATCTCATTAACAGACTTTCTTTAAGCTTACTAAGATTAGAATACTTAGTTATTTCAAATTGGTAAAACATGCATTCATTATAAACATGATTATAATGATAACTTTGTAGATAATAATCAATTATTTAAATATGAATTATTTCCCTACATTAGAGTCATGTTTTCAGCTATAATCACCTCGGGTGCTCAATTCCTCCCTCCTTTACAGCACCTCTGGCTGTGTGTGGAGCATTAACCATTTGCTTCCAGATACGGACTGGGAGAGCACCAAACCTAGAAACAAAATTTCCTGTGTTGTCCTGCTGACAACACGTACCTCCTTTAGACTGTCTGAAGTGGGGAAAAAATTCCATGCAGATGGCCATCTTAACCCTCAGTTTTTCCCCCCTTTCATTTTTATAAGAAGCTTGTGAAAATGCACCGGGAGCAATGCCCATGGGCTTAATAAATCAAAAACGGATGCCCTGGTTGTTTGGAAGTACATGCAATCATCCATTTTTAATAAGAATTCTGAGAAGATTAGCACCCTGCAACAAGAGCTTCATTTACAGTGTTGCAAGGCTTAGCAGCACGGTGAACTCTCCTGGCTTGTCCACGCTCTGAAACTCTAGATGACAATTTAACCAAGTTCTCCGCTTCTCCTCATGGTGTGGAGAAAATCCACCTTGAAATATTAGCTCTCTTGATCACGTGTAACATGCTAAACATTTGTAAGATAGACTATTCACAACATTTATGTGCAGCCAGTGGAATTTAATCTCTTTTATTCCTTGCTCCAAGTCTTGTCAGTTGTTTCCCCCATTCTTTAGTAGTCTCTTTAATATGGTTTGCACATATTTAATATATTCCCTCTGAGGTTCTCAGCATGCTTTCAAGAGGTAGTTTTGCCTTACTATGACTCTGCAGCGTATCTAGAATGTAATAACACTGTAATATACCTTTTTTTATAGATACATAAACTGAAACATTGAGAAGGTAAATGATTTGCTGGTGGTTATGTTCAGAGTCAATGACAGAAAGGAAGGAATTCATAAAACTGGACCATCAACATCCTGTTTTAACCTCCAGACACAGTGGTGCAATCCATCTCACCTAACTTCAGATGCCCTCAAAGCAGCTGCTGTGCCGAAATTAGTTACCTGTTCTTTGTTTCTAGTCAAAGCAGAGGTGCAGGTGCCTTTGAGATGCAACTCACCAAATCCTTTAGTTGTTATTTACAATGGGCCAAATTATTTCTGTCCTGTGAGACCCCACTTTTCTCTGCTAACTATAAATGGAGTCTAGATCCAATATTAACAGCTATGTTCAAGATGTGTAATGTTAGGTGAGACAAATCCCATCCAAGCTTTCTTTCCCATAAATTTTAATTCTGAGTGCTAAGTGGCTCTTTATCAAGGTTTCAAGATGAATACTTTGGCAATAAGATTAATTAAATACTTGAAGGGAAAACTTGGCTGCTACCAGATTTAACCCAGGAAGAAAGGGTTTATTGTCACAGAGCACTGAGCTGTGTATGGGAAGAGGAAGAAGTTTTGAGCAAATTTTTTAGCATGATGGGTCAGTGCCTAAGTTATTTAGGCACTAGGAGGTTCATCTGGGATTTTAAAATGTGCTTAAGTGCTACTTCTGTAAGCAGTTTTGAATGCTACAGAGTGATCTTCTAGTTACATTTTAAGGCATTTTTAGAACCTGGCCCCAGGTACTTAAGGAAAAAACCATCTATAGATATCATAAGGGAGGTTGAGCAAAAGAAATTCATATTTCAGAGGGGGAATAAAATATACTAGAGAAACTGTACTGCATTTGGGCATGGTGATTTATATGCTTGTAGGGATTAATAACTTCTTTACTTCATAACTGCTGCATAGCACAGCTGTGTCTCTCAGTCTGTACTCTCAGCTTTCAAAGTAGCAGTGACAGCCCTGGATGGAAGTCCATTACTGCAGAAGGTGAAATGGTACGGTTGAGCCATTCCTAAGCAATAAACCACAAAACAATGGTAGTCTGCAAAGCTTGACAACGAGGTATATGAAGTTGTTGAAACTGTGGCTGGACTGATAGTTTGTCTTAATATCTAAAATAGCTTGATAGGTCTCTGTGAGACCACTGCATAATAATCTTGAGCAAATGTATTTCATTGCTTCCATACCGCCACAGTCTAACTGCTGCCTCTTGTTTCATAACTTGCACAATGCCTGGGGCAGGAACTATGATTTTCTCTGTGTTTATGTAGCAACTACCATCCACTGGTGGCTAAGGTTCCTGGGCACTACCGTTATAATAGTTCTGTTCTGATAATTGCATTGGAATAGAGGCAGACACTTGAAATTTCATATATTCCTGGATGGCTCACTGAATTACAGGAATATAGAAGCAAAGAAAAGAGGGAGAAAAAAGCAAGGAAGTGAAGAGTGTTTTTCTGTAATGTGTCATTTTTCTGAACAATGTCAATCCCTAAAAATATGCACTTGTGTTTAGAAAGTTTAGGACTTGTGCAGAGTAGGGAAAGATCGTATGCTGATGTCTGAAAATATTTCTAATGGAATTTGGCTTGCTTCAACAGAATACAATGATAGGTGTGTTTTATGTTGGGCTGGGAAAAGAAGCTAAGAATTTCATTATGAATATCTTTGTAAATAGACCATTAATCATCATGATGGATATAAAGTCAAAAACATGGCATAGCTGGCAAGTGAATTCCTTAAGTGAATCTAACCTGAACTTAATAAAGAAATGCCAAACTAACTGCAAAATACTATTCTGCCAAGATTCAGACTCCAGTCAATCATCCTGCCAGGTGACAGTGTGTTTAATGCTAGGACAATATATCACTAACAATCTCAGCTGCTACCAGCTCAGCAGAATTAGACTATTTACTGAACAAAAGCCAGTGAAGTACTGCCAGTGGCACAGAAGTTGGAGCTGCTGCTATTCTTAGAGGAAGATTGTGAGCTACAGCCCACACGGAAAAGGAAGTAGGAAGATGGGAAGTAGACAGCTCTGCTCTTCAGTACCCCAAAGAGGACACGGGGGCAGCTCTGTCATTTGCCTTGCTACTCACTTTGGCTGAAAAGCACAGAAGTGAGCAGAGCAAGGTTCCATGCTTGTATCCCTTCCATGTGGCTGATGACAGTGCAGCTGGTCATACACACAATTTGTATGCCTTCAAAACATGACAGCTACTGACTAAAAATCTGGAAGAGGTGGGATGACTCTTGTCCCCTTTTACAGTTTTTGAATGAAAAAGTAGAGATGGTACTTTTTATGTCTCAGTTAAGCCCCGATAACTGTCTTGCCAAAAACCTCAGAAAATTACTGTTTGTTTTCTCAAGTGTTTTTCATTTTAAAATGTGCAGTTGCTTGCCATTATCTATTCTACCCTAAGCACTGTGTTGCATTTATGTGTATTTATTCTCTGACTAGTTGAAAATGTTTGTCAACTCCTGAAAGTGAAAGAGTTATGTGAATTTGAAGCAAGTGCAAGGGCACATGTGATTATTTTAACTGATTTTTTTTTTTTCTCTAAAGTGTGTGTTTGAGCACTGAAACTGCCCACATGTTTCTGGACAGAAACTCAGAGTTGGAAATAAACCTGCATGTCTGAGGAAGTTTGTATATTTCCCATGACTGAAAGCTTCAGGACGTGTTAAATGCTATCTCCCCGTGGCCCTTTGCCTCTGTGTTACAATCAGTGCCCAAGTTGGGATATGGCTTTGAATTCTGGACAGATTTTTCTAGGGTAGAAGCTAGGAGCTGGCCACTCACGGTATCAATAGGTCAGATTATAGAATGGCACATAGGAAGGCCGGTGCAGGAGGATTCTTTGAGAGGCACCAGCTCCTATCGAGATCCTAGTTCCCCGGGAGCCCAGAGCCCCTGCCTCACACAGAGGCAAGATACTGCCAATCAGCTGATTGGCAGCATGTTGCCTCTTTGAGAGGCAGCGTCTGTTGGCTCCTGCAAAGTTCCTGCCAGCATTCTTAAACTCTAATTTGGGAAAGAAAATTACAATCTGGCACATCACCGTTGGAAGGTTGCCGACCCCTGCTCCACACTGTACGAGCGGCAGCTTCAGAGAACACTGGTATGAACCTTCCTTTGTTTTGTGCGACAGGAGCAGGCGCCTGAGAGTGGCTCCTCCGCAAGGCTGTACGGCCCCTCTGAAGGCAGCAAAGGCAATGGAGTTGTCCACGTGTTGACAGTGAACAAATTGTCTATTCCTTTTGTTGCCGGATGAGCCACTAGGTAACCAGATTGATTTTATGATCCCTTACTGAGTGTTCAGGACTGGTGCTTGAAAAAGACATCTTTTATCTGTCAGCCAGTAAATCTCACATTGAGTTGCAAACATACTGGAGAGCTAGAATTCAGCAAGACCGTTTTTATGAATAGAAACATTTTCAGAATAGACACTCTCCTGAACACACAGTTGTTTTACAGGAATTAAAGAAGTCCTTATGGTGGATGGATAAGCCAACTCTGGATAAAATAAGAACCAGACTATACTTTGATCTGCTGTTTGAACAGAACCTTTTAGAAGAACTTAAAAAGTTCTGAGTTTTGTTGGTCTTTTTGCCTTCTTCCTCCTTGCTTTTCTCTTTTCAGGTTTAATTGTGAGTGAATAGTGCACAACACGAGATAAGAGGCTTGTTTGCAGTACTATTGACATGAAGTATATCAGACTTGCAATAAATGGTTTTTCTGGTTTGTCAACATTACACAAGATCTTGGATATTGACATGCATACAAAGCAGAATCCTCTGTTGACCAAAATCCAAATACCACACCAAAAAATGTATCAGCTACAATGGCCTCCACTGTTAACCTCATCTTTTCAGAACAGCCATAAATCCAAAAGAACACAAATGAAGTATGAGCAAACACTGAGTTTGTCGCAAATGAATGTTCACAACACTTCCAGGTCACCCAGTAAGTAGTATTCCATCCCTTGCTCCATCTCTGCCTTTTCAGTAATAGATGACTGATGAGAGGTCTCCAGAGGAAGCTGCAGAATACAGCCCCACTGCAATCCCCTTCTTGTCTGAACTTTTGTCTTGGTTTCTACAAATCCTTGCTATGTATTAAAGAAGCTAATAACATACAGTGACTCAAAGAAAATAGTCTGTCTATGAGAGAAATTGCGACTGCTGAAACAACAGTTTCACCAAAGGAAAATTCCAGTTCCACTGGTCAGTTCTTTTAGCAATTCGGTGCACTGACACAGAGCACTCTGTATTTTGAAAGTGCTGTAAAAAAATTAACTAGTGTGTTGTCTTGGAAGCCTGAAAAAAATGCTGGCATTTTTTTTAGAATTGGGATGCTTAGTGCTAGGGTTGACAAGACCTTAAATATCCGAGAGAAGCTGGACCAGCACTGGCATTATAAACTGGGGAGTTCCTATCCTAAGGTCACCTGTTCAAACTATTCGGCAGCTTGTCTTTACCTCAGTGATGTGTTCTACATCTAGAGATTACATGATACATATTTTTTGTGATGCATGTTGAAATAAAAAACGGGTTAATTGTATAGTCAAAATTGTTCAGAAATTATTAAGTAAGTGTCTTTAGAGTGTTTGTTTGAGAGGGTACCCTGATGTACTTAGCTCATACCATAGTGCTGCTATCTTATGTCGTCTTGGCTGAGTGTGTTGTTTAACTGTACCGAAAGAACCTTGTGATGAGTTCTGCATGTATCCTGGTGTGGTGTGACAGTAATACTTAATGAAAATTAACTCTTGCCACTCCTTGAGCGTTTGAATGGCTTTGGGCAGATATTAAAAGTGTAGCAAATGTGTATTTTCCAGAATCAAAGGTACTAATTTCAAGAGATTTCTAAATACTGGGCTCAGACTCTGGAGTTTACATGGATTTCCAGTCTGTTTCCTGACAGGGAGTTCTATTCCAACCACATCCATTTTCTTTACACAGGGAATATCTTGTTCCCTTTAACTGGAGCTGCACTTAGTTTCAGATCTGCAAGTGTTTAAAGTGAACAGTGACAGAGCCTAAGTGCCTAAATGAAATCTTGTGATCCCAAGAACCTCTTCTTAGCTTCTGTCTACCCTGATTGTGCTGAAACTTCCCAATTGCATGAGATCCTTAACTTAAAGTGCACTCAGAAGTGCTGCTGTCTCGCTAGAAATGAACAGCGTAGCACTTATCTTCCTCAGAGATCTCTCCGGATCCACAGATGAAGTGCTGCTTTGTGGGGCTTAGTCTCTCCTCTTGCCAAAGGGGGGTCAGATGTGTGTTTTCCACTTTTCAGTAGAGTGGCCCAACCACCACAACGTCAGGGAGTCTGGGACTGGCTGAGATCTGTAATGTTTTTAATTAAATGTTTCAAACTGAGCAAGAAAGAATAGAAGAATAATTTGGCTGCAGAAAGATGTTTCTCTCCTAGCTTAATGAATTAGCTAATGAAACAATTTTACTACTTTATCCATGGCCATTTTCATGTAAAATGAAGAGGCTATGGGAGAGTCTGGAAGTTGGAGGGCCAGCTTCTCAGTTCTGTGCAAGTGGATCATCAGCATGCTACTTTCCCATAAAAGCAGGTTTTCTGCATCTTGTAGCAGCTTCTAGAGAGACTTACTGCATTTGACTGGTTGGTAGTTGCAGCTTTAGTACCTGGCAGCTGGAGCAAGTTTTTGGGAATAGCATGGCCTGAGTTTGTAGCCTTCAGGCCAGAGGAGGTCTGACCCCAGCTTCTCCATTCCCTGGGTGTCATCAGTCATTCATAATCATTGTTAGGTGTGTGAGGCACAGGGAGCTGTAGGCACTGTTCTCCCTTCTTCCTCCTCTGGCAGCATTCAGAGAAATGAGGTGCTTCCTGAAAGCAATGGCCTGATAAGGACCAAAGGGAGAAGACAGGGTTGAATTGTGGAGTCCAAAGGCAAGGAGCAGTCTCTCAGCAGCAGTGAATTCAAACACCAGTGGGGGATAGTATTTAAAGAGTGTCCCCACAGTATAATAATCTTCCTTACAGACTGCCACAGATCAGGCTGTATAGTGTCTAAGGCACCTAATTCTATACAGTATATAAACAGCTTATTTGTGTAACTGAGAGCAATGTGTTCATGTGTGAATGGCATGTTCCCACTCAACTCCATAAGGAAGGTGCTTGTGATGTTGATTTTTATTTGGTTTAGGTATTGGAGGTTGTTGGGTAGGACGTATTATGGGTGGGTGATGAACAAGGGCTTATCATCAGGGTGCCAACAGGGGCCAGTGGCTCCCTGGGGTCTGGAAGCTGTGGGGGTCCCCCCACACTGGCTGGGCAGGAGCAGGGAAGCTCCAGCTCCAGGCATGGGGCACATCCATGGGACCAGGCTAAGGCTAGTCCCAGAGTGGGCCAGGTTTGGCAGGGCTGCGGGGAGCTGAAGAGTGGCCCTGCTGTGGCATCACTAGGACAAGGGCTGATGGCCTTGGGGGCTGAAATGGGGTCCTGAGCCCATGGGTAGGGTGGGGAGAGTCCTGGGGATGGGCTCCAGGCCCTGGCACCTGTCACTACTCAGTGAGTTAAACCTGCTGTGTAGCAGCTCCACCAGATGAAAATGGTTCATTTCTTCCTGCTTTACATTTTCTGAATAGTCTAACGATAGGTTTGCTTTCACATCCTTTGAGATTAGTCTTTATTTCAGACAATGCT
Source organism: Campylorhamphus procurvoides (assembly GCA_013396655.1). Lineage (NCBI taxonomy): Eukaryota > Metazoa > Chordata > Aves > Passeriformes > Dendrocolaptidae > Campylorhamphus > Campylorhamphus procurvoides. The sequence continues at coordinate 565,620 of WBMV01004568.1, forward strand.
TTCAACACTAAAAGGGTCATAAAAATAGACAGTTCCTGAGAGCTTAGAAAGAAAAACTGCTAGTCTCCCATCCTTCTCCCTCCCCCCAAATTATTTGATAATGGAATGGGAAGCTTTCCCATAATCTTTTGCTTGATTTTTGCTAATATGAACCTGTCAAAGATCGTGGCATTTCCTTAGTGTGTGATGTGGAGCCAGCTGGAACCAAATAATCCACCCACATTTTCCATCATCCTTGTATCCTGATAGGAGCTTCTGCTTAGCAGAAATGAGAAAATACCTGTTATTCTTCTTTGCTGTCATGGTGGCCATACTGAGGCTGTTTCCTACTTTGCTGAAGTCTCACTAGATCTGAATAACTGTGACCAGATGGAAAATAAAGGGTTTTGTACCTGAAACCCATGCCTTACTCGTATGGCAGTACAAGAGGAGAGTTATTTAAGAAATGACACTTTCCACTCACTGCCCAAAATAAGTATTTTCGAGGATGTAGGATCTTTCCTCATTTGGCTTAAAGTTGCAGAGATTTGGGTCTGTAAAAATGCATTCATTCATCCTTAACCTTTCTCCTACAGAAAGGAGAAATACCAGTTTTATGTGAGCATGTGGACCTGCTTACCAGAGAAAATTAGTAACTTCTACTATAATTTGAATTATACCCTTCCTAATAAAAGCATCTACAAAAGTGAACAGTCAATGCAAAATACAGACCCTCAGCCCTTTGGTTTCCAGGCCTGATGGCTCTGCAGCTGGAGGAAAGAATCTCTCCCATTTCACTTTACTTTTTCCAGGCTCTCTTTTGGTCTGTATTGCATCTATTTTAAGCATTAATGTTTTACATGTAATATCTCCCAAAGTCTAATCCATTGCTATGGACCCACCTAGTGACGACTTTATAGATACTTTATATTTATAAAGGCACTTTGTACTTTTTGTTATTTTTTTTTAGATTTTTTTTTTTTAGATTTGGAGGTTTTTTATGTTTGAAATAGATCACAGTACCCAAAATGAATACTTTCTGTGAATACTTCCTTTGTTCATCTCTGTGTATTTAAACACTGAGAAAGCAATGACACTTATGTGGTTACCTGTGGATGAAGGCATAAGCACAAGGAGAATGGTCACACTGTTCAGGAGGTAACCACAAATATTATACGTGTATCTTACATCACCAGAAGTAAGAATTATCTGTAGTCTGAGTGTGAGGAAACTTTTATTCACTGGTATGGGAATGGAAATGGATCAGTATCAGCTTTCAGTTTAGAATGATGCCAAGAGAGCTGCACATGTTTCTTAGAGGGATTGTATTGTAGCTGACTCAGTAAACATTCTAAGTCTGAAAACTCTAGACACACAAAGTGTAAAGAATTAGGCAGTTTGCTGTGGCTTTCAGCAATAATCTACTATCTCGTTACTTTGTGCAGTGATCTATGAGATTTTTGGATGACCAGAAACGGCTCGGGAACATCTGACACTTCAGCAACCAGTGGTAAATATCTGATCCTAGACAGGTGCTCCTGCTTTATGCAAAAACTGGCTGTGTAGTCAGGCTAATACCACAAAGATGCACAGAATTTACTGTCCACGTGATGTGGGAACCAGTTAAGTGTATGTAATGGGTCTGTTGTCTTCGTACTGTCCATGTGGGTGGGGTGAGTCTCCTTCCTGTTATTCCTGGTGCTCATTAACCTGAAAATCTGAATAGTCCAACAAATTTGCTTACTGTAGTCCTCAGGTTTAAGGGCTTTTAAGTCCTCAGGTAATAAAATCACTGTGCTGTATTAATAACTGAATATTCACGTGTGAGCATTCATTGTGCTACACAGACACTGTGTGTAACAACCTTCAAAAACAGAGTAAAAGGATTTTTTCATTGAATATCCTGTATTTTAAGGGTAGGCTGCAGGTCCTGCATGGATATCAGAGACAATGGCAGAGAGTTTTCGTATATTTCTCCATAACAAAAGCAGTGTTTGCAGGTAAATTTTTAGTGCAATGAGATATTTTGTAAGGTTTATAAGAAATACGTCTTTTTAAAAATAAAACAATAACCTGTAAGTTTTTGGTTAGTGTTGAAACTTTTCCACCTGGTGTCACATGAAAATAATGCAAGCCGTGCACACTAGCCACACAAAACTCTGCAGTCAGATTTGTAAATATAAATCATCAAATTATTTCTAAAAAAATGTCCAGAGACTGTCAGGACTCTTATATGGTGCAAAACCTACATCTCATAAAATTCCTGGTCCAGCTCCCAGTTGCAGGAACTGTAGTTCCCTCAGTTTTGGAGGGCCAATGCCATTTCATCCTGCCTTGACAAAGACAGGCTCTGATTTTATACGTGTCCTTGGTAAATCAATGCATGGTGAAAGTTTATTAACCCCTGAAGGCTTACCAAGTTTAGAGTATGGACTTGGCTCCAAATTGAAGACTTGCTTTGCACAGGGCAGTATACAGTATTAGGAAAGGAAGTGTGGTGTTAGAATAGGTGTGGCTTAAAACTGGAGTATGTCATCATTTTTGCTAGCTAGAAATGCAAGAGAACCCCATGCAAAACAAGCATAAGGTCTTGGGGATGGGTTGGTCTGTTGAAATTACATGGAGTAAATTCAGATGTTTTCTAAAAGGTCATCCACATCAAGTTTGTAAATAAATTTTCCCTCACTACTGCAATATAGAATAATAGTTATAGGTTGTTTCCTTGGTACTGTAAAACAGAATAATACGTAAAAAGGATATCAGGTTTGCTGAGTTATTTCCTTGTTATATTCCATCACATAAGACTCAAGAGAAATCTAACCTATAGCCATTCCTTTGCAATATTAAGAATTAGCTACTGTCAAAGAAAAAAGTGAAGGAAAAGTAGGTGCTAAACTCATCAAATAAAGAGCAATAGAGTAGCAGGTAAAGTTAGACATATCAGAATGTGCTGCTAAAAATTGATGATGAGCTCAAATAGGGCTGCTAACTTAATATGTGGTCTTTCCTTTTAATATTGGCTTCTAACCTGTAAGGTTGGAGAAAGCAATTTTTCTGCTTCTCTTTAATTGAACAGTAGAATTGATGCTGAGAATTAGTCTAATGACTTTTCTTTCCTTACTTGATGAATTGGTTGAAATAGTAATAAAAAATAAAATTAGGAGACATATAGATGAGCATTGTGATACTATAACTATCCATCAGCATAGCTTTTGTAGAGAAAAATTATGTATAAAGATAATTTCTTGAGCTTGTCAACAAAAGATAAAATACAATCATTAGATTTCTTTTTTCCTTTAAAGAAAGTTTTTGAAAAATACCTTCACAAGGGGATATTAGAAAACTGGTCATGGGATAGGAGTGCTTTCAGGAAATAGTTCTCTGAGGGAGAGAGAACAAAACTCAAAGTGTATTTTCAGTGTTTGGTGTGCTGAAACTGCAATGGGATATCTGAAGTCTAAGTGTTGTAGGTGTGTTTCACTTGTATATGTTAATGAATTGAAAATGACTGTGACCAGTGATACCTAAATATTTGTGTCTGAGGTGGAATCATTCAAGTCAGGGCTGGAGAAGACAGTAGAGGACTCCATGCAGGACAGTGGGCTGGCTGGCTGCACAAGTGTGGTGCTGACCAATGCAGAGTGTTGCATGTCAGGCAGAAAAATGGCTGTGATGATTCTCAAAGCTCTGTTCTAGTATAACTCTGACCACTTGGGAGTGGAAGGGAGGATGGCCTGTGTTTCCTTGTAGAATACTTAATCAAGGCAGGTGGAATGATCCAAAGACAAGATTCAGTTGTTGAAAATGGAATAAGAAATAATGCTGAAAACACGAGAGTGATGTATGTCAGGAGCAGGTCCTTTCCTGTAATACTCAGTCCTGTATGGATTAGGCTTCCTGAAGAATCTATAGAGCAGGAACAGAAGTTCAAAGAGAAGCCGTGCAAATGTTGATCTTTAATCAACTGACTTCTATATGAAGAAAAAGCTAGAGACTATTTAGAGAAAAGATAAATAATAAAAACAGAAGTTTATGAACTAAAGAAAGGAAGAGATTGGTTACTTCTTTTTACTTTTTCAGTTATTACAAGAACAAGTCATTCAGTCAAATAATATATAGACATATAAAATAGAAACCAGTCTTTTATGGAATTTGTAATTCAGTTTTGGCTCAGGAGTAATGTATAATTATGTACTTCTATAAAGTAATGTATATGCCAGAGGTAAAGTAGTCAGCAGGAGATGAGGGACAAGAATAAATTTCCAGCTCCCTTATTATAGAACACTTGTCCAGTCTGAGCACCCCTTACTTTGAACCAGCTAGGACATGATATAATGGAGAACTGACTCCTGCTTTGAAGCAGGCTGTAGTTTGTATCTGAGGTGGAGTTCTCACTTAAATTCAGGGGTGATTTTTCAAACTATCTTAAGAAAATTTGATTTTATTAAATGATGCACATTTTTTTCCTGCAATGAAACACAAATCCCTGATAACATCATTTTTTTTAGTGTCCCTATGTGTCATGGCACACAAATCACTGTAAAAACTGTGATCTTTTTAGAGATTGTAGGCACAAAGCTCTGTGTGGTTGCTTTTGTGCCAAAGGTGTGTCCTGACTGCATACAGCAGGTTTTAACTTTGACTACAGTATTGGGGCCCCTCTGAGAAATTTATGGCAAGTTGCAAAATCAATAAAAAAAGACAAGGCCAGTTGAAAAAAAAATAAAAAAAAAAAGGTAGGTGTCTCTGTCTCCTTTCATTTTCCACCCAATTTGCGCTTCTGGAGACACCTGCTGCCAATCTATTGCTAGCTCAGGATTCCTTAGGAAAACAAGTTTCACCTGTGACATTCTCACTTGTGAAATCCTTGCCCAGATTCTGAACCACATTGCTCTCAAGAAAGGGCTGTGGCTACATGCAAATACCAGGGGAAATGGTGGACAGGACTGGTCGTGTGGGGTCAGATGCTAAAAAGGTATGTACGAATGTGATTTCATTTCTTGAGAAATTGTCAAGGGACTATCTCTGTTATCTGATGTGGTGACATTCACTGTTTCTGCATTTTGATGTTTTTCTCTGTTTGCCTCAGGCTGTTAACATACAGAACTTGTCTAATTTATTTTATTTTATTTATTGGATGGGGGTCAGGCACTTTGTAAATTATGGACTGTATTCACAGTGAATCCAAATATTTAGGTTGCTTGTGAGGTTCAGTCCTTGGCATTGTGTCACTAATTACTTTTACCCAGCTCTGAAATAATGACAAAAGGAAAAGGCATCAAAAAGAAAGAGAAATTAAACTTAGTAAAACAAAACAAAAGCCACATTAGAAAGTGTTATTTAAAGGGAAAAATGGGTGACCAAATGTGCAGTCTGGATTCAGTACAATATTCTATGGCAAGAGAAGAGACACTCAGCTCTGGACTTTCTCCAGGCAGGCAAAAATTTATGACATCTATTTTCTTTGATAAACGTTCCTGAGAAATGCCTTTGTATTTTTATCTTAATGAATGTTTGTCTCAATCCAGTGGTCTTTTTTTTTCCCCTGTGTTTTTATTTTTTTTATATCTCCTCTCTGATTCCTTTATATTCTGAATATACCTCAATGGCAACTGTTGAAGATCTGTCTTGCAGGCTAATTGGTACTAGAAGGTAGTCAACCCTGTACCTGGATTGCATTAGGGCTTTTGAAGAGTGTCCCCAGATATTCCGATTTTCCCATATTTATGCTTCAGAACACTGTAGCAGTATTTTCTCAGTTTTCCCCCATACCAGGTACAGAAACATTCCCAGGAGCCTTCAGCTTGCTACCACAGCAATGTTTCTAGCCTCTAGCTGTCCCATGTAATGAGAGATGAGAAGCAAGAGTTAAGCCTCCATAGAAAGAGCAGTAACAACAAGCCATTGGTCTGTTTTATACCATATTTATGAATTTATTTCTCTATAATAGTGGCTGAATTGAAGTCTGTGTGTTGAAAGTAGGAGTTCAAATTTTTGCTTTTACTCAGAAGTGGAAAATCACTTATAAAACTGCATCAGAGCACTGTTAAAGTAAGGCTTACATATGGTTTTGTAACTTTATAAATTAAATATAGGTCTACATACTCATTGATTGCTGTTTCAGTGTGCAAGGTGTAAGATAGCAACGTGTTTTATAACTCCTTCTCTTGCATTAATGTCATTACAATCATTGCTTAATTCACAATTTGATCTTCACAGGAACATATATAACAAGTTAAATATCAGTAGAATGCATTTAATAAACACTGATTTCTATTAGTCTTATCATAGACATAATGTAGGGACCTCATGCATGGCACAGTGAAAGGGGATGTATTTCCAAATTTGTTCTGAATTTAACATTTCGGTATTGATATTTTTTGAAACACTTGCTAGATAGCAGTTACGTGATTTTACAGACTAAAAGGGAATAAAATAGATAAGCAGTTTACAGAATGGAAGAATGTGTCTTTCTTTGTGTTCTTTGTCTAATTGCACTTGCAGTCAAAACTGTAAACTGATTCAGATAGAAGATGATATTTCTTACAAAAGACCTAGTTCTTCACTGTTCTCCCAGTAAAAAGTAACAGCAAATGATAATATTGTTTGGAAGAACTTTAGATTCCCACTTCTCGTAATCCAGCAATGTTTATAAAATGGAGGGCAACTGTGAATTGGGCTATATGTGTTTGAGTCATGGACAGCTCCAAAGAGTTCAATCTGGTGAGCTCAAGGTGGCTGTCACTCCATGCTGAAAGTGTCATGAACAATTGTAATGGTACTAAAAGAAAACTGCTCCTAGTAAGAGAAGCCAGCAGCAGACCTACTGTGGGTGGGGAGAATTTTGATTGCAAACACCAGAGCAAACCTCATGACCACAAGAGGAAGGCTGGAATGCCTTCACAGAACCCATAGGACAAGGTGCCTGTGGATTATTCCAAAACACTCTTTCACTTTTAATTGCATGTTTTTTGACAATCAATGGCAGCAAATCTGTTTGTTTTAAATCCAGCATCCTTGGTGCACAGGTTAGTAAGAACAGACTATAATAGGAAAAGCAGTCAGATTAAAAATGCAGAGACGAAATGTGATGACTCTAACCCTGTTCAGTGGAACAGTTAAAAAAAGAGACAGAATTGTTATTGTGGAAGTGATGAGAATGTGGTGGTGCAGGAATTATGAGAGCCATGCAAAAAGGCTTTGCTGGGTTAAGCAGAAGGATCTCAGTTTCAGTGCACTGGGAATCATGCTCAACAATTATTATCGACTCCTACAAACAGATCAAAGTTGTGGGTTTAGGATACTTAGGCTCAGAAGCTTATGTTTAGCTATAATACAGGTTGCTTGTTCAGAAGAGACTTGATTTCTCGCAACCACTCCTCTGCACACGCACCAGGGAGAAAGGGAGCACTTTCCTTTTGATGGGAGTTGGTTATCTGCGTGAAATGAGTTCGGTTCATTGTCGGGTCTATTGTGGTAAGCATTTGCATGCTCAGAACAGTCACTGGAAATGACCCTGAAGAAGAAAATTCCTGCTGGCATTGTCATCAGAGAGGCTGGATCGGATGGGCACTGACAGTAACCAGACCTGTCACTCAGAGGGGAATCATCCCAGCCGGGATGGAGGCAGAGTAGGGATTCTGTGTGTAAGGTGAGGCTGTGGGCTTCAATCGAGACAGTGTGTTCCATGCAAGATAACTGCGTTGAAAAAAGAACATTAAAAAAAAGGACTTGGACCAACAGGTTCCTATCTTAGTAACATTTTATGCTGAGAACCTTAACTAGGAACTGTAAATCTGAAATCCAGTTAGCTCCTTAAATCATTTCAAGCACAATTCCTATCCATGGATATGGGCTCTGTTTTTATGACCTTTTTTTTTTTTAAAACTGTCCTGGTTTTATTTAATTTTTTTCAAGCTGCTTCTGTGCAGACCGAGGGTACTAAGACAAACAGTATAGGGACCCTGTAGCCAAGTGACAGTATAGCAAAATTATAAAACAAGCTGTACTCAAAATAAGGGGGGTGGAGAGGTGAGGGACCAATACATGACACAAAATCAGGAATGTGTGATCTCACTGATTTTTCTCGTTTTCACAAACAGAAGTTACTTATTGCTAAAATAGATACATAATTTAATTTTAAATGTGTTCACATATATTAATTTTTAATTTCTAAAAAATTCCTACTTCAATTATAGTTTGCAACTATATTAATATTGAGGTTCCTTTACCCTGACTGATGCGGAGTGGACAGGGAAAAAGAGTGCCAGCCTGCCTTCAAAAAAATATTAGGGACTTTATTGTGATATTTAAGGAAATTTGAATTCAGATTTTAGATGAAGGTTCAGATTTCTTCTTAAGGGCAGCATCAGTTCGCTTTTAACAGGGAGGGTTGCAGATGGTAGGGCCCTGCTGAAAGTGCAAGTAAATAGCTGATAAATGAGGGCTTCCCACTTGCAAATGAGATGGTTTTACTTTTCCTTGAAGAAATTCAGTAAATTGAAAAACTCTAAATAGCACAGAAATTTCAGTCCTCCAGACCGCCTTCTCCTTCTCAGATTTTGCTATACTATATTCAGCATTCAGTTTTGCCAACACTGAACATGCCTGATGTGGCATTTACATTCTTTAAAAAAAGCATAGATTAGTTATATTTCTAAGAGTTAACTTCTCCTCTTGACACATGTACTTAATTCCCATTAATGGAAATGGCAGCTAGGCATGCACGCTGAAAGGAAAAATCTGTTCCTAAGCATATGATCCAAACTGCATTGTAGCTAAACATTTCCATGCTCTAAAGTAAGCACTCATTATTTGCAAGATATTCTTCATAGTAAATGCATCAACCCCACTCAATTCTCCCTCCGCTCTTGTGTAACCTGTTCCAAAACACCCTTTCTTAGAAGTCTTACAGATTCATTCTTAATGCTGCAGTTGTTTTGAGTGTGTGCCTAAAAAAGAAAATCCATTTAGGATCTTCGGAGTTTTGCATATTTTCTGTGAGAATTTTCCAGTAAATCATTCTGTGGAACATCTTACATTTCCTTGGACTTTGTAGGTGTCTATTATTAAAACCTGCAGTGGAAACAACAAAACCCAAAAAGCTTTTTTTTTTTTTCCCCCAGCACTTCCTTTACTTATTGTATTGCAGTATCTGCCAAAGGCACTACACTGAAGTGCTATCATTTGAGGATTAAAAAACAATAAATCTATGTTTCATTTAAGGTTTTCCTTCTGTCAGTATGCTTGTATGAAGACCTGTGGATTCTGTCTGTGCAATATTTCAGAGTTCTGGTATTTCTAAATAGAGCTGGCTGGATAATTGATTTTTTGGTTCACCTCTTCAACTGGAGAACCACAATAGCGAAAAAAAATCAGTTAAGCACAAAAATTCATAGAGGGGTTTATGATTTGACTTGTTTCCCCTCATCCAAAGGAAAATCGGATCTTCTTTGTTTAGTTCAAACCAAATTGTCCTCTTTTACCAGGACTTGTTTGTTTTGAGCACCCCTTAAAGGAAGCAAAGCAAGAGAAATGCAGATTCACTGAAATGCTATTTGAACTTATATCTGAATTCTCAGTTTGAGAAGAGAGAACTGAACATTGATGTTAGAGGTTGCAAGTGGGTTTTGTAACTTCAACCCGCTCAGTAAAAAGGGGCATCAGGGCTTGCTATTCCTTGTCAGAAGTTTCAGAACAAGATAAAATTTCCTATGTTAAAAACTGGCCATTTGTATGTTACATTTATTTTCTTCTTTCTTAGTGGTTATTTATCTCACTTTCTCAGTTTTTCCTGTTTCTGATATGTTAGCAGCCTTTGTGACGTATACTGGTAATTTCTAAAAAGTAAGTCTAAAAATTAATGATTTCTAGATGGGTTTCAGAGATTCCCTCAAACCATTTAATTTGCTTTTTCTGCCTCTTGAAATTGCAGTTGAACTTACTATGAGAACATGATTTTATCAGAAAGTCTATACAATAGGCTGTTAATAATCCAGTAAGTACAGTATGAGGATACAGTAATACAATATTAATACAATAGCAACAGTAACTTTTCCCCCCTCCTTTTCAGGTCCAACTCTGTTTCCCCCCACTCAGCTGGGAGAGGGAGCTCAGTAGTTGCAGAAAATGTGAAAGGAAGGAAACAGGGGAAAAGGTGGGGGTACCTGAGCACCAAATGTATTGGGGTAAGAGTAATTGTAAACTAGGGTAAGGGAAAAGAAGGGTTCATTTCAGAAGCATTCAGGGGAATGATGTCTATTTCCTTTTTTTCCGTTTTCCTTCCCCTTCTCAGCTCTCCCTCTTGCTCAGTTATCTTAGTTTTCTCTCCCAACCTTCTTTCCCCGCCTCCCCCCCCCTTTATTATGGTTCCTTGTTCTTCCTAATCTAGCCGATATCCTCGTCTATAATTCCTGATGTTGATGGTGGTTTATAATCATATTAGCTGAGAGCCAGCAATCCAGGAGTGCCATTGTTTTAGTCATAATACAGGCTTGGGGGGGTATGTGGTCATTGCCCTGAAAAAGCTCAAATAGGAAATCATATAGGAAGGGGTAAATGTATGTGAATGGACAAGGGAAGGACGTGGTAGAAGCGGGGCAGTTGTGGAGTGGAGCTGAGTTGAAAAAAGGATATGAGGTTAGAGAGATGAGTGGAACTAACACACAGTCAATATAGGGTATTCCTGTTCTAGCAAAACTGTTGAGATTTATCTTTTTTTTAAAGTAAAAGATGGTCTTGATTTTCCTTCAGCTGGGGCTTCTGTGTAGCTTCACTCTGTAAACTTCTCCCAAGGCCAAGTGTGAGGAAACTGGGGAGGGAAAGCAAGAAGTGGCAGAGAAGGAACAGCATTTATGGATGGGCAGTGGTGCATCAACAGGAAAATGAAAGCCCAAGAAAAGGGGCCCTACAAATGTGAATACAGGAGTGAAGTGTGTTTTAAACAAATAGTAGATGTGAAAAAAATCATGTCCCTGTGGGAAAAACAGCTCAAATATTCATATATATGTGTTTCAGCAGCACAAGGACTGTTGTTGGCTGCAAGGCACGTGGGATCTTTGTTTCTTGTCCTTTTGCTGGAGTTGGCTAACTGTGTCAACTTGGGCAAGCTACTAAGCCTGCCTGCATCTCAGTTTCCTTATTTGAGGCCAAATTCTCCTACTAAGTAGCCTCCTACTCCACACAGAGATTTGCTGATTTGAATGGAGCCCCTGCAGAGTGAGATACTTTTCAATACAAATAAAGTTTTGGAATCGGCCCTAATTATATTTATTACCTGCAGAGGAGTAATGTGAGACTTAACATGGTTTGAGACCCTCAGATGAAAGAGAAAGTATTTGGAATTGTTCTTTTTAATCATCTGCTGCCTTTTCAATGTCTACTTCATGGCTGTCCTAAAAGGGCTAGCTACTACATAACAAATGAAAAATCCTTGTACATATTAACTAGGTTTGTCAGGCTCCTATGAATGGACCTCTGTGGAAAATATTATTTGCTAGGGGCTACTGAAGGAAGTTGGTTTACCCTGCCCCACAGTGAGGAGCCATTAGATCTCCCTCATGCCAGAAGTTGACAGATTGTATGCGACTCAGCTCGGAGTGCTGTGGTGGTGTAAGGCAGGCTGGAGGCAGCCTTTGCAGATCCTCTTTTATGAACTGCAACGACGACGGCGCCTTTGCAAACTTGGCTTCGGCGTTTTGTTCCGCGGACGGTCTAATGCTCTTCGGGGATGATGCGCATAAGTTGCGAGTGGGTTTGCTCCTCGTGATTAAAACAATCATCTCAGACTTCCAGCTGATGATGCCTTTATGCCAACACTGGACTGACTGGCCCCTGCGTGAGCCTGCTGGTTTCTAACATACGCACTGAGAGGGAAAAGGAGCGAATTAAACAGTGTAGCTGTTGGATATTAAAAATAATAAGCTTTTCTGTTCGGCATTTTTTTAAGCCACTGGGCATGAAAATGTTGAACATCTTATGGCCGCTTTGTGCGAATATGTGTATATATTTCCAAAAGTAAACTTGCTATCTCCGTGCCACTGTGAGGCAGGGATAAGAGGGGAAGAGAGGGGGCAGTGGACCTAATCAAACTGTTGTGGGGTCAAAACCTCGTGGTTTTTAAAGGCCCTTAATGTTGTCCAGCTGCAAATTAAAGGGGGTGGGGGGAATAAAAGAGAAGAGAAAGGAATTAGGGCTGGGGAACTGGAAAGAATGGAGAATAGNCTTACTGCGAGTTCAGTGCCAGGCCGGACACGGGCCGCGCAGACTATTGAGGCATTGTGCTCTCTGCTTCCAGAGTAGCCCCCGGCTAATCCCCGCGGCTTGGACGAGAATTTCCCCGCGGCGTTCTCCCGGCCGCTGCCCCCCTCTCCCCGCCGGGGCGGTGCAGCCCTTCCCGCCCGAGCGGGGCGGGATGCGGGTGTCCCCGTGTCGGGATGCGGGGGCTGTCGGCATCTCCATCCCCACGCGTCCGAAGCCCGTTACCTGATTGCCTCCCTCGCCTGCCAGATTTTTATCTAGATAATTGGAAGTGCGGCGGAGGCTGCGCTCCGCCAGCCAGCCGAGGGGCTCTGCAGCCTCGCGTCGTCCACCTTATTATCAGGGGCTGTCTGGGCAGGGGAAATGAGAGAGCCACGGCCGAGGGACTCCTATTGCTCGCCCAGAGGGGGGTAAAGAAAAGGGAGGGGTGTGTTTAAATAGAAAACGAGAAAAGCCCCTAGCAGACGAACGGAAAGTTTATTTTTGTTGTTGTTTGTGCATGCGTGTGTGTGCGTTCGTGTGCGCACCCGCTGTTTTGGCATGTGGCTACCTTCCCCCTTGCACACACAACAGGGCTGTTTGATGGAGTTTGGAGCTGAGGAAACTTTGGGTTTGTTGCCAGGACGGTTCGCAGCACTTTGTGGAAAGCAAGAGCTAACAGTGAGACCGACAGAGTGAGTGACAAGTTGTTTACAGGTTTCCTTGAAGGGGCCTCTGCTATATTTCAATCTGTCAAAGTTGCTTTTCTTCCCTCAGAACAATGCCTGATTGTTGTGCGGGGTGTGGTTTTTTTTTTTTTCCTCTCCCCTCCCCAAAGAGAGAGAAGGAGGGAGAGAGAAAGCGAGAGAGCGGGCAGGGAGGGGGGAAAAGGAATGAAAATTCTTCGGAGCACAAGTGCCTTTGGTAACATTTTTCTGTCTAATCTCTTCTCCCCTATTTCAACTCCGAGAGTTGATAAGTGTTTCAATTTAATCAGTCTGCTCTTGTTTTATCTTCTTTCTCCACTGATCTTCCTCAGCGCAGGGGATTTCCTCCTGGTTTGCCGGTTTAGGTGGATTGTCGGGCTGCCTCTTTTTTTTTT